>CM060341.1:25807372-25824872 GCA_030674155.1 Stramonita haemastoma | reverse complement strand
CTGTTGTGTGTGTGTGTGTGTGTGTGTGTGTGTGTGTGTGTGTGTGTGTGTGGAGTGACTCTGTGTGTGTGTGTGTGTCACTGTGTATGTGTGGGGGGGATGTGTGTGTGTGTGAGTGTGTGTGTGTGTGTGTGTGTGTGTGTGTGTGTGTGTGTGTGTGTGTGTTGTGTGTGTGTGTGTATGTGTGTACAGTGTATGTGTACATGTGTGACATGAGTATGTGTGTATACGGTGTATCACTGTATGTGCGTATCTGTGTATGCTAATGACCAACATATATATATATATATATATATATATAATACGACACAAGGTACTAAAATCTTAATAGTTCAATGATGAGCAATCCCACCACAATACCTGTCCTGAAGAAAGTGACAGCGTATTAAAAAGTTAAGTCTGTCCCGAGCCTAAGGCTCATCAGGCCGGTGCTTATCCCGGTTTCTGTGGCGTTAAGCGACTGAGAGTCATAGACTCCCCCCCCGGATAGGACGCCAGTCTGTCGCAGGGTTAACCCCCAACACAAGGTTGGTACCCCCTTTTACACCTGGGTGGGGTGAGAAAATAGCCGTAAAGTGCCTTTTCCAAGGGCACAACGCCATAGCCAAAGCTGGGATCGAACCGCAACCTTTAGATTACGAGTCCAACACCCTAACCACTAGACTACAGCGGTGGCTGACAGGTATTGCCGATAAGTTAATCTACAATCTCAACACTGACTGGGACAGTGGGACATGCTTACCACCACCAGCCCCTTGACCCCAATGAACTTCAACCCCATACTCAAGGAGGAGGGTGGCAGGATGGTTCAGGCATTCACCTGCCAACAAGTAAACCGTGAGGTTCTGGGTTTGATTCCCCTCCCCCCCAGCCTTGCCCTTTCTTCCCAGTTAGTTAGATGAGAAAATTGAACTGACATCAAAGGCCTTGGATGAGACTGTACATTTATCTTTTATATCGAGATAACGAATAGCAATCATGCGCCTTTTTTTCAACCGGTGTGGTTGCATTTTGAAAATGTCATTGTTCCCACGGCAACGATGGCCTACTGCTAACAAAAAGCGGCAGGATTTACGTGTTGCTCAAGATGTTTCTGCGTGCTGCGTGCGCACCAGGGGCCTCGGTTTACATCTCACCAAGGACTTTGGGTGAGAGTGGACAGCACATATTTAACTCCAGAGAAAAATTTCTCAACGACTCGAACCCTTAAATTGCCAGGCATGTTCTGACCACTAGGCTATCGCTCCTACTTAAACTGAGGGAGGCCCTGTGTGTGAACAAACGCACGCAGAACACCTTGCGCACATGTTTATTTGAAAACCTTGTCCCGCCATTTTAGAAGAGTAGGCCATTGTGTGCTAGTAGGAATGAATGACCTGCAAAAATAAAAGGGCATGCACGCCAGTGTCATGTTTAGACACCATCCCCAAAGTTGGTGTTCGGCTGTTAGTCTAATCATGGTGGGGGGGGGGGGGGGGGGGAAACACTCGCGCATATGCAGAAATCTCATTATTGGTGAACCTTAGAGCTCTAGACAGGTAACAAAAAAACCGAACCAAAAACCCCCCAAAACCCCCACAGTACAAAATGCAGCTTTGTGCATTTTTAAGATCGCCACATCTGAATGACTTTACTTTATTATCCTGTGCTATCAGAGCTGTGACTGGTGTAATCTGAAAACCACAGGTTCATGATTGTGATTATATGGCTGCAGCTTGACTGTAGCTCTACTCTCGCTCTGTAACGTAACGTCTTGACCTATACGTGACTGGCACACCAGCTGTTATGCACATGGATGTATCCATGGTTGTTAAATTAGATATGACATATATATAATATACTATATGTATATATGTATATTATATATAAATATATAATATATATATATATATATATATATATATATATATATATATATATATATATATATATATATATATATATATACATATGTGTGTGTTTGTATGATATAAATATAAATATATATATATATATATATATATATATATATAATAATAATATATATATATATATATATATATATAATATATAATATATATATATATATATATATATATATATATATATATACATATATATATATATTTCTACTGAGAGGAATGATGTGTGTGAATATATTATACATGTATAATGCTGCCTTTTCTGTCCAGATATTTTGGTGTGTGTGTGTGTGTGTGTGTGTGTGTGTGTGTGTGTGTGTGTGTGTGTGTGTGTGTGTGTGTGTGTGTGTGTGTGCGTGCGTGCGTGCGTGCGTGGTGTGTGTGTGTGTGTGTGTGTGTGTGTGTGTGTGTGTGTGTGTGTGTGTGTGTGTGTGTGTGTGTGTGGTGTGTTGTGTGTGTGTGTGTGTGTGTGTGTGTGTGTGTGGTGTGTGTTGTGTGTGTGTGTGTTGTGTTGTGTGTTTGTGTGTGTGTGTGTGTGTTGTGTGTGTGTGTGTGTTGTGTGTGTGTGGTTGGTGTGTGTGTGTGTGTGTGTGTGTGTGTGTGTGTGTGTGTGTGTGTGGTGTGTGGTGTGTGTGTGTGTGTGTGTGTGTGTGTTGTGTGTGTGATGTGTGTGTGTGTGTGGTTGTTGTGTGTGTGTTAGTGCTGTGTGTGAGTGCATGCATATGTGTGTGTTACTTTGTGTGTGTTGCTATCTGTTATGAGTCTCATGATAGGTTCAGAGATGTTATGATGTCTATGGCTAAACTGTGTGTTTTAAGTTTCAGAATATCTGTTGTTGTGAGTGTGTGTGTATGCGTCTGTGTGATATGTGCGTGTGTGTGCATGTTGTGTGTTGTGCATATGTGTGAGTTTTATTGTGGCGTTATGTGATGTGTTTATTGTTGTGTGTATGTATACATGTATGTGCTTACACCCAAGCAAACAAGCAGGAAAAATAAACTACTCCAAAACCCCATAAGGAAAAAAACAGCAACACAAAAACCTACATCAACAAGAACCCCCCCCCCCCCCCCCAGGTAACTCCAACACATTATATTTTGCTACATTATGTATACATGTATGCATGCTGTGTGTTTTTAACTGTGTTATAAACATGCTAGTAGAGTAGAACAGAGCATGGCTTTCATTTGATAAGCTAGGTGAGGGGGGGGGGGGGTTTGGCCACCAGCCAGAGGGGCCCTACACTTCTGCTGGGTCAATTTGGTGGTGTTCAATATTGCCTGTTCTGAGCTAACATACGCAGATCACCACCTACTAAGCCCCCTACTAACCAACAGTATTAGCTCTGTCGCGGAGCCAGACTGAGTGAGTCAGTGAGTCACCCACCTAATGAGGTGGTGGGTGACCAGTGGTGAGGTTTTTTTGGGTTTGGAATTTTTTTTTTTCCTTATTCCTCTCAGCTTGAGGTCAAAAGTTCACCACCACTCAATGGTGATGAGATTTTGCATTGCATATTATGCGATCGTGTTTTTTTTCTTTCCTCTCGCCCCAACCATGAAGGTAGCCGCGCCGCATTCCAAGTTCAGGGGATAGTGAGGTGTTTCGAAAACAGTTGTGAAATTGTACGTGATCCATACCACAGCGCACAAATCCAACATCACTCAGTCTCAAGAATGCTATATATCTATAGCGTGCCCTTTCCTTTTACCTAGTCCTTCGGATGAGACTTTAATAAACCGAGGCCCCGTGTGCGAACGCATGCAGAAACATCTTGCGCACACGTTAAATCCTGTTCCGCTTTTCGTGAGAGTAGGCCATCGTGTGCCGGTGGGAACAGATGACAATATTTACCAAACTGCATACACACGGGGACCGGATGAAAAAAAAGCACATGATTGCTTATTCTGTTATCCTCGATATAAAAGAATAAAAAAATAAAAAAATAAATAGTCCCAAGTGTGGTCAGTTCCTGCTATAATCAGCACCAGCTGCCCCCCCCCCCCCCCCATTTGGGCTGGGATGGGATGGAAAAGTTAGCTGCTTGAAAGTAGCTGAAAGTGGGGGGGGGAAACTGACAGCTGTGATACATGTATACATGTATTCTTTCATGTCCTATGTATACTAAGGTGTCAACAACAACAAACAACAACAAACTCACTGCAGTATGAACATACCACTCCTCTCCCTCTCCCTCTCCCCCCTCCCCCCTACCCCTACCCCTTTGGGCGTTGAGCTGGGAATACATACATAACAACAACAACAACAAACTCAGTGTAGCATGAACATACCCCCTTCCCTCTCCCTTCCCCTTGGGTGGCTAGGAATGCACAATAACAACAACAAAAAATTCAGTGCAGTGCGAACATACCCCCCCCTCCCCTTCCCTCTCCCTCCTCCTCTCCCCCTTGGGTGCTGAGCTAGGAATGCATAACAACAACAACAAATTCAGTGCAGTGTGGACATACCTCCCCCCCCCCCTTCCCTCTCCCTCCTCCTCTCTGCCTTGGGTGTTGAGCTGGGAATACATACATAACAACAACAACAAACTCAGTGTAGCATGAACATACCCCCTTCCCTCTCCCTTCCCCTTGGATGTTAAGCTAGGAATGCACAATAATAACAACAACAACAACAAACTCAGTGTTGTTGTGAACATGCCCCCTTCCCTCTCCCTCCTCCTCTCCCCCTTGGGTGCTGAGCTAGGAATGCATAATAACAACAACAAATTCAGTGTAGTGTGGACATACCTCCCCCCCCCTTCCCTCTCCCTCCTCCTCTCCCCCCTGGGTGCTGAGCTAGGAATGCATAACAACAACAACAAAAAATTCAGTGCAGTGTGAACATGCCCCCTTCCCTCTCCCTTCCCCTTGGATGTTAAGCTAGGAATGCATAACAGCAACAACAACAACAAACTCAGTGCAGTGCAACATACCTCCCCCCCCCCCCCCCCCCCCCCCTTCCCTCTCCCTCCTCCTCTCCCCCCACGGGTGCTGAGCTAGGAATGCATAACAACAACGACAAAAAATTCAGTGCAGTGTGAACATACCTCCCCCCTTCCCTCTCCCTCCCCCTCTTCCCCCTCCCCCTTGGATGTTTAGCTGGGAATGCATAACAACAACAACAACAGCAACAAATTCAGTGTAGTGTGAACATACCCCCCCTCCCCTTCCCCCCACCTTCACCTTTCCCCCTTCTCCCTCTTCCCCCCTGTGGTTGTTGAGCTGAGAATGCACAACAACAACAAATTCAGTGCAGTGTGGATATACGTGCATGTGTGTGTGTGTGTGTGTGTGTGTGTGTCAAGTCAAGTCAAGTCAGGTCAAGTCAAGTCAAGTCAAGTCAAGTCAAGTCAAGTCAAGTCAAACTGATCTTTATTGAGGGTAAAAGATTAAGTTTACACAACTTTCTTTCATCCTGCCCTCACAAAAAAATCAAGAAAATTATGTGTGTGTGTGTGTGTGTGTGTGGGGTGTGTGTGTGTGGTGTGTGTGTGTGTATGTATGTGTGTGTGTGTGTGTGTAAGTATGTATACATGTATACAAGCAGCCAGATTGCAGGAATTGCGGGAAATAGGGCAGGAGCACAGCATGAAACCATCATCACAGCAGATCTGTGGGTCGTTACTGCTGTCCTGAAAGCATGTTGATCAGTTTACGATGAAAGATTAATCAATAATGACAGTACTGTGGAAGTCCTTAGCCGCCGCTGTAGTCTAGTGGTTAGGGCGTTGGACTCGTAATCTAAAGGTTGCGGGTTCGATCCCAGCTTTCGGCTATGGCGTTGTGCCCTTGGAAAAAGGCACTTTACGGCTATTTTCTCACCCCACCCAGGTGTAAAAGGGGTACCAACCTTATGTTGATAGACTGGCATCCTATCCAGGGGGGTGTCTATGACTCTCAGACGCTTAACGCCACAGAAACCGGGATAAGCACCGGCCTGATGAGCCTTAGGGCTCGGGTCAGACTTTAACTTTAATTAACTGTGGAAGTCCTTAGCCACTGTTTGATTATTGTGTCTAGAAACTGAATCGCAGGAAAGGGGAAGGGACTATTACCAAAATCAAAGCAGTCCTTCGGATGAGACTATAATAAACCGAGGCCCCATTTGCGAACGCACGCAGAACATCCTGCGCACACGTTAAATCCTGTTCCGCTTTTCGTAAGAGTAGGCCATCGTGTGCCGGTGGGAACAGATGACAAGATTTTTAAAAACTGCATACCACAGGGGGACTGGATGTAAAAAAGTACGTGAGTGCTTATTGCATCACCCTCGATATAAAAGCATATATTAACAAATAAATAAATAAATAAATAAATAAATAAATAAATAATTAAATAAATAAATAAATGATCCTCAAAGCAGATTAAGTAAAATTTACTGCTGTATGGCTCAGGCCAAAAGTTGTGTCAGTTATTGATGTCAGTTCATTGCCAAGGCCTACACTAAAATGTTGTGATGTTGTAAAATGTCGTATTGAGATTGCCTTCAGCCATGACAAGCTCTTAACAGAACAACCTGCACTCTCCTACAAAGGAGAAAAAATCCTCTGAAGTCGGAGTATGGCTGCCTATATCATGGCGAGGTACTTGAAAATAGTCATACACGCAAACTTCTCATTTCAGTGTGCAATTTCAATCTCACAGTGATTCTCAGGTAGGATGAGTGAGTCAGAGTGCACATTCTGGGTGACCCCCCAGAGTGTTAAGCTGGGGAAGAAGAAGAAGAAGAAGAAGAAGAAGAAGAAGAAGAAGAAGAAGAAGAAGAAGAAGAAGAAGAAGAAGAACAACAACAACAACAACAACAACAACAACAACAACAACAACAACAACAACAACAACAACAACAACAACACAACTGCTGTGAAAGCATGTTTGTTCAGGGGTGATGAAAGATTGATTGCTAATGGTTATGTATGCTGTGGAAACCCCGAGCAATTATTTTGATTATATAATATATATTGCGTGTAGTTTAAATGAGTCTCCTTCATTCATGTAATGTGTGCAGGACCAACAAAGCGACGAGAAGGGTCTGCACAGACGTCAAAGCGTGGAGTGCGGCCAACAGGGAGGGAGGATGGTGGTGGTGCCGAGGGGGGCAGGGAGGGAGAGGGAGAGGAGGCGGGTCAAGAATTGGGTAACTGTCCCGTCTTTTTTTTTGGTCCCCTTTTCTCTCTTGGTCTTGTTTTTAATTCAGATCTGTAGCTTTGTCAGTCTTAACAGTCTTGGGTAAAGGTTATCTCTGTCTCATGCGGGGGTGGGCAAGTGTGTGTGTGGTGTGTGTGTGTGTTGTGTGTGTGTGTGTGTGTGTGTGTGTGTGTGTGTGAGTTTGTGTGTTTGTGTGTATGTGCGTATGTGTGTTGTTGTTGTTGTTGTCTTCAATTTAACGTCTGTTCACACTCAGTGATATTAGACGAGGAAAGTGGAAAGTAAAGAAGTTGAAGAAGGAAGTGGAAGGAGTGGGAGAAGAAAAGACTGAAGAGTTGGCATGTGGGTGGATGTTTTTGTACTTGAAAAGGTAATAATACTTAAAAAAAAAAAAAATTATTAAAAAAAAAAAAAAAAATAAAAATCTTAGACATGAGAAAAGTTTAAATTTAACAAAGTGTGAACATTAAACATCAATAATGTAACTACAACAAATATTCAAGTGGACTGTGCAATAAACATTTTTCATTATTCCTATTTTGCTCTGTGTAGACTCTAAGTCGGTACTGTATGCTATAAAATCCCCAAATTCCAAGAAAGTATCCAGAATTATTTTTGAAATTAAATACGTCATACACCTTCTAAGTTTAAGAGGTATTCCGGTTCATTTTTGTTGGGTACCTTCACATGTTGGAATATCTCCAAACGAGTGGGCTGACAGAGCTGCAAAAAAGGGGGCAAGACATGTTTTGGAATCAATAGAACTACATGTTCCCTTATCTCTACAGGAGGGATACCACATATTAGAACAAACGTCATGGAGTAAGTTGAAAGAATCTGTTCAATTCAAGGAACAATGTCTAAAGAATTGTCTTACTAGTTCCCTTATTTCATGTTACATGTCTCCCTCTAAAATACAGTCTAGTGTTATAACCGCAAGAAGAGTAAATGCATTGTATTTTAGAATGAAATTAAATGCATTCATCACAAAATTTTGCAAAAAGGTCAAATGTCTATGTGGAGATCATATTACAAATACTCATATCATATTTGAGTGCCCAATTGTAAAGCCCTTCTTACCTGCATTTTCCGAGCAGTCTCTGAAAAAAGTATTTGAAAATTCAAAGTTAGCCTTTGCCATTGCGTGTGTGTGTGTGTGTGTGTGTGTGTGTGTGTGTGTAGTGTGTGCGTGCGTGCGTGTGTGTGTGTGTAGTGTGTGTGTATGTGTGTGTGTGTGTGTGTGTGTGTGTGTGTACGTGCGCACACGTGTCTGTGTGCGCATGCCTGCGTGCACACACTTATTCCTGTTCCATCTTTTTCAAGTACTTATTAATTGTTGTTTTTTTGTATTTCAGTACATGGGGGGCAGGATAGCCCAGTGGTTAGAGCGCTGCACTTGTGATCAGACAGGCCAGGAATGTGACTGACACCACAGAGGCGCCTGTTGTAGGGGAGTTTTTACTCTGGAGCTAACATTAGTACTGACTCCACTCCCCCCAAAAGTCCTTCATATAGGGACTATAAACCGAGGCCCCGTGTGTGTAAATGCATGCAGAACATCTTGCGCACACAAATTGATAACCTGTTCCGCCTGTCAGAAGATGAGGCCATTTTCATTGTGGTGGGAACAGACTTAACTAAATTTTAAAAAATACACACATTTTATATGTATAATTTCTTTTATTTGGAGGATAATGGAATAAGCGCCCATGTGCTTTTTTTTTTTGACATTCAGTCCCCGTGTGTACGCAGTTTTGTAAACCTTGTCATCTGTTCCCCACCGGCACACAATGACCTACTCTTACGAAAAGCGGAACAGGATTTAACATGTGTGCAAGATGTTCTGCGTGCATACAGGTGTTGTGTTTCGACACCATCCCCGAAGTCAGAATGCGGCTACCTTCATTTTGGGTATGATCTATATCACATGTATAACTTTAGACAGATGGTGGTGGATTGATGTTTTCAGTTGTTTATTTCATCTTGTTCTCTTGTTTGCTCCTTACCTATTAACACTTTTCTTTTCTTCCATAATCAAAATCTTTTTATTGTGACTTCTGATTTTGGCTTCTGAACGAGTGCATTTTTTCTTTACCTTATCATATAGGGTGTCCTTATTCTTGTGTGTTGTTTGGTACTGCGTAAAGTTTTATTGTTTAGTATCTTTTCAACTTGATGTATCCCTGAAAAGGGCGGGGACTGGATGTGAAAAAGCACACGAGTGCTTATCTATTATCCTCGAATAAAATACTTTGTCTTGCCTTGCCTTGCCGTGGGTAAAAAAAAACGGCTGCATGCGCAAAATCTCACCTCAGGTTGAACGTCGGGGCTCTGTTCCCACCAGCATGGAATGGCCTACTCTTCTGAAAGGCGGAACAGGTTGTCAGTGTGGTGTGCAAGGTGTTCTGCATGCGTTTGCTGCACATGGGGCCTCCTCAGTTTATAGTCCCATCTGAAGGATGGGCCGCATGCACAAAATCTTCACCTTAGGTGAACGTCAGAGCTCTTGCTGAGGAACAGAAAAGAAGGTTTCAGAACGTATCCCTCTACCCGTGTACCTTTTAACTCACTCGGGACGGCCAGTTCTGTCCCGTGCTTTTCCACCACATGGACAGCCCATTTGTAATGGTTCGTAAAAAAAAAAAAAAAAAAAAAACACATAGAAAGAAAATGAAATTAATACAAAACACATAGAAAGAAAATGAAATTTTCTGAACTTATACATAACATGCTGGGTTAAAAGTTAAGTTAAAGTCTGTCCCGAGCCTAAGGCTCATCAGGCCGGTGCTTGTCCCGGTTTCTGTGGCGTTAAGCGACTGAGTCATAGACTCCCCCCTGGATAGGACGCCAGTCTATCGCAGGGTTAACCCCCAACACAAGGTTGGTACCCCTTTTACACCTGGGTGGGGTGAGAAAATAGCCGTAAAGTGCCTTTTCCAAGGGCACATGCTGGGTTAGTACATGTCAAAAGATTGAAGCTCTGACTGTAATATTTAAGCTTTGACAAGCATGAAGAAAATACTCAGAATTTTGTACTCTGTGTCACTACTCTGTGTCCCCTACTCTCTGCAACCGCAAACGAAGAGTTTGGAACACACACAATCACCCAACAATGCTCTGCATTCAACCTTGGACAGGCTCACGAAGCTATGTTAAGCTGCACTAGTCATAGTATCAATGCGGCGGCTATGTGAAAAATCTGCAAACAGCAAATCCGCTATAGCGGATGGCCGTCCAGAAGCATTGCTTTACACTGATCCACTACAGCGGACAGCCGTCCTCTGAGAGTTTTAAGATTTACGCACACAGTTTGTATTCTGACTGTGGCAGAGACTGTGTGGGTGTGCAAGACGCTGTACAACTCCAGCACCTGCTACATGAAGAATGAACTGGATGCAGACTACTGCACGCGCTGTGGGGCCGCCAAACCATCCCGGCCTCACCAGGTGACTCTGGCACAGGTATGTCTACATGCACACATACAACAGGTATACACATATACATACAGGTATATTTATATACATACACACATACATACAGGTATACACATATACATACAGGTATACACAATAATACATACTACATACAACTACATATACATACTACAACAACATACAACATACACTACTACACATCATACATCACACACACTACACACACACACACATACACACACACATCACATCACATACATACATACATACAACATACATACACACACACACACACACACACACACACACACACCACACAACACACACACACACGACACACACCACACACACAACACACACACACACCACACACACACACACATACACACACACTACACACACACACAACAATTATATCCTATTGAGCAGCGTCAGGGGTTGGAAGGGGAAGGTTGGGGGGGGGGGTGGAGGGTGGCAGAAGGTAGGCAGTAGGGAGGGGAAAAGAGAGGGGGTAGAGGGGGGGGGGGGAAGCAGAATCCTGAAGATATAAGGAACGCTGTCACAGCACACAGATAAACACAGGCCAAATTTTTGTTTTTGGTTCTTTTTTTTTTTCAAGGATAATGGAATAAGCGCTCAATAGCTTTTTTTTTTTTAATGTTCAGTCCCCGTGTATATGCAGTTGTTTAATTAAATGTCATCATTTGTTCCCTCCGGCACACAATGGCCTACTTTTCTGAAAAGCCCGAACAGGCTTTAACATGTGCGCAAGATGCTCTGCGTGCATTCACACACAGGACCTTGGTTTACAACCTCGTCCGAAGGACTTTTTGAGGGGAAGTGGAGTGGAGTCAGCACTGATGTTAACTCCAGGGGGGAAACATCCCCTTGAACGAGATTCGAACCCGGGTCAGCAGATGACAAGCACATCACTCTAACCCAGTGCTGACTCCACTCTCCCCACCAGTCCTTTGGATGAGACTTTAAACCGTGGCCCCGTGTGCGAACGCACGCAGAACATCTTGCGCACACGTTAAATCCTGTTCTGCTTTTCGTAAGAGTAGGCCATCGTGTGCCGGTGGGAACAGATGACAATATTTACCAAAACTGCATACACACGGGAACCGGATGAAAAAAAGCACATGATTGCCTATTCTGTTATCCTCGATATAAAAGAATAAATAAATAAATAAAATAAATAAGTAAGTAACCCCGGGGATTCAGGTATTAACGATACATTCCAGATGCCGCGTGACTCCGGTCACAAGACGGAAGGTTTTTGGGCGGAAAGGGAGACAAGCGGGCCCCGGGCTGAAGAGAGAGGGCGCTGCGTTGTTGCTCCTCTGCAGTTCTCTTCCCTTCCCGAGACGGGCGGTATGTGACACGACTTGCTGGCTTGTTGGGTTTTTGAAAAATTTTATTCTTTTATTCTTTTCTTTTTTAGATCGAGGATAATGGGATAAGCACTCTTGTGGGTTTTTTTTACATCCAGTCCCTGTGTGTATGCTGTTTTGTAAATGTCATTTGTTCCCACCGGCACAACATGATGGCCTGCTCTTACGAAAAGCGGAACAGGATTTAACGTGTGCGCAAGATGTTCTGCGTGCGTTCGCACACGGGGCCTCGGTTTACAGTCTCATCTGAAAGACTTTTAGGGAGATTGGAGTCAGCACTGATGTTAGCTCCAAGAGAAAAATATCCTTTAACGGGAATCGAACCCAGGTCGTCAAATTGCGAGCGCAATGTTCTGACCACTAGGCTAGGTTTGGGTGTTTTTTTTGGCAGGGGTGTGGGGGGGGGGGGGGGGGTGGTGTTTGTAGTTGAAATTTTGTTTTTTATGATCATTTCACAGCAGGGGAGAGGGAAAGTGGGTGCGGGTGTTGTTTTGGGGGTAGGGGGTGGGGGGGGGGGGGGGGGGGGGTTGTAGATACTTGTTTGTATGTGTTTAGATCTTTGTTGACCAATGCTTCCCTTGTGTTCCGCGCCCCCCCCCTCACCCCCCCCTAATGGCCATCTTGAGTCAAGGGACTGGTGGTGGTGATGGTGGTGATGATGATGATGATGATGATGATGATGATGATGATGATGATGATGGTGGTGGTGGTGGTGATGGTGATGATGGTGGTGGTGGTTGTGGTGGTGGTGGTGGTGGTGATGGTGATGACGATGATGCTGATGATGGTGATGACGATGATGGTGGTAGTGATGATGATGGTGGTAGTGATGATGATGGTGGTGGTGGTGGTGGTGGTGGTGGTGGTGGTGGTGGTGGTGGTGGTGATTGATGATGATGATGATGATGATGATGATGATGATGATGATGATGATGATGATGATAGTGGTGGTGGGTGGTAGTGATGATGATAATGATAATGATACCTTTCAAGGGTGGTTTGTTTACCTTACTGACATGTGTGTCTTCAATTTTGTTTACGTTTATCAGGAAACCTCAAATTTTGTGATGTATACAGGGAAAATTAATATATAAAGAGGGGTTGGGCTTGTCAGCATGACTTCTGCCTGTCAGTGCAGTAGCCGTGTGTGGCAGTACGAACACTTTGTGTACCCTTGACTTGTTTTCAGAGAAGAGAGCAAAGAAAAAAAGACAGAATTAATGCAAGGTGGTGTTTTCCATACATTTCGTTGTCAGCCATGCTGAGCAAGGGATAACATCATCCCATTGTATTTATTTATTTATTTGTTTGTTTGTTTATTTCTTCTTTCTTTTATTTATTTATTCTTTCTGTCTTTTTTCTTTATTTATTCTTTCATTTATTCATTCTTTTATTTTGAGGTTAATGGAATAAGCACTCATGTTCTTTGTTTTTTTTACATCCAGTCCCCGAGTGCATGCAGTTTTGTTAATGTCATCTGTTCCCACCGGCACACGGTGGCCTACTCTTCTGAAAAGTAGAACAGATTTTAACATGTGCGCAAGATGTTCTGCGTGTGTTTGCACACGCAGCCTCGGTTTATCGTCTCATCCTAAGGACTTTTTGGGGGGGGAGTGGAGTCGGCACTGATGTTAACACCAGAGGTAAAATCCTCTTGAACGAGACTCGAACCCAGGTCAGCAGATCATGAGCGCATCACTCTAACCACCAGGCTATCCGGTCCCCCCATTAACTCATAGTGGGTTTATTTTGTTTGTGTCCAAGCAGTCTCTGTGACTTTTTAGGATATCAAAGCTCTCTCTTCTCAATATATATATTTTTTTATCTTATTATTTTATATTGAGGATAATGGAATAAGCACACGTGTGCTTTTTTACATCCAGTCCCCGTGTGTATGCAATTGTGTCAATCTTGTCATCTGTTCCCACCGGTACACAATAGCCTTCTTCTCTTACGAAAAGCAGAACAGGATTTAACGTTATTTTTAAACTTATATTCCGGGGGGAGGGAATGATTAATCCCAGCAAATCCCGGTTTGGGAAACTGATGAAATTTTGTTTACAAGCCCATGTTAACAGTTATGCCATATATTGAAAGGGCATCACTTGTAAAGCATAAAAAAAAAAAATTACTCAGTTTTCTGCACTGTTGCCATGCAAACAATCCAATATGGCCTCCAAAACACAATATTTCAAAATCCTAAGCCTTTTTTATCTATAACAAGTATGAGTAACCTGTTTCTACAGACATATTTTACGGTCTGAATTCTTTAATTTTACACAGGGAAATCTCCATAAATGCATCCAGAAATTTTTAATTCTAAAAAAAAACCATGTTTTGGGCCACTTTTGGACCCGTGTCTCACCTAAATTAATTAATTCAAAATAAAATGTTCTGATGTTGTAGATCAGGGGAGAGAAGCGGTAGGGGTGGAGCAGGAGCAGGAGAAGGGGAAGAAGCGGCAGCGTTTACCTCCCTGCAGGCCCTGAGGCTACAGGATGACCAGGACAGCTTCGTTCCTGAGGAAGAACGTCAGTGCTGCCACTGCCCTCATTTCTGTCCTCTTTACATACTCCATTTATCGTTTTTGTTGTTGGTGGTGTTGTTATTGTTGTTGTTATCGTCATCATCATCATCATCATCATCATCATCATCATCATCATCATTATTATTATTATTAGTATTATTATTATTATTATCCTTATTATTATTATTATTATTATTATTATTATTATTATTATTATTATCCTTATTATTATTATTATTATCATTATTATTTCATTGAATTTTTTTTTAAAAATAAAAATAAAGTAAAATGAAATAAAATCGATCATCATTCTTCTTCTTATCATTATCATCATTTTTATCATTATCAACAACAACATTGTTGTTGTTGTTGTTGTTCTTGTTCTTGTTCTTGTTATTATTGTTCTTGTTATTATTGTTGTTATCATATTAACCATAACATCATTATTATTATTATTATTATCATCATCATCATCATCATCATCATCATCATTATTATTATCATTATTATTATTATTATTATTATTATTATTATTATTATTATCATCATCATTATTATTATTATTATTATTATTATTATTATTATTATTATTATTATTATTATTATTCATCATGGCTTGGCTTCGCGAACGAAGATTAAGGGCACTGTCCACGTCTGGTGCAGGCTCGCTGGTGGCTGTTCAGTCCAATGCGTGACAAACAAACCCGGCCGCAGCGGCTGCAGGGGAAAGTCGATTCTGGGGTTGATGTAGAGGGGACGCGGTTCTTCCTCCTCATTCGCCTCTCCTCAAGGGCGGCTCTGCGATTGTCCTCAAAGGAGGAGGCCAATTGATGCACAGTGTGTCGCCAGGCCTGCCGGTCAGCAGCAAGGACTGACCACTGGTTATGGTCTACGAGGCAGGCTGACAGAGATTTCTTCAGAGAGTCTTTAAATCTCTTCTTTGGTGCGCCTCTGTAGCGGTGTCCGGTGGAAAGTTCACCGTAGAGAACCATTTTCGGTAGGCGATGGTCCTCCATTCTAGAGACATGCCCTGCCCAGCGTAGCTGCGTTTTCAGCAACATGGCCTCAATGCTGGTGATCCCTGCTTGCTCCAGCACCTCAGCATTCGTGGTGAAGTCGCTCCAGTGGATGTCGAGGATGGAGCGGAGACAGCGTTGGTGGAAGCGTTCCAGAATTCGCAGGTGGTGTCTGTATGTGACCCATGACTCAGAGCCGTACAGGAGGGTGGTCAGTACCACGGCTCTGTAGACACTGATCTTGGTGTCTTTCTTCAGGTGTTTGTTTTTCCAGACACGGTGGTAGAGTCTGCCAAAAGCACTGTTTGCCTTTGCCAGTCTGTTGTCTACATCTTTATCAATCTTTGCGTCAGAGGAGATTGTGCATCCCAGGTAGGTAAACTGCTGGACTGTTTTCAGTTCTGTCTCACCAATTGTAATGTGAGGTGGGTGGTACGCTACCTGAGGTGCGGGCTGGTAGAGAACCTCTGTCTTCTTCAGGCTGACTTCGAGTCCGAAGAGCTGGGCTGCCTCTGCAAAACAGGATGTTACATGCTGCAGGGCGGTTTCTGTGTGGGCTACAAGGGCAGCATCGTCAGCAAAAAGTAGCTCTCGAATTTGTTGCTCCAGGGTTTTGGTGTGGGCCTGAAGACGCCGCAGGTTGAATAGGCTGCCATCTGTGCGGTTAGCGTATGAAAACTCAGTCTTCGTCATCAAGATCTTCTGTGGCCCGCTGAAGCATCATGCTGAAGAAGATAGTGAAGAGGGTTGGTGCAAGAACGCAGCCCTGCTTCACCCCGTTTGTGATTGGGAAAGGCTCTGAGAGGTCGTTGCTGTTTCTGACCTGGCCACGCTGGTCTTCATGTAGCTGGATCACCATGTTGAGAAACTTTGGGGGACAGCCAAGATGCTCCATGATCTGCCACAGGCCCTTCCTGCTCACAGTGTCAAATGCCTTGGTTAGATCAACGAAGGTGATGTACAGTCCCTTGTTCTGTTCGCGGCACTTTTCTTGAAGCTGTCTGAGCACGAAGACCATGTCGGTGGTACCCCTTTTAGCTCTGAAGCCGCACTGGCTCTCAGGGAGGTGGTGTTCTGCAACAGCAGGTACTAGTCTGTTGAGGAGAACTCTTGCAAGGATTTTGCCAGCGATGGAGAGAAGAGTTATCCCCTGTAGTTGGAGCAATCTGATTTTTCCCCTTTGTTTTTGTAAAGGGTGATTATGATTGCATCACGAAGGTTTTGTGGTAACTTTCCCTGCTCCCAGCAGCAGACAAAAAATTCATGGCTATTATTATTATTATTATTATTATTATTATATTAACCATAACATTCTTCTTCTTCTTCTTCCTCTTCTTCTTCCTCTTCTTCTTCTTCTTCTTCTTCTTCTTCTTCTTCTTCTTCTTCTTCTTCTTCCTCTTCTTCTTCTTCTTCTTCCTCTTCCTCTTCTTTTTCTTTTTCTTTTTTCTTCTTCTTCTTCTTCTTCTTCTTCTTCTTCTTCTTCTTCTTCTTTTTCTTCTTCTTCTTCTTCTTCTTCTTCTTCTTCTTCTTCTTCCTCTTCTTCTTCTTCTTCTTCTTCTTCTTCTTCTTCTTCTTCTTCTTCTCTCTCTCTCTCTCTCTCCTTTGGATGAGACTTTAAACCGAGGCCCCGTGTGCGAACGCACGCAGAACATCTTGCACACACGTTAAATCCTGTTCCGCTTTTCGTAAGAGTAGGCCATCGTGTGCCAGTGGGAACAGATGACAATATTTACAAAACTGCATACACACGGGGACCAGATGAAAAAAAGCACATGATTGCTTATTCTGTTATCCTCGATATAAAAGAATAAATCTCTCTCTCTCTCTCTCTCTCTCTCTCTCTCTCTCTCTCTCTCTCTCTCTCTCTCTCTCTCTCTCTCTCTCTCTCTCTCCCTACAGCTACGAAGTATTAAGTTACATAATTGGTTGTTACAAACAGAATTATGCTATGTTTTGTGTGGTGTTTTTTTTTTCCATTTTCTTGTTATTAGTTTGCATTTACTAGTTTGTATCATTATAGAAGGCTGGATGTAAAAAAGCAATTGTCATGCTTACTCCTTCACCTTCTGAAAATAAAATTCAAT
>CM060341.1:25757372-25802372 GCA_030674155.1 Stramonita haemastoma | reverse complement strand
GCGTCTCAAATATTCAGAATCTGACTCTGACATGGTGGAGCGTCACAAATATTCTGAATCTGACTCTGACATGGTGGAGCGTCACAAATATTCTGAATCTGACTCTGACATGGTGGAGCATCACAAATATTCTGAATCTGACTCTGACATGGTGGAGCGTCACAAATATTCTGAATCTGACATGGTGGAGCGTCACAAATATTCTGAATCTGACTCTGACATGGTGGAGCGTCACAAATATTCTGAATCTGACTCTGACATGGTGGAGCGTCACAAATATTCTGATTCTGAATCTGACATGGTGGAGCGTCACAAATATTCTGAATCTGAATCTGAATGTTAGGTGGTGGAGCGTCACAAATATTCTGAATCTGACTCTGACATGGTGGAGCGTCACAAATATTCTGAATCTGACTCTGACATGGTGGAGCGTCACAAATATTCTGAATCTGACTCTGAATGTTAGGTGGTGGGGAGTGTCACAAATATTCTGAATCTGAATCTGACATGGTGGAGCGTCACAAATATTCTGAATCTGACTCTGACATGGTGGAGCGTCACAGATATTCTGAATCTGACTCTGACATGGTGGAGCGTCACAAATATTCTGAATCTGAATCTTAGATGGTGGAGCGTCACAAATATTCTGAATCTGACTCTGACTCTGACTCTGGACCGTCCCCCTGTCAGGTGGTGGACCATCACAAACATGAATACTCTGCCTCTGCCCCTTTACTCTACATCCTCAGGTGGTGGACCATCACAAACATTAATCTCTGCCTCTGCCCCTTACTCTACACCCTCAGGTGGTGGACACCCCGGGGCTGATTGACACGCGTATGGAGGAGGGGGTGGCCCAGAGGGAGGTGGGCAAGTGCCTGGGCATCCTGGCCCCGGGGCCCCACGCCATCCTGCTGGTCCTCCGCCTGGGGGTCAGGTTCACCCCCCTCACCTTCACCAAGACCATATATCACCAAGTAGCAAAGGACTTTTAAACAAAACAAAAAAAAAATAATCAAACCTGATGTTTGTTTTGTTGGGTCAAATAGGTCTGCGTGACTTAAACGGCAATAAAATACTCTGACTCTACAGCAATAAAATACTCTGACTCTACAGCAATAAAATACTCTGACTCTACAGCAATAAAATACTCTGACTCTACAGCAATAAAATACTCTGACTCTACAGCAATAAAATACTCTGACTCTACAGCAATAAAATACTCTGACTCTACAGCAATAAAAATACTCTGAATCTGACTCTGACTCTGACTCTGACTCTCAGGTGGTGGAGCGTCACAAATATTCTGACACTGACTCTGATTCTGAATCTTTCTCTGAATCTGAATCAGAATCTGACTCTGAATCTGACTCTGAATCTGACTCTGAATCTGACTCTGAATCTGACTCTGACTCTGAATCTGAATCTGACTGTCAGGTGGTGGAGCATAAAAAAAATTTAAAAAAATAATAATAAAAAATAAAAGGTGGTGGAGCGTCACAAATATTCCAAATCTGAATTTGAATGTGAGGTGGTGGAGCATCAAAAAAAAAAAAAAATTTTTAAAGAAAAAATAAAAAGGTGGTGGAGCGTCACAAATATTCTGAATCTGCCTCTGACTCTGACTCTGACCCTGACCCTGACCCTGACTGACTCTCAGGTGGTGGAGCATCACAAATATTCTGACTCTGACTCTGACTCTGAATCTTTCTCTGAATCTGACTCTGAATCTGACTCGGAATCTGACTCTGACTCTGACTCGGAATCTTTCTCTGAATCTGAATCTGAATCTGACTCTGAATCTGACTCTGAATCTGACTCTGAATCTGACTCGGAATCTGACTCTGACTCTGAATCTTTCTCTGAATCTGAATCAGAATCTGACTCTGAATCTGACTCTGAATCTGAATCTGAATCAGAATCTGACTCTGAATCTGACTCTGAATCTGACTCTGAATCTGACTCTGAATCTGACTCTGAATCTGACTCGGAATCTGACTCTGACTCTGAATCTTTCTCTGAATCAGAATCTGAATCAGAATCTGACTCTGAATCTGACTGAATCTGACTCTGAATCTGACTCTGAATCTGACTCTGAATCTGACTCTGAATCTGACTCTGAATCTGAATCTGACTCTGAATCTGACTCTGAATCTGACTCTGACTCTGACTCTGAATCTGATCTGAATCTGACTCTGAATCTGACTCTGAATCTGACTCTGAATCTGACTCTGAATCTGATATCTGACTGTCAGGTGGTGGAGCTAAAAAATATATAAAAAAAAATAAAAGGTGGTGGAGCGTCACAAATATTCCAAATCTGAATTTGAATGTGAGGTGGTGGAGCATCAAAAAAAAAAAAAAATTTTTTTTTAAAGAAAAAATAAAAAGGTGGTGGAGCATCACAAATATTCTGAATCTGCCTCTGACTCTGACTCTGACCCTGACCCTGACCCTGACCCTGACTGACTCTGAGTTGGTGGAGCATCACAAATATTCTGAATCTGACTCTGACTCTGACTCTGGACCGTCCCCCTGTCAGGTGGTGGACCATCACAAACATGAATACTCTGCCTCTGCCCCTTAACTCTACATCCTCAGGTGGTGGACCATCACAAACATTAATTCTCTGCCTCTGCCCCTTTACTCTACACCCTCAGGTGGTGGACCATCACAAACATTACTCTGCCTCTGCCCCTTTACTCTACACCCTCAGGTAGTGGACCATCACAAACATTAATACTCTGCCTCTGCCCCTTTACTCTACACCCTCAGGTGGTGGACACCCCGGGGCTGATCGACACGCGCATGGAGGAGGGGGCGGCCCAGAGGGAGGTGGGCAAGTGCCTGGGCATCCTGGCCCCGGGGCCCCACGCCATCCTGCTGGTCCTCCGCCTGGGGGTCCGGTTCACCCGGGAGGAGGCGCGCGCCGTGGAGGAAGTGCGGCGCCTCTTCGGGGACCAGCTGCTGAGGTTCCTGGTGGTGGTCTTCACCACGGAGACGCGCTGCGTGGGGGGAGTGAGGAGGAGAAGGAGGAGGAGGCCGTGTTGAGGGACATGCTGGAGGTGGCTCCCGACGCGTTGAAGCAGCTGATTGATGTGAGTGGTGATGTGGGGGGTTGGGGTGGGGGTGGTGGTGGGGGAGGGTGTGGGTGTGGAGGGTGAGGAGGAGGAGGAGGAGGAGGCTGTGTTGAGGGATATGTTGGATCTGGCTCCTGACGCGTTGAAGGAATTGATTGATGTGAGTTTTGTGTGGTGTGGGTTGGGGTGTGGGTGGGTGTTGGGTGGGTGTGGTGGTAGGTTGGGGTGGGGGGGGTTGGGGGGGGGTTGGGGGGGAGTGAGGAGGAGGCTGTGTTGAGGGATATGTTGGATCTGGCTCCTGACGCGTTGAAGGAACTGATTGATGTGAGTTTTGTGTGGTGTGGGTTGGGGTGTGGGTGGGTGTTGGGTGGGTGTGGTGGTAGGTTGGGGTGGGGTGGGGGGGGTTGGGGGGGAGTGAGGAGGAGGCTGAGTTGAGGGATATATTGGATCTGGCTCCTGACGCGTTAAAGCAGCTGATTGATGTGAGTTTTTGTGTGGTGGTGGGTGTGGGGTGGGTGGGTGTTGGGTGGGAGTGGGTGGGTGTTGGGGCGGTGTGGGGAGTGTGGGGGATGTGGGGTGGTGAGGAGGAGAAGGAGGAGGAGGCTGTGTTGAGAGAGATGCTGGCTCTGGCTCCCGACGCGTTGAAGCAACTGATTGATGTGAGTGTTTGTGTGGTTTATTTATTTATTTATTTATTTATTTATTTATTCTTTTATATCGAGGGTAACAGAATAAGCAATCATGTGCTTTTTTTTCGTCCGGTCCCCGTGTGTACGCAGTTTTTGTAATTCTTGTCATCTGTTCCCACCGGCACACGATGGCCTTCTCTTACGAAAAGCGGAACAGGATTTAATATGTGCGCAAGATGTTGTGCGTGTGGTGGGTGGGGGAGTGTGTGTGTGGGGGTTGGGGTGGGGGGGGGTGAGATAGGGGGTAGAAGGAGAAGGAGGTGGAGGCTAAGTCGAGGGATATGTTGGATCTGGCTCCTGACGCATTGAAGGAACTGATTGATGTGAGTTTTTGAGGGTGTTGTTGGGTGGTTTGTGGAGGGGGGTTTGGGGGGAAGGAGGAGGAGGAGGAGGAGGCTGTGTTGAGGGACATGCTGGTTCTGGCTCCTGACACGCTGAAGGAACTGATTGATGTGAGTTTTTGGGGGGTGTTTGGGTGGGGTGGGGGGTGGTTTGTGGGGGTGGGGGGCTGGGGAGGGGTTGTGTGTGTGTGTGTATGTGTGTGTGGTGTGCGTGTGTGCATGTGTGTGCACGTGCATATATATATGTGTGTCTCTCTATGTACACAAACACACACCTCAAAAAAAAAACCCAACCTCCACAACTCTTTGTCACTTCCACCTTAAACTCTGAACTCCGCTTCTCTCAACCCCCCCCACCCCCCGAAAAAAAACACCTTCACTATTTTTTTTAAAAACTTTTTTTTCTTCTGTTTTTTGTTCTCCTCTCAGAAAGCCAACCATCGCTACGTGATATTCGAAAAAAAAAACAAAACCCACAACTCTGTCACTTCCACCTTAACTCTGCTTCTCAACCCCCCCCCCCCCAAACCCCCCCCCATCCAAAAAAAACCTTTTTTTGTTGACTTTTTTTTTCTTCATCTTTCTTTTCCTTCTTTCTCTCCTCGCCTAGAAAGCCAACCATCGCTACGTGATCTTCGACAACACGGCCTCGCGCGCTTCCAAGCAGCGTCAAGTGAGACAGCTCCTGGTGACAGTGAGAAGTCTGCTAGCGGTGAACGGGGGCCGACCTTTCACCAACCGTCTCCTGCAGCGAGTGGATGACTGCATGCACCAGAGGGAGAGGGAGCTGGAGAGAAAACCTGGGCCGTGGGGAATACGCCACTGAGGGGTGAGTGTGAGTGTGTGTGTGTGGTGTGGTTTGGATGTGGGGTCTTGGGTGTGTGTGGTTTTGGGTGTGTGGGTCGGGTTTTTTTTTTTTGACTGCGTTTTTTTTTTTGGTTGGGGGGGTGTGTTTGTTTTTTTTTGGGGGGGGTGTTGTTGTTTTTTGGTGAGGGGGGGTTGTTTTGGTTTGGTATGTGTTGGTTTTGTGTTTTTTTTATGTTTGTCTTTTTTTTTTTTCTTTGGTATGCTTCTTCTTTGCGAGTTCTTTTTTTCGCAGTTCTTTTTCACAGTTCTTCTTCTTCTTGTTCTTGTTCTTCTTTGCGATTCTTATTTTTCTTTGCAACTCTTCTTCTTTTTTAGAATTCTTCTTCTTCTTCAAAATTCTTCTTCTTCTTCTTGTAACAGAGTGAACATATTTGATGTCCCATCTCTGTACTAAACCTCGGGAACAGCTAGTCAGTTTAGAATGTGACCTCTAAAAAGAGGTTGCATAAATTACATTTCACCGTGAAGGCGAAGTGTATGCAACAGAGGGTTTTCGACCACTACCCAAGGAAACAGAGCATCGACAATTCACAGGTGTGTCTCTAAATAGAAACATGACGCTGTGATTTCGCGCTCTGATCACATGGGAGATAATCTACTTACCACCCCATCACATTCTTCTTCTACTTCTTCGTTTTGTTGTTGTTCTTTTTTTTTATTTCATCTTCTTCTTCTTTTTTTTTATTTCATCTTCTTCTTAATTCTTCTTCTTCTTCTTCTTCTTTTTCTTCTTCTTCTTCTTTTTCTTCTTTTTCTTCTTCTATATATATGTATATATATATATATATATATATACATATATATATATATATATATATATATATATATATATATATATATATATATATATATATATATATGTATATAAGTAAAACACATAGCAAAAGTAAAACAACCAGCATATATGGTTCCCCAATATATCGGCTTTCGCCTTCCTCAGGGGGTGTTTATTGCGATGACGTGATGGTGTGACATCAATTTTGATTAACGTCATTGTGAAACTTTGTTTTGATATTTTACAAACTTTTGTTTTGACATAGTTACTTAAACGTCATACTGAGATATATATATATATATATATATATATATATATATATATATATATATATATATAAATCTGTATTGTTATTTTTTGTGTGTGTGTGTTGGTTCCCAGGGAAAAGAGGACTTTCTTTCGTGACATCGCTCGAGAAGAAGTGGTGCAGGAGCAGCCATTGCTGACGAAGGTCATGGAGGTCGTGTTGCCCGTCCTGAAGGAGGTCCTGCCTGTCCTCATCAGCTTCTTCATCCAGGTTTTCGTCCTGAAGGGCGCAGGGGGAGGAAAATGCTCCCTGATGTGATTCGGCCCTAGGCGCTTTTTGGAAAATGTTCCGTGGTGTGATTTGGCTCTAAAGCGCTGTGGAAACTGTTCCCTGATGTGGTTTGGCTCTTAAGCGCTTTGGAAAATGCTCCCTGATGTGATTTGGCTCTTAGGCGCTGTGGAAAATGTTCCGTGGTGTGATTTGGCTCTTAAGCGCTGTGGAAAATGTTCCGTGGTGTGATTTGGCTTGAAGCACTTTGGAAAATGTTCCCTGATGTGATTTGGCTTTAACCCCTACACTGTGCTGTTGACGAGCGCAGCTCGTCATAGAAACCGCCACCTGCAATGCTGTGTTGACGAGCGCCGCTCGTCATGAACCAACGCTCTCTCTGTTTCGCTCAGCATTGCTGAAAATCCTTCTTATTATGATTTGTTTAGCTCCCTTGATGTATCTTCAACCCATGAGTCCCATTTGTTGAAGTTATTTGCATATTTTATGACGTTCAATCGGCAAGGTAAACAAGGTACTGTGAAGTTCAATTTTTGGGTTTTCGAAGCAATGGCTGTCCCTCAACTGACCTACACAGTTGCCGAAGTTATTGATGAAATTTATAGAGATCAAGATAATGGAGATTAGGGTGTTTTTTTTTAATCCAGTTCACATCGAACTTTGCGAAGTTGATGCAAACGACTCGGGTTTTGATCCGGAAGAAACTTCTGCGTACTCGTGGTCTGAATCGGAACATGAAGATCGTATCGTTCGAGATGCAGTTGGGTATATTTGAGGGCTTTATTCGTTTTTATAACATATTTATATTGCTTTTTTTCTCTGTTTATTCATAAACAGAACAACTAAATGTGTGTATCGTATGGTTGCACCTTTGGTCAGGGCTTGGTTAGTGAGCGAGGGAGCCAGTCACTGAGTTGACATCTGCCCTGGCTCCCTGGCTGTGTGTTTGTGTGAAGAGCAGGTGTGTGTGTGTGTGTGTGTGTGTGCACGTGCGTGCGCGCGCAGGCGCGCGGGCACGTGTGTCTGTCTGTCTAATTATGTATTTTTAAAATTGTCACAAATACAATCTTCATTCAATTTCCTTTCATTCAGTATATCTTTTATGTAGCTATCTTGGGAATTTCCTGAATTAATAGCAATTGAAAATCATATGCATGATTTTTGTCTGTTTCTGAAAATTTCTTCAGCATAGGCCTGAGCAAAATAGGTCAGCAGCGAAAAGGTTAAGCTTTGGATTCTCTGAACACAAACTGCCCCTAGATTTCGCATTCTATCACGAAATCAGGTCAGGCATACATGCTTGCTCACCTTTTCCTCCTTCTAAGTACAGACATTCCAGCAGCTATAATTACATCCAGACTCTCAGCATGCTTTGTACCTCTGGCCTGATAGAGCTTTGACATGTGGTGGCAATTAGTGATGGTCACAGCATGATGGAAATCCACTGTGTGTAAATCCCGGCTAATCCCGGTTTGGGACTCAAGGGGGGCAATTATTCAATACTGGCAAATCCAGGTTTGGGACTAAGAGGGTAAATTAAACTGAGGCCCCGTGTGCGAACGCACGCAGAACATCTTGCGCACACGTTAAATCCTGTTCCGCTTTTCGTAAGAGTAGGCCATCGTGTGCCGGATGGGAACAGATGACAATATTTACAAAACACTGCGTACACACGGGGACCGGATGAAAAAAAGCCCACGGTTGCTTATTCTGTTATCCTTGATATAAAAGAATAAAATAAATAAATAAAATACTGTGGTCAACTCTTGTCAAAGATTGGCCATTGTGTGCCCAGTAGCATGCAGAAAAGGAGTTCAGATGGAAAGAAAACTACGTTGTCTCCAACCTGGATGGATGGTTGTAAATTCCTTTGCGATACCTTTTGGTGTTTGTTGTGACGTGTTGCATAATAAACCTTTGCTCACACAATCAGTGAGAGCTGATGTACACTACATAGACAAAAAAGTCACACAATCAACAAGCCGCTACCTTGGCGCAGTGGTTAGTTAGCGCTTTTGGTTGTTACGGACTGGAAAGTCTTGGGTTTTAATCCCACAAGAGTCATAGGGATTTATTTTTTTTATTTTTTTTTTTTAAAGTCCGCCTGGTTCCCCCCACCCAGAGTGAGTTTGCTGTGGGCTCATTGGGAAGACTGGGACCACACAGTCAAGCTTCATCCGCTTTATGGATGTTTATTTATTTATTTATTTATTTATTCTTTTATATTGAGGATAACAGAATAAGCAATCATGTGCTTTTTTTCATCCGGTCCCCGTGTGTATGCAGTTTTGTAAATATTGTCATCTGTTCCCACCGGCACACGATAGCCTACTCTTACGAAAAGCGGAACAGGATTTAACGTGTGCGCAAGATGTTCTGCGTGCGTTCGCACACGGGGCCTCGGTTTAAAGTCTCATCCGAAGGACTTTTGGGGAGAGTGGAGTCAGCACTGATGTTAACTCCAGGAAGAAAATTTCCTCGACCGGACTCGAACCCAGGTCTTCAAATTGCCAGCGCAATGTTCTGACCACTAGGCTATCCGGTGATTTTGAGAGAGTGTTCCTCCTATTACCTGACCAGCACTGCAGGTGTCTGTCTGTATCTCCCGAGTTCGATTGATGCCGCGATATATCATAAGAGGAAGCATAGAGTATAACTTTGTCACTGTAGTTCTCCAAGCAGATGCACTATCACAGCAGTGCACCACTGTTACATCATCGTCATCGCCATGGATCATCATGCAGTAAAAAGAAAACTGTCTGATTGAGGCAGCAAAACTAAAACATGAAAGAGTCACACAATCGTAAAAAAATCAATCAGCTCTTTTTGTAACATTTATGAATCGTTCAGAGGCTTTGACTTAGGCTTATGCCTGCAGGGAACAGATGACAATATTTACAAAACTGCATACACACGGAGACCAGATGAAGAAAAGCACATGAATGCTTATTCCGTTATCCTTGATATAAAAGAATAAATAAATAAATAAATAAGTAAATAGATAAGTAAATAAATAAATAAGTCGTCAGCTCATTGGTTATGTGATGATGCAAAAAACAAAATATATGAGAGTGGAAACCATACTTTTTTTTTTTTTAAGGGAATTTTTTTTTTTATTGGTTTTAGCCAAGATCTGAGGGGATGTGGATTTCATTTTCAGTGTGGTATAAAGCTGAAGCACAAGTTTAAACCTAGAGGTAAATTTCATCAACAAATAAATTTGTGACTTAATTAAAATTCAAGGACGTTTGTAGTTGTGACTTTAAATCCAAGAGCAAGGTTGCACGCAAGGTTGTCTACACACGTGTAGTTATTAGTCTGTGCTTGTGTACTGTACATATCATGTACATATCATGATTGTGATTGTTTGTTTAGCTTTCATAATTATTTTTATAGACATAATTATGTGGAATGAATCTATTGATGCCGATGGTCGTGATGTGACGGGGTTTAATGTTTTGTTAAAAGATATTTGGTTGCTCGTACTTTCCTGTTCTACATTCAAACTCTGAAAGAAAAAAAAGATTCCTCCATGGTGTTTGGGCTTTCAGAAATTATCTTGATACATGTGACGGGACGGGATAGCTCAGTGGTCAGAGTGCTCACTTTCCCCCAGCCAAAGTTAAGCAGTGTCGAGCATGGTTGCCAATTGGATGGGTGACCGTTTGTGTGCCTTGGCTTCAGTACAGTCCCCCCAGTTCACCCAGCTGTCAATGGGTACCTGCCCTCTTTAGGGTCAGGGAAGGTAAAGCAGCGAGGGAGAGGAGATGGGCGCCGCCCTCACTATGCTGGCTCCTAGAGAAGCTGAGGTCTCTGACGCCTTGCTCCCCTATGACCACATAGGTTATGGGACACCTTTACCTTTTACCTTTTACATGGGATCAGTCCTTCTTCTTCTTTCTTCTTCTTCTTCTTCTTCTTCTTCTTCTTCTTCTTCTGCTTCTTCTTCTTCTTCTTCTTCTTCTTTCTTCTTCTTCTTCTTCTTCTTCTTCTTCTTCTTCTTCTTCTTCTTTCTTCTTCTTCTTCTTCTTCTTCTTCTTCTTCTTCTTCTTCTTCTTCTTCTTCTTCTTCTTCTTCTTCTGCTTCTTCTTCTTCCTTTCTTCTTCTTCTTCTTCTTCTTCTTCTTCTTCTTCTTCTTCTTCTTCTTCTTCTTCTTCTTCTTCTTCTTCTTCTTCCTCTCTTCCTCTTCCTCTTCTTCTTCCTCTTCTTCTTCTTCTTCTTCTTCTTCTTCTTCTTCTTCTTCTTCCTCTCTTCTTCTTCTTCTTCTTCTTCTTCTTTTCTTCTTCTTCTTCTTCATTGTCCAATACTCAGACAGCAACCATGGCTGTCAGGGGGGGGACGGATAGCCTAGTGGTCAGAACATTGCGCTCCCAATTTGACGACCCGTGTTCGAGTCCGGTCGAGGAGATTTTTCTCCTGGAGTTAACATCAGTGCTGACTCCCACTCTCCCCAAAAGTCCTTCGAATGAGATTTTAAACCGAGGCCCCCGTGTGCGAACGCACACAGAACACCTTGCGCACATGTTAAATCCTGCTCCGCTTTTTCGTAAGAGTAGGCCATCGTGTGCCGGTGGGAAAACAGATGACATTTACAAAAGTGCATACTCATGGGGACTGGATGAAAAAAAAGCACATGAGTGCTTATTCCATTATCCTCGATATAAAAGAATAAAAGAATAAATCAAATCAGTCTTATGAGCACAAATGCATCGCGCTGCCGTTAGGCGCCGAACCACTCAGGCCCAGCGCATCTGACTTCGGCATGTGATCAGTCATAATGGCTGCTGAATTATGTCACTTTTATTCCCGCCCCCCCCCCCCCCCCCCTCCCCCCCTCCCCACCATCAGTCCTTACCCATATTCTTTCATAACATGTTCATATTGCTTGGTGTTGGTTGTCTAATGATATTGGGATCTGTTTTCCGATGAGGTTTTGCTCATTCCGTTTTGCTTTTTTTTTTTTTTTTTTTTCCTTCCTATTCTCAAGCATCTTTTTTCTCAACAAGCTGCCCCTCGTAATTTTTTTTCCGCTGTGCGGTGTGTGTTATCTGCTCTGTGTAGTGGGGTTTTTTTTGTGATGGAGATGTGATATAATTATTGTTGACTGCTGGGATGTCAGTCTTGCAGTGTTGTTTGTTGTTTGTTGTAGGTAGCCTCCCAGTGTCGCTTTATTTGTGTATTTTGTACCACTTTATGTCACAGCAGATTTCTCTGTGTGAAATTTGGGCTGCTCTCCCCGGGGAGAGCGCGTCGCCACAAGTGCAGCGCCTACCCTTTTTTTTTTTTTTTTCTTGTATGCAACTGTATTAATTTCCTTGGCTTTTTTCTACAGAATTTTGCCAGGGTCAACCCCCTTGTTGCTGTGGGTTCTTTTACGTGTGTTAAATAGTGATGTGTAACACACAGGACCTCGGTTTATCATCTCATCCAAAAGACTAGCACCCAGACCACCACTCAGGGTCTAATGGATGGGGGAAAAGTTTTGGGCCTAAACGGGGTACGAACCACTGCACGCTCTGACCCGGACTTTTTGCTTTCTAGGCAAGGCGCATTACCACCTAGACCACCGATTCATTAGAAATATATACATTTAGACCCAGGGGAGGTCAGCTCTTAGTTTTCGTTATAATTCAAGGTTAAATTGAGTGAGAGCTTTTTTTTTTTGTTTGTTTTTTTCTCTTTTGGCAATGCTGTTATTTTCAGGGTTTTTTTTTAATTATTATTTTTCCTCATAACTAAGGTTTAATTGAGTGAGAGTAATGCTGTTATTTTCAGGGTTGGTTTTGTTTTTACCTTCTTATTTTTTCTCATAACTAAAGGTTTAATTGAGTGAGAGCTTTTTTTCTTTTGGGAATGTTGTTATTTTGAGGTTGTTTTGTTTTTTACCTTCTTATTTTTTCTCATAATTAAAGGTTAAATTGAGTGAGAGCTTTTTTTTTTCTTTTAGTAATGCTGTTATTTTCAGGTTGTTTTGTTGTTGTTTTTTCCTTCATAATCTATGGATGAATGGAGTTGGCACAGCTCATGGTCTCAGCCTAGTGGTCAGAACATTGCGCTCGCAATTTGATGACCCGAGTTCAATTCCCGTTGGAGGGGATTTTTCCCCAGGAGTTAACAACATCAGTGCTGACTCCACTCTCCCCAAAAAGTCTTTCGGATAAGACTGTAAACCGAGGCCCCGTGTGCGAACGCACCCAGAACATTTGCGCACACGTTAAATCCTGTTCCGCTTATTGTAAGAGTAGGCCATCGTGTGGCGGTGGGAACAGATGACAACATTTAAAAAACTGCATACACACGGGGACCGGATGTAAAAAAGCATACGATTGCTTATTCCATTATCCTTGATATAAAAGAATAGATAGATAAACAGTATGGCCTTCTTGTGCTTGCCTGTCCACATTCATCGGTTATGGAGAGTTTGGAAGGAAGTTGTTTTGAAGGTCTTCCCAGTCCACTGGAGTTTTCATGCCTGCCTGTGCCGTATTCCTGATGTGTGTGTGTGTGTCTGTGTGTGTGTGTGTGTGTGCATGTTGTGTGTGCATGCGTGCGTGCGTGCGTGTATTGTGTGTGTGTGTGTGTGAAGAAGATGATGATGTAGGGGGTATAGTATTGAAAGTTCCCGTTGTTTGGCGTCCAAAGTTCCATGAAACGTGGAGGAAACACAGCAGAAGATATAGATTAAGATAGCCGGCATTGATCATGGAGAAAACATGGAGATATACTCAGTACTGCTAGCTGGCTAGCTGGACAAGCATTTTCTGAGTGGAATTCTCGGCACGTGTTGGTTGGTAGCATATTTTATAAAGAGACAAAAGTCTGCATTTTCAGATTTTTTTCCACTTGGGGGGGGGGGGGGGTGGGGAATGAAATTGAAAATGTCAATCTGCAGTTAGAACTGAGATATTATTATCCCTTAATTGAAATTGAGGTATCATCCATAAACCAAAAATTGAGATAGAATTATCCCTGAATTGAAATTGAGGTATTATTATCCCTTAATTGAAACTGAGATATCATCCATAAACCAAAAATTGAGATATCATTATCCCTGAATTGAAACTGAGGTATCATCCATAAACCAAAAATTGAGATATCATTATCCCTGAATTGAAACTGAGGTATCATCCATAAACCAAAAATTGAGATATCATTATCCCTGAATTGAAGTTGAGGTATCATCCATAAACCAAAAATTGAGATATCATTATCCCTGAATTGAAGTTGAGGTATCATCCATAAACCAAAAATTGAGATATCATTATCCCTGAATTGAAGTTGAGGTATTATCCGTAAACCAAAAATTGAGATATCATTATCCCTGAATTGAAGTTGAGGTATCATCCATAAACCAAAAATTGAGATATCATCCCTGAATTGAAATTGAGATATCATCCATAAACCAAAAATTGAGATATCATTATCCTGAATTAAAGTTGAGGTATCATCCAAATGCCAAAATTGAGATAATCATTATCCTTGAATTGAAGTTGAAATATCATCCAAATGCCAAAATTGAGATAATCATCATCCTTGAATTGAAGTTAAGATATCATCCATAAACCAAAATTGAGATAATCATCATCCTTGAATTAATATCGAGATGTTATAAACCCCGAGTTGAAATCAAAATAATGATCTCCTCTGAGTTGAAATTGAGATAATTATTATCCCAGAATATTGTACCACCCAGAGTTTTTTATATTTGCTTTTATTTTTTTTAATATTATTATTTTATTTTATTATTATTATTTTTAAAATTTTTATCATTATTTTTTTTGTCCCACCCAGAGTTGATATCTGTTTTTTATGTATTCATTTTTAATGAGAGATAAGCTTGTGTTTGTTAATGTGATAAGACGAGCATTGTTTTTGCTGTACTCTGTATATTTTTCAGGTGAATTCCTCACGTGAAATTTGTTGTTTTCAATGCTGATTCACTCACTTTAGATGATCCCATCTCAGACTGACCTCATTTTTTTTTTGAATTCTGTAAAAAAAAACTTAAAATTCTATCACATCAAAAAGGCAGCCCATCATTATTTATTTTATGCAGAATTGGAAAAAACATTACAGGTAAGCAAAACTCAGTTTTTAATTTATATTTTATTTTATTATATATTTTATTAGTGTCGTTGTTGATGTTGTGTGTGTTGTGATATTTATTATCTAAATTGGATTGATACTGTTTTGCTGTTGTGTTTGCTTTGTAGTCTTTTCGTGCGTCTCTTGTGAACAGATTTTCACATACACTTGTAATTTCAGTGATTCTATTGATGTCGTTGTATGTATGGTGTTCTTCTTTTCTTCTTTTTTGTGCTTTGTTTTGTTTTTGTTTGTTATTTGTTTTTGTTTGATTTTGTTTGTTTATTATCCAAATCAATAATCATTGAATTGCTACCATTATTTGTTTCTGAAGTGAGTGCCTTTTTATATACATTAACCTTTAAATTGTATCTTTGTTCGTGTTGTCTTTACCTCTGTGTTGTTCTTTCTGCCCCTTTGCCAAAATGTTTTTAAAACTTCATTTGATGTTAGGTGGTCGTAGATTGATGATATCAGTCATCTACACTTATTGTTGTACTAGTTTAGTCTATTTGCGTTATTCTGTGTGTTTGTTTTGTTTTTGTTTGTTCTTGTTTTTTGCTTTCTTTATTAACTAATTTTTGAAATTCAGGTTCTGCTTTACTGTTTCTGTATCTGTACTTATAACTTACTTAAATGTAGTATTCTGTCGTTATAGTTTTGCATTATATTTAACTACTTGGGTGAAATGGTCCGTTACTTGGTATTAAAGCTTTAAATTGTTGATTTATTTATATTTTTATTGGCAGTATCTCCCCCCCCCCCTCCAATAAGGATATTAGTTGTTTTTTTTTTAAATTTCCCCCTTTTATCCAAATGTATGATTTGTATCACATGTATAATTTTGACAGATGGTGGTGGATTGATGTTTTCAGTTGTTTATTCTCTTCTCTTGTTTGCTCTTTACCTATTAACACTTTTCTATTATTTCATTATCAAAATCTTTTATTGTGACTTCTGATTTTCGTCTTCTGATCGAGTGCATTTTTATTACCTTATCATATATAGTGTCTTTATTCTTGTGTGTTGTTTGGTTTGCGTAAAGCTTTATTGTTAAGTATCTTTTCAACTTGATGTATCCCTGAAAGGGGCGGGGACTGGATGTAAAAAAGCACGCAAGTGCTTATCTATTATCCTCGAATAAAATACTTTGCCTTGCCTTGCCTTGCCTTGTACTGTAGTGCATTGCAGGGTATTGTGTAGTATTGTTATGTACTGTACTGTATTGTCATGTAGAGTTTTGCATTCATAATATTAACTACTTTTTGGGTGAAATTCAGGTTTGCTATGTACTGTACTGTACTGTACTGTACTGTCCTGTACTGTATTGTCATATATAGTTTTGCATTCATAATATTAACATGTACTTTGGGGTGAAAATCAGGTCGCTGCATGCGGTAAAAGCATAACATGGCCACAACATAGCAGCTTTGGTAGCGGAATAGCCCAGTGGTTAGAGCCTGCATGCACTCATGATCTGATGGGGGGGTCGGATAGCCTAGTGGTCAGAACATTGCGCTGGCAATTTGAAAGACCCGGTTCGAGTCCGGTCGAGGAAATTTTCTTCCTGGAGTTAACATCAGTGCTGACTCCACTCTCCCCAAAAGTCCTTCGGATGAGACTTTAAAACCGAGGCCCCGTGTGCGAACGCACGCAGAACATCTTGCGCACACGTTAAATCCTGTTCCGCTTTTCGTAAGAGTAGGCCATCGTGTGCCGGTGGGAACAGATGACAATATTTACAAAAACTGCATACACACGGGACGGACTAAACAAGCACTTTGGTTATGCGGATATCCCGAATATAAAGACTGACATAAATAAATAATGGCCCAGAATCGAACCACCACAGAGGTGCCCGTTTTAAGGGATTTTTACCCCTGGAGTTAACATCGGTGCTGACTCCACTTCCCCCCAAAAGTCCCTCAGATAAGACTGTTAACCAATGTCCCATGTTATAACGCACATAGAACATCTTGCGCACATGGTTAGAAACCCGTTTGGGCCTTTCGGGAGAGTAGGCCATTTCGTGATGGTTGGAACTGTTGACAAGTTTTATCTTGACTGCACATGCACATATGTAGCGTGTTTAGACACAATCTTTGAAGTCGGAATGCGGCTACATTAATGGTGGAGAAAACAGTCGCATATGCCAAACTTCACCATTGGTAAACCTCAGATATCTAGCCAAGAAAGAATAACAGAAAAAAAGGGAAAAAAAAACTTTTTTTTTTTTTGGCAGGGGGCGGGATAGCTAAGTGGTCAGAGCACTCTCCTTTCCCCAAGTCAAAGTAAGCAGCATCGAGCGTGGTTACCAGTTAGATGGGTGACCGTTTGCATGCCTGGGCTTCAGTACAGTTCCCCCCCCCCCCCCCCCCCCCAGTTCACCCAGCTGTAAATGGGTACCTGCCCTCTTTAGGGTCAGGGTAGGTAAAGCAGCGAGGGAGAGGAGATGGGCGCCGCTCTGAATATGCTGGCCCCCTAGAGAAGCTGAGGTCTCTGACGCCTCGCTTCCCTATGACCGCCTAGGTTATGGGACACCTGTACCTTTTTATGGTTTGTTTGTTATTGTTGTTGTTGCTTTTTGTGAGGAGGTTGGGGATAGGTGGTGGTGCTAAATCATATTATATCATAAGTGTGTGTGTGTGTGTGTGTGCTCGCGCGTGCGCGTGCGCGCGTGAGTGTGCTTTCGAATTTGCTAGAATTATTCATTGTCATTGGTTGCTTGTTTGTTGTGAGGGTCGAGTGCAAGCGCTTTGATTTGTTTTTACAAGATATAGCGCTATATAAATTCCATGTATTATTATTATTATTATTATGTGTGTGTGTGTGGGGGGGGGGGGTTCTTATCTTGGTAATGGATAATCCAGAGTTGGAGGTTTTTTCTCCCCTATTCTTTGCTTCTTGATTTTGCCAGTATTATTGCTGTGGGTTCTTTTCTGCGTGCAAATTACACGATGGACATAGAACTTCAGTTTACTGTTTCAACTCCCAGAAATAAATCAAACTGCTTCTCAGGGTCTGGTGGGAGAGAGGGGGGGGGGGGGGTGGGGATAGGTTAGGGTGGAGGGAGAGGAAAATTTAGTAAGGAATGGAATTTGAACCATAAATCTCTCTCTGTGTAAATATTCGGTGGTCTCAAAATCTTCCTGCTAAAAGTGTTGCCAAATATCTGTGGAGATGCCCTTTATAGTAGGTTACTCTTTCATCAACATGAAATGAAATGAGAAAAATTAGGCTGAGGTAGGCTTGTAGTGTGTGGCTAGGAGTATGTGATATTATATGTGTTCCTGTATGCATTTGTATATTTTGATGTGTTCATGGTTAATGTGTGCACCACATGTAACTCACTCAAGTGAAAAAAAAAAAAAGAAAGAAAAAGGCACACAGTATGCTCATACATAATAATATATATATGCAGAATATATGATAATTATGGTTAATATTTGAAAGAATGGTGTAATAAATGAAATATTTACTGTACGTAGATGTTAGATGAATAAGGCATAAAGAAACTTGGAACTTCTCTTTTTTAAAATACCTCCCCCCCCCCCCCCCCCCAAACTTTAAACTTTCTTTGGCGTGTGTGCGTGCGTGCAAGTGTGGCACACAAGTGAAAAAATGCAGATTAGTCTTTGTGTAAGTGTCCCATTTGCTCTTCTAATTTTTAAACAATTTTAATTCAAAAGTAATTACTGCTTGCTGGGTGAACAAATATCGCAAATAATCTATAATCGGCTTGCTTGAAGTTAGACGTTTTTGTTACGGTAAAATGTGACATTTGTTTGATGATGTGTGTATACATTGTTCCAACACCAGGACTCTTGATACTGTTGATGAGGTCACATTACTTGGAAGTATTTTCTTTCATGTTGGGGGGGTTATTTTTGGTGTCCTTTTTCCTTCTGATTTTCTCTACTGTATGATATTGAAAATGCCGCAATAACTTTTTTTTCCCCATCTATTATCATGTATATAATTACAATACCAAGTGGGTGCCTTTGAATGGAACTAACTGAATAAAAGCTCATGATAGAAGCCACCTCCTGTTCGTCTTCTTCTTCTTTTTCTTAGCACTCATCTTTGGAGAGGCTTTTTTACCTTGTGTAACTGGTTTTCTTTTTCACGTCCACCATGAATTATTAAGGGGATGTACGGGAAAGCCTAGTGGTCAGAACATTGCACTTGCAATTTGACGACCTGGGTTCAATTCCCTTTTTTTTTTTTTTTTTTTTAAAAGAAAAAGATACGACTCTCTCCACAAGCCCATAACTGTACCAGTACACACCTGAAGTCAGAATTAAAGTCTGTCCCGAGCCTAAAGGCTCATCAGGCCGGTGCTTATCCCGGTTTCTGTGGCGTTAAGCGACTGAGAGTCATAGACTCCCCCCTGGATAGGATGCCAGTCTATCGCAGGGTTAACCCCCAACACAAGGTTGGTACCCCTTTTACACCTGGGTGGGGTGAGAAAATAGCCGTAAAGTGCCTTTTCCAAGGGCACACAACGCCATAGCCAAAAGCTGGGATCGAACCCGCAACCTTTAGATTACAAGTCCAATGCCCTAACCACTAGACTACAGCGGTGGCATTGAAGTCGGAATGCAGCTACCTGAATGGTGGGGCAAATACTGTCTCAGACACAAAAATTTCACCATCGGTGAACCTCACAGCTCCAGCCGAGGAAGAAGAACGCCCCCCCCCCCCCCCCCCCCCCCCAAAAAAAAACAACAACCACCACCTCACAACAACAACAAAACTGTATCTGTACAATGAAACCGGCCAAATGGAACAAAACTGATGGATGCTATAGTCCAATGATTAACCCTTTGACTGCCCATATATTGAACCAGAACCTGAATCTGCTCTGCCAAAGGATTTTTGCCCGAATGGGGTAATAATTCACCAAAAAATCTAGCATCTAAACTACCAACAATTTGATATTGACATGTGTACAACTTTTGCACAGAATTAAATTCTGCATTAAACCAAACTAATTTGAAGGCCAAGTTGGGATTTATAAACATGCCTGAATCATCCAAAAATAAACAAATAAAAAATAAAAAACTGCTCCAGTCAGCCAACGAAACTGAAGAAAAAACAGACTTTCCGTCCACGCAACAGGATTTCCCAACCATATATGGGTAGAGGGAATCCCACACAAGCTAAAATGTCAATTGTTTTGGAACGGACCTTAAAACGAAGTTAGGAAAATCGGGAAAATTGGTGCACGTCATATGACGTGTAAGGCCTGGAGTGCGCTATCATACACGTCATATGACGTGCTAAGGCAGTCAACGGGTTAAGTATCACTTCAATCCTTTGGTATGTGAAGTTATGGGTTTAAATGTCTGCAGCATCTGGTGAATTAAGGGTGGGGATTTTTTATGATTTCCCTGGTCAACTTCAAGTGCATACCTGCCAGTGCCTTAATTCCTAACTGAGGCCATCAGGCAGACCTTCCTTTAAAAAAATTTTTTTTTTTTTTTTTTTAAAGGCAGACCTTCTAAAAAGTTACAAGTTCAGGAGAAGACCAGGCACTACCCACCTCATCCAGTAAGGAAATGCAGAGAGAGAGAGAGACTTCAGACGATTTATTTAGATAGGTCACAGCCCCTTCTGAAGGGGTGAAAAACATACACAAGTGCTACTAAACAGCCATTCAATGTCAATTCTTCTTCGATGAAAACGTGAGTTGTTCAATAGAGCTTTTGACTTAACTTTTTTTTTTTAACATTCACCAAAAAATTTACATTGGCTTATCATCTGGTTTTTTTTTTTTTCAAAGCTTTGTACAGAAGAATTGCAACATTTTTAACAGTTCAGAGAGAGAGAGAGAGAGAGAGAGAGAGCGGAGAGATTCCATGCTTGCACACTCACATGCATTCATGCACAAACATGCAATATTCAACACAAACATACACATCTGTGGAAACACTTCAAAACATACATATATATATATGTTTAAAATGAAATAAAAACAAATCTTTAACAAAGATTAATTTTCACAAGCAACAAACACACCATCACACCAGAATCGCAAACATATAAACATTTGAGAATATATTTATTTGCATAACAGATTGGTGTAAATACATGCAACCGGCTGTATTTTCAGAAGCACAAGGTCACATGAGTCATAGTTCACTTAAACTCTATCATTTCCCAGTTTTCAAAAAAACAAATGAACTATTACATTCTCACTGTCAAAAATGTACTACAATGAAAAAGACTTATGTAAACAAAGCACAATCACACATGCATGGTCTGTGTACATTTCAGTTTCGCAAACATTTAACAGACACAGATTTTGGTGTAAGTGAAACATGTAGCCCTTTTTTGTTGTTGTATATCACATTGCATATTATAATACTAATCTGTTCACAGCGCAGATCATGTTTTTTGGTTGTGCAAGTTCACTAATACTTGGATAAAAACATTTCCAGGTTTACACTACAGAACAATCTCAAACAGTGAGGATTTATTTCAATGGGGAACAGGATAGCCTTGTGGTCAGAACACTGCGCTCGCAATTTGACGACCCGGGTTCAATTCCCATTCAGGGCTTTTTCCCCTAGAGTTAACATCAGTGCTGACTCCACTCTCCCCAAAAGTCCTTCAGATGAGACTATAAACTGACGCCCTGTGTGTGAACGCATGCAGAACACCTTGCGTACACGTTAAATCCTGTTCCGCTTTTCATAAGAGTAGACCATCGTGTGCCAGTGGTAACAGGTGACAAGATTTACAAAATGTGTACACATGTAGACTGGATGTAAAAAAAAAGCACATGAGTGTTTATTCCATTATCCTCAAATAAAAAAAATAAAAAATACATAAATAAATTATTAAAAAAATAAATAGATAGCAAAAACGTTTTCAGATTTACACTTCAGAGCAATCACAAACACAATGGCCTTCTTTCAGACCTTTTGGCTTTAACTTACACTGACAGTGGTGCAGTTTCACGCAGAAAATGAATGTTGTATGATTTCATATCATCCGTTCTGTCTTCCAGAAATGGACAAAATATAAGAAGGAAGGTGGCAGGATGGTAAAGATCTAACAAGAAAACCATGATGAGGTTTTGGGTTCGACTCCCAGCCTCGCCCTTTCTTCCAAGTTGGAGAAAATCGAACTGAATGTCAGTCATTTAGAGGAGACTACAGAGGCCATGCATGCAACCCATGCAGACATCTTGCACACACATTAAAAAATGTTTTGCCTTTCGAAAGAGTAGACCATTTCAAATAGATGACAAAGATCATTTTTTTTAAAAAAACGCACGCACACAGGTGTAAAGTTTAAGACACCAACTTGAAGTCGGAATGTGCTACCTAAAAGGTGGGGGCAATGAGGGGGTTGGGGCTTGGGGGGGGGTAGGAATTTGCATGATGCATAACTTTTTAGCTTTCGTGAACCTCAGGTGTAAATCTAGCCAAGGAACCACAAACTTAACAACAAAGAGAGAATATCTACCCGAGAAAGCATCACAAAAACGAGAGCGTTGCTTTCTATGGTCTTCATGTTCACTGTCTTGCGTATTCAGAGTGTTATAGTGTGCACTATGCCCTATAACGTTAACAACAACCCCTTTTCTCCAAACGAGGCCCCGTGTGCGAACGCTGCAGAATCTTGCGCACGCATAAATCCTGTTTGCTTTTCGTAAGAGTAGGCCATCGTGTGCCGGTGGATGAAAAAAAGCACAAGAGTGCTTATCCCATTATCCTCAATAAAAAAAAAAAATCAATCTCCCCCCTTTTATGCAATATAACGTTTAAAACAACACCCCCTTTTTCTCCCCCCCCCCCTCTTATGCAATATAACGTTTAAAACAACAACCCCCTTTTTCTCTCCCCCCCTCTTATACAACATAACGTTTAAAACAACAACCCTCTCCCCCCTTCTATCCTCCCACCCCCTCTCCCCCCCCATACAATATAAGTTTAAAACAACAACCCTCCCCCCTTTATATACTTCCCCCCCCCCCTCTTATACAATAAAGTTTAAAACAACAACCCCCCTTTTTCTCCCCCCTCCCCTCCCCTTCCCTTGTTCTAAGAAAGAACGTGTTCAAACTTGGGTTGAGTGTTACAGGTTGTTAGTGCTCATAGGTTTTGTCTGTTTGTGTACCTGTGGTTGTGGTCTGGACTTCAATGTACATCAATCCTGTTCCGCTTTTCTTAAGAGTAGGCCATCGTGTGCCGGTGGGAACAGATGACATTTACAAAACTGCATACACAGGGGACTGGACGTAAAAAAGCACAAGATTGCTTATTCCATAATCCTCGATATAAAAGAATAAATAATTTAAATTAAAAATTTAATGTACTTGAGACTCATCCATTTCAGGCACTCAAGTCAAGACTAGTCATGTGAGAACAACTTATCCTAGACTACCATAAGAACAATTTCCCTAGACTGCCATGCAGGGAACAACTTACCCTAGACTGCCATCGAAAACAACTTATCCTAGACTGCCATGCAGAACAACTTATCCTAGACTACCATGCCGGAACAACTTATCCTAGACTGCCATGTGAAAACAACTTATCCTAGACTGCCATGTGAAAACAACTTCTCCTAGACTACCATGTGAAAACAACTTATCTAGACTACCATGTGAAAACAAGTTCCCTAGACTGCCATGTGAAAACAACTTATCCTAGACTGCCATCGAGAACAACTTATCCTAGACTACCATGAGAAACAACTTATCCTAGACTACCATGGAGAACAACTTATCCTAGACTGCCATGCAGAACAACTTATCCTAGACTACCATGCCAGAACAACTTATCCTAGACTACCATGCGAGAACAACTTATCCTAGACTACCATGTGAGAACAACTTACCCTAGACAGCCATGCCAGAACAACTTATCCTAGACTGCCATGCCAGAACAACTTATCCTAGACTACCATGTGAAAACAACTTCTCCTAGACTGCCATCTGAAAACAACTTATCCTAGACTACCATGTGAAAACAACTTATCCTAGACTACCATGCGAGAACAAGTTATCCTAGACTACCATGTGAAAACAACTTATCCTAGACTGCCATCTGAAAACAACTTATCCTAGACTACCATGTGAAACAACTTATCCTAGACTGCCATGCGAGAACAACTTATCCTAGATACCATGCCAGAACAACTTACCTAGACTACCATGTGAAAACAACTTATCCAGACTGCCATGCCAGAACAACTTATCCTAGACTGCCATGCCAGAACAACTTATCCTAGATGCCATGTGAAACAACTTCTCCTAGACTGCATGTGAAACAACTTATCTAGACTACCATGCAGAACAACTTATCCTAGACTACCATGCCGAGAACAACTTATCCTAGACTACAATGTAGAACAATTTACCTAGACTACCATAAAAACAACTACCAAACAGCCTCAGAACAACTATCTAGACTACCATGCGACCCAGAACCACGCAACTTATCTTAGACTACCATGTGAGAACAACTTATCCTAGACTACCATGCCAGAACAACTTATCCTAGACTGCCATGCCAGAACAACTTATCTTAGACTGCCATGTGAAAACAACTTCTCCTAGACTGCCATGCCAGAACAACTTATCCTAGACTGCCATGTGAAAACAACTTATCCTAGACTGCCATGTGAAAACAACTTATCCTAGACTGCCATGCCAGAACAACTTATCCTAGATTGCCATGTGAAAACAACTTCTCCTAGACTGCCATGTGAAAACAACTTATCTTAGACTGCCATGCCAGAACAACTTATCCTAGACTACCATGCGAGAACAACTTATCCTAGACTACAATGTGAGAACAACTTACCCTAGACAGCCATGCCAGAACAACTTATCCTAGACTACCATGCCAGAACAACTTATCCTAGACTACAATGTGAGAACAACTTACCCTAGACTACCATGTGAGAACAACTTATCCTAGACTACCATGTGAGAACAACTTACCCTAGACAGCCATGCCAGAACAACTTATCCTAGACTACAATGTGAGAACAACTTACCCTAGACAGCCATGCCAGAACAACTTATCCTAGACTACCATGCCAGAACAACTTATCCTAGACTACCATGCGAGAACAACTTACCCTAGACAGCCATGCCAGAACAACTTATCCTAGACTACAGAGCAACTTACCCTAGACTACCATGCCAGAACAACTTATCCTAGACAGCCATGCCAGAACAACTTATCCTAGACAGCCATGCCAGAACAACTTATCCTAGACAGCCATGCCAGAACAACTTATCCTAGACAGCCATGCCAGAACAACTTATCCTAGACAGCCATGCCAGAACAACTTACCCTAGACAGCCATGCCAGAACAACTTACCCTAGACAGCCATGCCAGAACAACTTACCCTAGACAGCCATGCCAGAACAACTTACCCTAGACAGCCATGCCAGAACAACTTACCCTAGACTGCCATGCCAGAACAACTTGTCCCTAAAAACATTCCAGCTATGAGGACGTTAACTTATTCTCTCTATGGTTCAGGGCAAGATCTTGTACTAACCAGTAGTTAACATCTGAAATCCCCATCATCCTGCCAAAGTGTATAACTTTTATTAATTGTTATTGGTTGCTTATGTAAGAATAGGTCGAATGCAAGCAGTTTTTTGCAAGATACAGTGCTATAAAAATTCCACGTATTATTATTATCATTCAAAAAAAAAAAAAAAAAAAAATTATAAAGAGAAAAACAAAATTTGGCCTCAATACTTCAGTACCAGGCAGAAGACAGCTTACAGTTTTATAATCAATCTGATCTCAAAATCAACAGGACCCCTGCCTACCTGAACTTGCGAAACACGGGGCACAGAAGTAACAGTGCAAAAGCAGCCTCACCTTCCATGAAAAGAAGACGATCATCAAATCTATGGCCCCACCTAGAGTAGAAAAGGATGACTACCACCACCTCAAAAGAGAAGAACAAGTCATAATTCTAAGACTCCGCACTGGGCACAACAGGCTAAACCACCACATGTCCACAAAGCTGAAACTCGCTGCTCCTTCTCCCCTATGTGCCTGTGGTAAAGAAAACCAGACAGGCGAGCACATCCTTCAAAGGTGCACACTATTCAGCGACCTGAGGAAGAAAGTGTGGCTGACAGAGATAACCCTACAGACCAAGCTGTACAGCCCACGAGAGGAGCTGGAAAGGACATGCCATTATTTTTCCCAGACACATCTGACAGTGTAAAGAGAAGGAGAGAAGAAGAACCCCTACCTACCTACCTAAAATGGCTTCTTCTGGAAAAAGTGAGTCAGCGGCAAAGTGACCCATTTCGCTGTGGAGGGTCATGTCACATAACAGACCTCAAACCGAGGTCCCATGTTTGAATGCACACTTAACATGTTCACGCACAAAATAAAAAATAAAAATAAAAGAGCAGGCAAACACTGTCTGGTAGCACAGATGACCCAAAAATAGCCAAACAACACCTGCTGCAATCTGCACAGGGATGGGTCAGTCAGTCAGCCAGCCAGCCGCCAGCCAGCCAGCCAGCCAGCCAGTCAGCCAGCCAGCCAGTCAGCCAGTCAGTCAGGCTCCACTTGCCCATGAAACGATGCCACGCTGGAAGACAAGTCTGTAGGAAGGGCTGGAGAATATTTCCTGACGTACCACAGGGATGGAAAAACGATGAATGTGGTTATGTGCACAACGTGGGAAAGGAATATATTTGAGGTTATTTGGGGAGGGGGGGGGGGTTTGCTCAAAAAAAAAAAAAAAAGCATGTGTAATTTTCTAAGGTATAAGTAGTACTCGGTCAAATTCATTTTTTTCAAACTGTCCTCACACAGACCAAAAAAAAAAAAAAAAAAAAAAAAAATGGCAGACATACAGTCAGTTACTGGACCTTTCATTCATGACAATTCACACTACAAAATAAATTAAACATACTCGTGTGATCATCTTGAGATGAATATCCTCACTAGTATAAAAAAAAAAAAAAAAAGGTGTGAACTTTGATGTGTAAAAACTAAGAAAAAATGATCACGGGCATACACTGACATACACAGCATTTTTTTTCTTCTCATGATTTTTGCTGTGATCGTGACATTTCCAAGATCAAATTCATTTCAGAATGAAGAAAATCCTCCTCCAAAGCTCTCTCTGACCCCCTACCCTCTTCTCCAACACAACACACACCACACACATCACACACACACACACGCACACACACACATGCACACACACACACACATTATTTGCGTTATTATTTGCGTTTCTTATGCCATGTTTTGCAACATTCTAGTTATATAGTTTTGTAATCAGTCTTCTTATGCACATAATTACCAACACACTTTTTTTTTCCTTAAACCCTCATCTCCTTATTGCCCCCCCCCCCCCCCCCACCCCTGCCCCCTTCTTCGTCTAATATCACTTTAAGTGTACAGACATAAAAAATCAAACACACACACACACACACACACCCATCTCCAACACACACACACACACACACCTACACACACACACACACACACACACACACACACACACACACGCTGTCTCTAAAACCTTTTCACACTAAACACTACTGTCATTCATATTCACAGAGTTCATGTTCAAATACATAACAATGCGCCCATGTATAATAATAATATAATAAGTACATCTCATACCTCACAGACAGCAAGTTAAAAAAAAGTTAAAGTCTGTCCCGAGCCTAAGGCTCATCAGGCCGGTGCTTATCCCGGTTTCTGTGGCGTTAAGTGACTGAGAGTCATAGACTCCCCCCTGGATAGGACGCCAGTCTATCGCAGGGTTAACCCCCAACACAAGGTTGGTACCCCTTTTACACCTGGGTGGGGTGAGAAAATAGCCGTAAAGTGCCTTTTCCAAGGGCACAACGCCATAGCCGAAAGCTGGGATCAAACCCGCAACCTTTAGATTACGAGTCCAACGCCCTAACCACTAGACCACTGCGGCGGCTACAGACAGACAGCAAGAGTGAAAGCAAAAACCTGAGTAAGGCCTCTCTACATCCCTGCCTTTTGGCCACATACATGCATGCAAGGAAGACTAGACAGAGATTCCTACTTCAACGGCAAAATCTGCACGCTAACAACAACAATCTAATAAATAAAAAAAAAAGAAATAAAAAAAAATTCATAAACGCTAAAAGTCAATACATGATTATGTGTCAAGAATTTGTGAATGACAAAATCTCTGTGTGTAACTGAAAAAATTTTTTTTCCCCCAGACCGGATATACTTTTGTAAAAAAAAAAAAGTTTTGATTTTAAAGGTAAAGTGCTCAGGGTTTTCAATTTTTGTAGGTAGAGAGCATGTTCTGATTTTCAAAATCATCGAAAACCAACTTCTGCAGGATTGAATATAATTTGATCCGGATCAAAACATCATCAGGCAACCAACACACACACTGTGTCTTTTAGCCAGTGGGAACAGATGACACCATTGACAAAAACTGCATACACAGGGGACTGGATGTAAAAAAAAAAAAAGCACATGGGTGGTGCTTATTCAATTACCCTCGATATAAAAGAATAAAATAAAAATAAATAATAATTTTAAAATCTTTACAATTTTGGCACTACATGTCTGATCAAAATGACAAATGAATATCAAAAGAATTTAAAAAAAAGAAAGAAAAAAAAAAGAAAGTGAAATATCGGGTCATCACCAGGAAAAACAGCACCAACGGCCTTTTAGTCTTGCTGCTGTGTGCGTAGCTTGAGGCCACACCTGGCTGACAAACAAGTGAGTCATCACTCCTCCCTCAAAGCACAAAAAACCCCAACAATATAAAAGTTAAAGATCTGTCCCGAGCCTAAGGCTCATCAGGCCGTGCTTATCCCGGTTTCTGTGGCATTAAGAGACTGAGAGTCATAGACTCCCCCTGGATAGGACGCCAGTCTATCGCAGGGCTAACCCCCAACACAAGGTTGGTACCCCTTTTACACCTGGGTGGGGTGAGAAAATAGCCCTAAAGTGCCTTTTCCAAGGGCACAACGCCATAGCCGAAAGCTGCGATCGAACCCGCAACCTTTAGATTACGAGTCCAACGCCCTAACCACTAGACTACAGCGGTGGCCTCAACAATATAAACAACAACAAAAACTGATAACTGTACACAACTTCTTCACATATCTTTGAAACAAAACTGAAAAAAACAACAACCCCAAACCAACCCAAAAAATTTTAGTTTGGCAGTATATGGATTGGTGATCTACAAGAAAGACATCTGCCTCAGAAGCGAAAAGGTCACAGGTTCAATTCCTGTCTGGACCCAATCTGTTCATCCCCCCCCCCCCCCCCCAAAGGTATGAAGGGTGGGCTGGGTGCTAGTCATTTGAATGGGATAATACACTGTGTTGTAACACTTTCAGCGTATGTAAAGAACCCAAGCCAACAAGACTGTTGTCCTTGGCAAAAAAAAAAAAAACCTTGTAGAAAAATGCCTCTCTGAGGGAAATCCGTATCCATGCAGACAGGAAAAAAAAAATAAATTGGAAAAAAAAAAAGAAAAAAAAAGGGTGGCACTGCTCATGTGGTATTATTGCACTTTCCCCATACCACAAAAATCCACCCACAAAAATCAGCTGTGATTGGTATTGATATACAATACAAAACAATACAATCAACAGCAAGCTTTCCTTTTCAACAAACAAATCCATGTAAGGTTCCCCCCCCCCCCCCCCCTCCCCCTCCCCCACCTTCTTTAACCATACCCTGACGCTTACTTTGATTCTAAATCAAAGCGACATCCTTTTAATTAAAACACAACCCTGTTGTTCACGATTTATCTTTTTTTTTTCTTTTTCTCTTTTTCTCGTTAGCCATACCCCGACACTTCGTTTGATTATAAATCGAAGCGACATCCTTTTAAAACACAACCCTGATGTTCACGAGTTATTTATTTATTTATTTTATTTTTCTCTTTTTCTCGTTAGCCATACCCCGACACTTCGTTTGATTATAAATCAAAGCAGCATCCTTTTAAAACACAACCCTGATGTTCACGAGTTATTTTTATTTTTTTTATTTTTCTCTTGTTAACCATACCCTGACACTTACTTTGATTATAAATCAGAAAGGAACCCTTTAAAACACAACCTTGTTGTTCACGAGTTATCTTTTTTTTTTTTTTCTTCTTTTTCTCGAGGTTTTTTTTTCTTATTTTTCTCAGGTTATCTCTTTTTGTTTTTTTTTCTTTTTCTCCTCGATTCTTTTTTACTGACCGTGGTGGTCTATCTTGGCTCTGGCTCTTAAAATATCACAGACTTCAGACCGTTCTCTTCGATGCATTGTTCCACTTCTAACAAGACTTTCTCCAGGCGTCGGTCCATCGCTTTCAAGTGGGGTGGGGTCAACACCGGAGCCACATACTCGGGGTACATCACCTCTCGCAGCACGGCACTCAGGGTTCCGTCACGCAGCATCTGCAGCTTCTGCCAGGTGCTGTAGCGAATGCTGCAACATCCCACCGTGAAAAAAGTGTGAATCCATTGTTATTGTATAGATATGTGACCGAGTGATGGATCGGTGGTCTAGGTGGTAACGCACCTTGCCTAGAGAGCAAAAAGTCGGGGTCCGAGTGTGCGGTGGTTCGTACCCCGTTTGGGCCCAAAACTTTTCCCCCATCCATTAGACCCTGAGTGGTGGTCTGGGCGCTAGTCTTTCTGATGAGATGATAGATCGAGGTCCCGTGTGTTACACATCACTATTTAGCGCACGTAAAAGAACCCACAGCAACTAGGGAGTTGACCCTGGCAAAATTCTGTAGAAAAAAGCCACTCTGATAGGAAACAAATACAGTTGAATGCAGGAAAAAGAAAAAAAATGGGTAGGCGCTGCACATGTGGCGACGCGCTCTCCCCGGGGAGAGAGAGAGCAGCCTGAATTTCACGCAGAGAAATCTGCTGTGACATAAAGTGGAACAAAATACAAAATGCAAATCCACCACATAACGAGTCGCATTTGCACCAGAGGTCAATTTTTAGTTATTGACAAAATTCTTTTGAATGAGACTATAAACTGAGGTCCCACATGCGAATGCATGCAGAAAATCTTGTGCATGTGTTAAGACATGTACCACATTTTTGGATGAGTAGGCCATTTGTGCTGTTGGGAATGGAAGACAAAAATCTATATATAAAAAAATAAAATAAAAAAAGGCATGCACATGGGGACTGGATGTCAAAAAAAAAAAAAAAAGGTACTCATTCCATTACCCTACAGATAAAAAAACAACAACATATTCATACATGAAGACATGAAAGTGTACAAACATGCAGAAACACAAACACACACACACCTTTTTATTTTATCTGTCTGTCTGTCTGTCTGTCTGTGTCTGTGTCTGTGTCTGTGTCTGTGTCTATCTGTCTGTCTGTCTGTCTGTCTGTCTGTCTGTCTGTCTGTCTGTCTGTCTGTCTCTATATATAATAAAAAGTCTGTTACAAAGATAAAGGTGATCATTACAAACAAACAAAATCCACACAAAACTATACACCGCCCTTTGCACCCCCTCCCCCCCCCTCCAAACTCAGAAAAGAAAGAAAGAAACAATCGTCACCTGCAGCAATGGTACAGCGGGGCCAGAATGGAGTGTTCATCGTGATCAGGGTTCCCAAAACTGTCAACAAGAGAACACACACACCGTGGATAAAATACAATGTCTGCAGTGTGCATGGCCTGCTTGTTCAGTGGCTGAAACATTACAGCCTAGGGGATAGGTAGAGTACTACTTTCAGACTCGTGATCTGATGGCAATCTACAGGCTCATGATCTGACGGCAATCTACAGGCTCATGATCTGATGGCAAAGTACAGGCTCATGATCTGATGGCAATCTACAGGCTCATGATCTGATGGCAATCTACAGGTTCATGATCTGATGGCAATCTACAGGCTCATGATCTGACGGCAATCTACAGGTTCATGATCTGATGGCAATCTACAGGCTCATGATCTGACGGCAACCTACAGGCTCATGATCTGATGGCAACCTACAGGCTCATGATCAGAGTGATGGCAAACTACAGGCTCATGATCTGAGTGATGGCAAACTACAGGCTCATGATCTGAGTGATGGCAAACTACAGGCTCATGATCTGAGTGATGGCAAACTACAGGCTCATAATCTGATAGCAATCTACAGGCTCATGATCTGAGTGCCGGCAATCTACAGGCTCGTGATCTGACGGCAAACTACAGGCTCATGATCTGAGTGATGGCAAACTACAGGCTCATGATCTGAGTGATGGCAAACTACAGGCTCATGATCTGAGTGATGGCAAAGTACAGGCTCATGATCTGAGTGATGGCAAAGTACAGGCTCATGATACGAGCGATGGCAAGGTGTTGGCAAAGAACAGGGTCATGATCTGACGGCAATCTACAGGCTCATGATCTGACAGCAAACTACAGGCTCATGATCTGACAGCAAACTACAGGCTCATGATCTGACGGCAATCTACAGGCTCACGATTTGAGAGCACTCTACAGGCAAGAGTTCAAGTCCCCCACTGAGCTGTCTGTTGGACAGGACTTTTCTCCAGGAGATCACACTGTGGTTCCGTCCTTCAGCTGAGACTGTACCTTGAGGTCCATTGTGCATATACCATCACTCGGGACAGGATAGCCTAGTGGTCAGAACATTGTGCTCGCAATTTGACGACCCGGGTTTGATTCCCATTCGAGAGGATTTTTCCCCTGGAGTTAACATCAGTGCTGACTCCAATCTCCCCCAAAAGTCTTTCGGATGAGACTGTAAACCGAAGCACCGTGTGCGAACGCACGCAGAACATCTTGCGCACACGTTAAATCCTGTTCCACTTTATGTAAGAGTAGGCCATTGTGTGCTGGTGGGAACAGATGACAATCCGATGGCATACACACAGGGTGTAGATGAAAAAAAGCACATGAGTGCTTATCCCATAATCCTCTATATAAAAGAATGAATAAATATAAAAGAATGAATAAAATAAATAATAAGAAAATGACATAAAAGGTTTAATGTCCCCCTCCCTGACCTGCCCTCACCCCTTTTGCCATTGTCCAATGAATAAAAATAAATTTTTAAAAAAGTAAAATAAAATTTAAAAAAATAAAATAAATAAAAATAAAAGTGGTCCGTAACACAACAGAAAGGGTTAATGTCCCCCCCCCCCACCTCCCCCTCACCCTCACCTCTTGCCGTTGTCCAGCATGACCAGCATGCCCTTGTCCACACCGCTGACGACCTCGTAGTGGTGGCGGTCAGCGTTGCCCATGAGGAAATCGAAGACGGCGGTGTCTATCAGATCCAGGAGCAGACCGGTGTTGTTCCTGAAGGGGTCCGCATGGCGCACCTTGCTGCAGTACTGGGGGTCTTTCTCCCACCTGCCACACACGCACGCACACACATATACGCAGGTATGCGGGCAGGCAGGCAGGCAGGCAGGCAGGCAGGCAGGTAGGCAGGCACACACACACACACACACACACACACACACACACACACACACGAGGAGATATTTCTCCTGGAGTTAACATCAGTGCTGACTCTACTCTCCCCAAAAGTCCTTCGGATGAGATTTTAAACCGAGGCCCCGTGTGCGAACGCATGCAGAACATCTTGCGCACACGTTAAATCCTGTTCCGCTTTTCGTAAGAGTAGGCCATCGTGTGCCGGTGGGAACAGATGACAATATTTACAAAAACTGCATACACACGGGGACCGGATGAAAAAAAGCACATGATTGCTTATTCTGTTATCCTCGATATAAAAGATTAAATAAATAAATTAAATAAATAAATAAATAAAACACACACACACACACACACACACACACAGAGTTTAGATCTCTCTCTCTCTCTCTCTCTCTCTCTCTCTCTCTCTCTCTCTCTCTCTGCCCTATCCAGTCTCCTATCTTAGGGTCGTCTGGTATCACTATAAGTGGAAAGACATTAAAATTGAAGACTTACTTACTTACACACACACACACACACACACACACACACACACACACACACACACACACACACACACACACACTCACAAAGAGTAACACACACACAGAGTAAACACACACACATACACACACAGTAACACACACAGAGTAACACACACACACACACACACACACACACATGCACGCACCCACACACGCACACACACACACAGAGATGGGAACAGATGACATTTAAAAAGCTGCATACACATGGGGGGACTTGATGTAAAAAAGGCACAAGAGTGCTTATTCCATTATCCTCGATATATAAAAGAATAAATCAAATCAAAAACACACACACACACGCGCAGACACACGCACGCACGCATGCACACATACACACACACACACAAACAACACGCTGTAGTAAGCATGACAGTTCCGCAGTTTTAGTGGTGACTTTACCTCTCCCTGCTTCTACAGGGGGACGGGATAGCCTAGTGGTCAGAACATTGCGCTCGCAATTTGACGACCCGGGTTTGATTCCCGTTCAAGGAGATTTTTCTCCTGGAGATAACATCAGTGCTGACTCCACCCTCCCCAAAAGTCCTTCAGATGAGACTATAGACTGAGGCCCCGTGTGCAAACACACGCAGAACATCTTGCGCACATGTTAAATCCTGTTCTGCTTTTCATAAGAGTAGGCCATTGTGTGCCGGTGGGAACAGATGACAATATTTACAAAACTGCATACACACGGGGAATAGATGTAAAAAAAGCATGAGTGCTTATTCCATTATCCTCAAAATAAAAGAATAAATAGATAAATAAAAATACACACACACACACACACACACCACACACACACAACACACACACACACACACAGTGACACACACACACAAAACAAATCCTTTTCTTTAGTTTCATAAACACCAACCAAACAAACTGAACCAAACAACAAACTGAGACACAAAACCCCTGCAACATTTTCTCTCGTACCGAGCAATCACATTTTCCCTGTAGGTTCTCCGCCAGGGATTTTTGCCGCTTTTCAAGCGGACGTGGGAGGGCATCCACAAGATGACCGTTCCCTCCAGGGAATCCCCCTGCGTGCATAGCGAGTTCTCCTTGTTGCAGTACAGGCACTTGCCGTAGAAACACACCGACCCATCTGCTGAAAAACAGAAATAGAGATAAAATAAATAGATAAAATAGATAAATAAAGATAGAGTTCTCCTTGTTGCAGTACAGGCACTTGCCGTAGAAACACATCGACCCATCCGCTAAAAAATAAAAATAGAGATAAAATAAATAAATAAAACAGATAAATAAAGATAAGAGTTCTCCTTGTTGCAGTACAGGCACTTGCCGTAGAAACACACCGATCCATCAGCTAAAAACAAAAACAAAAAAAATCGCAAAGATAGATGGGTGTTTAAAAAAAACAAAACAACAACCCCCCTTCCCCACCCCCCCCAACAGTAGTCAGTTCCCCCCACTTTCAGCCGCTATTTATTGCATCCCAGCCCAGCCCAGCCTAGATTGGGGGGGGGGGGGGGGGGGGGGGGGGCAGCTGGTGTTAATTATAGTAGGAACTGACCCCACTTTGGACTAGGTCAAAAGAAGGGGCGTGCTAAATTTAGCACTCTGGACTGAGTGATGTTGGATTAGTGCACTTAAAGCAAAATGATATAATCCAAACCATAACACTCAATAGTGTGTGTGTGTGTGTGTGTGTGTGTATGTGTGTGTGTGTGTGTGTGTAGTATGTAGTGTATGTGTGTGTGTGTGTACACACTATCAGCCTACATACACGCACACATAGGCAAGCATGTGTTCACCACTCCCATGCATGCATACACATGCAGGCAGGCATGCACGTATGAACACACACACACACACACACACACACACACACACACACACACACACACACACACACCCATACCCACACACAAACACACACACCCAACCCAACACACACACCCCCATACCACACACACACACACACACACACACACACACACACACACACACACACACACACACACACACACACACACACTCCTTCCACACAGACAAGATACTCGCATCAGCAGAAGCACCCACATACTGTTTTCATAGAATGTCTGCAGTAGTTCTGAAGAAGCCACAGGAACCAGGTCTCGGCTAATACTGATGGTACGACCAACGGCAAGAGGTGTTCGTCTCATGTTCAAAATCCTGAAGAAAAAAACACAATACATCACTTTCCCCAAAACTGAGAAGCAGAAGTCTTCCAATGTACATATATATATCTAAAAACTGGAACAATGGAAGGTCGCAGGTCTGATCCTATCAGACTGACCCTATCCACTATGCTGGCCTGGGTGCTAGTCCTTCAGAAGAGACAATAAAGGAGAGCCCTATGTTTTTTGAAAATTTTTAATTTATTTATTCTTTTTATACATTTCTTATCTTTCAATTTTTTTCCTTATTCCTTTTAAAAATTATTATTACTATTATTATTATTATTATTATTATTATTATTATTATTATTATTATTACACCATCATCATCATCATCATTATTATTATTATCATTATTGTGCTAACTTGTGTACATAAATATCCCAATGTTAAGAATACTATCCCTGAAAAAATTCTGTAGGAAAGATCCCAACTCCTCTTATTGATAAAAACAAAATGAATTATACATGCAGACAGGAAATCCACCTTTTGATCTAACAATGCTGCATCAAACCACAGCCTCAGTTTTATGTAGACGACTTCGATGTGACCAAAAGTGGTATACACTGCACTGCAATGCACTGCACTGCACTACACTACACTGCACTAAACCCCACTACACTGCACTACACTAAACCACACTACACTGCACTGCACTGCACTACACTACACGGAATTGACCCCCACTGCTCTGAAACACACTACAATGCACTGAACCCCACTGCACTGCACTATGATACACTACGCTATGCTTTCAACACACAATAGTACACTACACTATGCTACAGTACACACACACACACACACACACACACACACACACACACACACACACACACACACACACACAGTGACACACACACACACACACACTTACACACACACACACACCACACTTACACACACACTTACACACACACACAACACACACACACACACACACACACACACACACACACACACACACACACACACTGTTCCGCTTTTCATAAGAGTAGGCCATCGTGTGCCGGTGGGAACAGATGACATTTACAAAACTGCATACACACAGGGACTGGATGAAAAAAAGCACATGAGTGCTTATTCCATTATCCTCGATATAAAAGAATAAAATAAAATAAAAATTTTCAGTTAAATAAACAACACACACACACACACACACACACACACACACACACACACACACACACACACACACACACACACACACACACACACACACACAATTTACCTGGACAAATGAAAAGCAGCTATTTCCGCATTGTGGCGATCTCTCCCTGCATAAGGTGGGCCTTCCACAATGTAATCTCTCTCATACCTGCAACAAACGTTTAACAACAAAACATGACGCTATTATTGGGATTTTTCCCCTGGAGTTAACATCAGTGCTGACTCCACTCTTCCCACAAGTCCTTCGGATGAGACTGTAAATCGAGGCCCCGTGTGCGAACGCACGCAGAACATCTTGCGCACACGTTAAATCCTGTTCCGCTTTTCGTAAGAGTAGGCCATTGTGTGCCGGTGGGAACAGATGACAAGATTTACAAAAACTGCATACAGACAGGGACTGGATGTAAAAAAGCACATGAGTGCTTATTCCATTATCCTCGATATAAAAGAATAAATAAAATAAATAAATAAAACAAAAATAACACAGGCAAAAACCTTGTACTATTTTCTTCTAGCTGAGTTCTTTCTTAACCCTTTCAGTATGGTAAGCCGGTTTTCCAGCTTAGCTTCCCACTACCCTTCAGTCCTGTAAGGAGGAAAACCGCCGCAACCAAATTTTCCTTCAATTCCTAGGTTTCTGAGGTGCAAGAAGAGTGCAAAACGGGTACCTCAGTAAATCTTACATGTACACACACACACGAAGCTTTATAAATTTCTTGTGGGAAAGGAAAAGCAGTGTTTGCCGTATCAAAACTATTTTCCAGAGTCCCATTGATGTCAGTTAGCCGCATGATAGATCACTATAAGCAAACCCTCCTCTGGCACCGTTATCGCCGGAAAACTGGCCGATAGGACTGAAGGGGAGAGCACCGGGGTAGAAATTCAGGATAGGGGAAGTAATTGTCAGCAGCTATTCAGTACTGTAAGGGTTAACTCTATGGTAAAAAAGAATACAGGTCTGTGATGAAGAAACTCAAGTCACTGACAAAAATACATATTCTCAAACAATCAAACCCTGTGATGTCTGTCTCCGCAGGTGGCACGTAGACCTACAAACGACTGATGCTTTACATAGTCCCCTGATATATTAGCTTTAAGGGTTATTATAAGTTACTATCACACTGTAGAGAAGAAAAATCCACACTGAAAGCTGACCAAATAAGCACATGCACGCCAACAAACAATCGTAATCAATAACCAAAGATGACACTGCAGCAAAATTGTAAAAAATAAAAAATATAAAAAAAGCCCCCCAAAAAAAAAGGTAAACACAGCTGTCAGTTTCCCCCACTTTCAGCTCCTCTTAGGGGCTCATTAATTAATCCATCCCATCCCAGCCCATAAGGGGCCAGCTGGTGCTAATTATAGCAGGAACTGACCCCACTTGGACTAGGTGAAAGAAAAGGGAGGGCTAAATATAGCAGTCTTGACTGAGCGGCGTTGGATTTGTGGGCTGTGTATATATGTAAAACATGTACACAAACACAATCCTATCCCTCAAATATGTAAAAAAAAAAAAAAAAAAAAGCAACAACAACAAAAACAACATAACAAACTAACCATTTAGGTTTAAACACACCAACTGTCCCCCAGCCAGTTTCATGGACAGCTTGAGCTGGGTGCCTTTGATGCCGGTGTCCACGGCTATAATGGGGGCTGTGGCCATGGCATGAAGCACAGCGCCTGAAACACAGTGACCAACATTGGTCTTGATACATCGTTTGATACAATATATAGATTACTAATACTATAGTAGGCACCCATCAGTCTCGGAAGACTACTGGAGTTGCGCTCTAGTCTTTAAAGCACAAAGCCTGGGTAAGTAAGTATGGAGGGCAAGCTGTTAGATTACTATATAATATATATATATGCCTTGCAAAAACTAAAAAACAGAAAAACAAACAAAACTGAATCTCAATAAGGTAAAGTCATTGCATACCTTCATCTGTTCATTTTTTTTGTTTGAAATAACTGATTTTTTTTTAAAACAATTACACTGTTAAACTATTCACAATAACTCTAAGAAGTAAGTAACAAGCCATCAATAGTCAAGGATAACTTATACTATAATATATATATATAAGTCTTTAATTTCATAACAAAACACAACAACACACACACACACACACACACACTACACACACACACCACACACACACACACACACACACACACACACACACTACACACACACACACACACACACACACACACACACACACACACACACACACACACACACACACACACACACACACACACACCACACACACACCACACACACACACCACACACACAGAGTACCCCCCCCCCCCCACACACACACACAGAGTACAACACATACACACACACTACCCACACACACACACACACTACACACACACACACAATACCCCCCCCCCCCACCCACACCCACCCCACAAACCACACACACACACACACACCCCACACCCAACTAACACACACACACACACACACACACACACACACACACACACACACACACACACACAGAGTCAGTCACTCACCACCTCAACTCACCCAGCTCTGGCGCCGATTCGGGCAGCACCTGTCTGCTCGACACCCAGCCGGCGGCAGTGTCCCACAGAGCTCCCACCGGTCCCGTCTCCGCCTCAAAGTCGACGCGGTACTTCTCCACCAGCTGCTGAATGATCTTCTCCACCGTCATGGCCCCCGCGATCCCATCGCTCTTCAGTTTCCCCTCAGAAGGGGCGAGGTCGATGCGATTCACCACGACGCGTTCCTCGGGGTCTGCTGGCTTCCGGTCCAGGTCGTCGAGGTCTTGTTGGCTGGACCGGTTGAAGACGTCGGGCTGAAGGATGAGGAAGGACACGGAGACCATGAAAACCAGGGTCACCGCCACCAGGATTTGGAAGCGACATTTCAGCCTGGGGAAGAGGGGGCTCGACCTCCCACCTGCACGATCAGAGAGTTAAAAAGTTAAAGTCTGTCCCGAGCCTAAGGCTCATCAGGCCGGTGCTTATCCCGGTCTCTGTGCCGTTAAGCGACTGAGAGTCATAGACTCCCCCCCCTGGATAGGACGCCAGTCTATCGCAGGGTTAACCCCCAACACAAGGTTGGTACCCCTTTTACACCTGGGTGGGGTGAGAAAATAGCCGTAAAGTGCCTTTTCCAAGGGCACAACGCCATAGCTGAAAGCTGGGATCGAACCTGCAACCTTTAGATTACGAGTCCAATGCCCTAACCACTAGACTACAGCGGCGGCTGCACGATCAGAGGAGATGTTATTAATACTCTTGAAGACAGAACATGAAAGACTATGAGATGAAAAACGAAACAAAGAACATGAAATAATATTTATAAAATTCCATTCATGAATAAAAAAAAAAAATGTCTGTAAACAAGGAAATATGAGTATAACAACACAACTGCAGCATATCATTAAAGTTGATTAAAAAAAAAAAAAAAAAAAAAAAAAGTAAACATGTAGAAGTGTATAACAGTGTATTGTAGTGTGTTATGAAATCAAGTTGTAGAAGTGTAAAAAAAAAAAAATTAAAAAAAAATTAACCCTCTTGCATTCAGATTCTCTGGACACAAACTGCCCCTAGATTTCGCATTCCATTATGAAATCAGGTCAGGCACACAACATGCTTGCTGGCCTTTTCCTTCATTCTAAGTACATATACCAGCAGCTATAATTACTTCCAGGCTCTCAGCAGGCTTTGTACTTCTAGCCTGAGAGAGCTTTGATATGTGGTAGCAGATAGTAATGGTCACAGTGTGATGGATATATATCTACTGTGTGTAAATCCCGGCAAATCCCAGTTCAGGATTCAGGGGTGGGGGGGTGGGGGGGTGGGGGGGGTGGGGGGGTGGGGGGAATTATTCAATCCCGGCAAATCCCGGTTTGGGACTAATAGGGTTAAATCCATTTGAAACAAAAGAATTACAACAAGAAAAAAAAAGATTAAAAAAATCTGTAACTTGAGGACCAGAGATAGAAGGGGAAGGGGTGGGGGGCCATTTTTGTGGAATTTCTGATACTGTTCTTCAAATTGGAGGCTTATTCATAAGTTATTGGTGCTGCAATTGTAGGAGCTGCACTTGTGGCGACGCGCTCTCCCTGGGGAGAGCAGCCCAAATTTCACGCAGAGAAATCTGCTGTGACATAAAGTGGTTTAAAATAAAATAAAAATAAATAAAAATCTTGGTTCTGGGACTGAAATCAAACTTATACTAAACAAAATCGATTTTTTGTTTGGGTTTTTTCATTTAAATTATTATTCCTTTATGCACTTCATAACTGTATAACCTTAAATCACCTGAATATCATAAAAATCCATACCCAGTATATTACTTTAATTTTTTTTTTTTTTTTTTTTTTTTTTTTTACTGGTCAATAGCTCAGTATAAGGCAAAGAAAAGCTTATAATGTAATATCGAATTTCAATCATTCAGATGAGACAAACTGAGGCCCTGTGTGTGAATGCAAGCAGAACATCTTGCATACCATGTTACCTGTACCTTAAAAACTGGTTCCGCCTCTTGGGAGAGCAGGCTATTGAGGATTGGATGATAAAATAAAAAACATAAACTAACAACAAAATAAAATTTTTAAAAACCAGCATGCACACAGGTGTCGTGTTTAAACACCATCCATTAGGAAAAATCGGGGAGTTGGAGTCCTTTGGGTAATTTGGGGCTGTAAATGGCAATGTTCTGGCGGCTCCTGCGACGGCGCTGGAACCATGCGTATCGGTGATTGTCTTTCCAATCGACCATTCCAGCGACATGGAGGAGGGGGGTTGGGGGGGTTCTGCTAGAGCGCAAAGTCTCTCTATGGTCTTCCGTGACTGATGCCAGTGACGGATGCATTGTGACGTGTTTATGGGCTAAAATCATCAGCTGGGTTTCGCAGTGATGGGAAGTTTTGAATCGGTATTGACAGTCACGAAGTACGCAAATTCTTTACAATATATATATATATATATATATATATATATATATATATATATATATATATATATATATGTTTCATTCGTGACTGATCCTGTCCTAAACATTATATTATAATAGTGTAGCAAACAATAACACAGGATCGTTCGAAAAACCCAACGTGTCAGGACATCAGATACTGAGATAGATCTCCAAGGCCGCTCGGTCTCCTCCCTTTTTGGGACAACTTTTATTCAATCATCACTAAACATACGACTACAATCAAACACAAACATCCGTCTAACCCTGAATTTGGCCATGGTAAGTAACACTTGAAATGTCGATCAGTAACCGTCAGCATGTTGCCTCCTTCATTCCAGTTTTGTTTTGTCGTCTGCCATGTTGGCAACAATAAAAATAAAAATGGGAGAATTCAAGGAGACATTTATCGTTTTAGTTTTATGTTTTCCTTTAACTGTAGGCCGATTATTTTTTTTAATACATCTGCTTCTGAATTTTATTTGTTTATTTATTTCAAGGTTTGTTAAATGTATTTTTCATATCTTTTGAGTTCGAAAAACTCAACATATTATCGGATTTTTCCACTCAACCGATTTCAATTTGGGTGATGTCCCTTAATAGCCAGCCACAGAAATGAGCCCCACCTCCAAATTATGTCCTAGGTAAATCCGACATCGCCTACTCGCAGACTGCTCAAGCTAATTAATTAATGCTCACAAGCTGCATAGGGCACATTTAATTGTGATAAGAACATTCTGTCATTACTTTAAAAAAAAAACTTACATAACTCAATATAGGTGTTAAAACGTGACTGAGGGGTGGGGGTTTGTGTGTGTGTGTGTGTGTGTGTGTGTGTGTGTGTGTGTGTGTGTGTGTGTGTGTGTGTGTGTGTGTGTGAAGTCAAAATGATCTTTATTGAGGGTAAAAGATTAAGTTTACACAACTTTTTTTCATCCTGCCCTCGCAAAAAAAATCAAGAAAATTGACTTCTAAAACAATCAAATACAAATATCAACCTTGGTTGAAAACTAAAATAAAATGAGGATTTTCATCCAAACAGAATCTCACAACAACTCAAAACAGTAACATACTCAAGTCATACATACAAAATAATAGAAATACAAAGTAACATGGGTATGAATAACAACAAAGCAGCCAAATGTGTCAAGCATAAGGGGTGGGCTTATAATTTGTCCATCAGATATTTCTTCAAAAGTTTCTTAAACATTTGTTTTGAAGGAACTGATTTTAGAAAGGATGGCAGTTTATTCCACAATGTTCTTCCTGAATAAACAAGGCTGGATTTATAGAGATTGTTATGGGGTCTGGGCAAAAACAGTCTATGGGTAGGCCTGTTTATATTAACAGCAAATTTTTCCAAGATTTTCTTAGGGGCTTTCCCGTTTAATATATTGTACATACATAGATACTTGTTGAACTGCAGTCTTTCTTTGAGTGGAAGAATATCTAGTTCTTTGTAGTTGGTGGTGGTCAGTGTATTAGGATTCAAACGGATTAGTTTCACAGCTCTTTTGTGCAGGCGGTTTATATGCTTTAAGTTTGTTTCGCTTGCACTATCCCATATGGTAGAGACATAATTTATAAGAGATAGAATATGGGCGTGAAAGAATAGTTTTCGTGACTGTAGATTTAGAAAATTCTTGATTTTTCTAAGTTGATATAATCTTACTGAGATTCGTTTTCCTAACGTGGCTATGTGATCTGACCAAGACAAGTCGTTGTCAATCACTGCACCTAGTACTTTGTGTGAGACAACTTCTTCAATTTGTTGTCCATGGACATATATTGGCCCGAATGGAGAACGCAATTTCTGTCTTTTTTGCCGAGTGGTTATAAAACATACATTTTGTCTTATTAGAATTAAGAGACATATGATTGAGTTCTGTCCATTCGATAAGTTTATTGATATCTGCCTGCATATCATTCACAAGCTGGTTTGGATCATCGTTGTTACATTGAATTGATGTATCGTCAGCAAACATTTGACATGAACAATGGATATGCAGAGGTAGGTCGTTAATATAAATAGAGAAAAGAAGTGGTCCTAGTATTGATCCCTGTGGTATTCCATATTTTATGGGTAGTAAGGTTGACCTCCTAGGCCCGATGTCAACAAGTTGATGGCGATTAGTGAGAAATGAGTCTAAAAATGACAATGCTTGGTTGGAGATTTTATAGCATTTTAATTTTTTGATGCGGAGAGAGTGGCTAATAACGTCAAAGGCTTTCGCAAAGTCTAGAAAAAGAACTCCTGTAAATTCATTATTGTTGATATTCAAAAGACAATGCTCAATAAGTTGTATTAAGGCTGTATGGCAGGAGTGGTTTTCACGAAAGCCTGACTGGTTTTCATTAATTAGATCATATATTTTAAAATGAGAATGTAAGTGAAAATGTATATGTTTTTCTAATGGTTTAGATAGGACTGACAGTATGGATATTGGTCTATAATTCGACGGATTGGTAGGGTCTCCTGATTTGTGTAAGGGTATTACTTTTGCTCGTTTAAATTTCAATGGGAAATAATGTTTGTTAATACACAAGTTAAATATGTACGTTAGGGTATCGCTATATAGCATATGCACTGATTTTTAATATTTTACTATCGATTTTGTCAAGGTCTTTTGATCCTGATTGTTTCAATTTGAGTAAGCTATTTAGCACTTCTGTTACTGTTATTGGGGGTATGGTAAAATCAGATGAGATGCTCTTTGATGAACAGTATTGTTTCAATTCTTTCAGCTCATTTGTTTTTGTTTTATCATTAGGTATTATAGAGTCAGCAATGTTTGCAAAGTGAGAATTCAGGTTTTCAGCTGATATTTCTTTTATGACTTTTTGGGTGCTATGTCTTGATTTATTAGTTAAGGTATTAATGGCTTTCCAAATCGCTTTTGGATTCTGGGCTGAAGACAGCAAGTCTTGAAAGTATTTTGTTTTGGCTTTGCACTTCATTGAATTGACTTTGTTCCTTTGCTTTTTATATTCATCTTTTTGCTTTGATTTTAACAAATAGTCTCTTAGAATCATTTCGTTTTCGATTTCTTTTGTTAACCATGGAGGCTTCATGAAATGTTTTATTCTTTTCTTAATAAATGGAGCGCGCGCGCGCGCGCGCGCGCGCGCGCGCGTGCGTGCGTGCGTGTGTGTGTGTGTGTGTGTGTGTGTGTGTGTGTGTGTGTGTGTGTGTGTGTGTGTGTGTGTGTGTGTGTGTGTGTGTGTGTGTGTGTGTGTGTGCTGGGGGGGGGGGGGGATCAAGAGAAGCTGTCAGTATAAACAGCATCCCCACCTTCTGAAAATTCTCTGCTAGGAATTCCGTCTTTTCTATCCCACTCTATTTTTTATTTTA
>CM060341.1:25749872-25754872 GCA_030674155.1 Stramonita haemastoma | reverse complement strand
CACACACACACACACAGACACACAGACAGACAGTCAGACAGACAGACAGACAGACAGATATAGCATTTAGTTGTGTCCTGCAGTTTTAGTATGGATGGAACAGAAACCTGAGAGAGACAAGTATTTTGTTAGAAAATTCATTAGAAACAGGCAGACAGAGAGACAGATCTATGTAGGCCCTATTTATTTATTTATTTATTCTTTTATATCAAGGATAATGGAATAAGCACTCATGTGCTTTTTTATTTTAACATCCAGTACCCGTGTGTATGCACTTTTGTAAATCTTGTCGTCTGTTCCCACCGGCACACAATGGTCTACTCTTACGAAAAGTGGAACAGGATTTAACGTGTGCACAAGATGTCCAGCGTGCATCGCACATGGGGCTTTGGTTTATAGTCTCATCCCAAGGACTTGTGGAGAGAGTGGAGTCAGCACTGATGTTAACTCCAGGGGAAAACCCCTCCAACTGGGAATCAAACCTGGTTCGTCAAGATTGAGAGCGCCATGTTCTGACCCCTAGGCTATCCCGTCCCCCTACACAAGACATATAGAGACAGAGCCCTACATAGATCTATAATATATTGTTACAAACTGAAGTATTGAGAGCCAATGTTCTGACCCCTAGGCTATCCCAAGACAGATAGAGACAGAGCCGTACATAGATCTATAATATATTGTTACAAACTGAAGTATTGAGAGCCAATGTTCTGACCCCTAGGCTATTCGGTCCCCTAGACAAGACAGATAGTGACAGAGCCGTACATAGATCTATAATATATAGTTACGAACTGAAGTATTGAGAGCCAATGTTCTGACCCCTAGGCTATCCCGTCCCCCTACTCAAGACAGATAGAGACAGAGCCGTACATAGATCTATAATATATAGTTACGAACTGAAGTATTGAGAGCGCAATGTTCTGACCCCTAGGCTATCCCGTCCCCCTACTCAAGACAGATAGAGACAGAGCAGTACATAGATCTATAACATATAGTTACGAACTGAAGTTTGTATATGGACCGCACACAAACTTGACAGAGACGGGTGATAAACAGTCTCTGTCATCCATGTATGATTGATGCAAAACATCATTTCGAACGGGTTATAACCCCCTGCTAGGGCTAACGGGTTTTTTCCACTGAATCCATTATCTCTTTTTTCTTGTATTAGTTTTTATTGCGTTCTTGTTCAAGTGGCCTCAATAATGCATGTAGGCAGCCAGGTTGGGTCCTGTTGTGCCAGGCATTCCCAAGTTAACATTGCCCCTGAAATCACTCAGAATTATGCACTCTCTCTCTCTCTGTCTCACAACATCACACGGGATAGTCTGGTGGTCAGAGTGATGCGCTTGTGATCTGCTGACCTGGTTCGAATCTCGTTCAAGAGGATTTTTTTTTGGAGTTAACATCAGTGCCGACTCCAGACCGAGGTTCTGTTTGTAAACGCACGCAGAACATCTTACACACACGTTAAAATCTGTTCCGTTTTTTACGAAAGAGTAGGCCATTGTGTGCCGGTAGAAACGGATGGAAATTTTTATAAAACTGCATACACACAGGGATTGGATGTAAAATAAAAAAAAGTGCTTATTCCATTACGCTCGAAATAAAATAATATAAGAAAGAACGAAAACAACACCTGGGTATTACAGTGAGACTGTTAGTGCATACTGGCGAGAGGTTTACGTCTATGGCTATGTTTTTCTTTGTTTTTAAAGAGATATTGCCATAAAGACCGAAGAAGCCATAATGACGTGACTTCTCAGGCACAAAGATGATGAGAACTGATTTTTCCCTGTGAGAGATGAATCAGCCCTGTAATTGCTAGGAATTAGTAGCTACTGCTTCTTCCTAACTTACTCTCCCTTTCTCTATTCCCCCCTCCTCTCCCCATGACTTATTCTACCCCCTCCTCCAGCTCCCCATACCATCCCCTTATTATTTTTATATTGTATTATTTTATACCACTACATGTCACTAGCAGATTTCTCTGCGTGAAATTCAGGCTGCTCTTCCCCGGGAGAGCACGTCTCCACAAGTGCAGCGCAACCCATTATTTTATTCTTTTTTTTTTCTTTTTCCTGTCTAGAAGTATATTTGTTTCCCTGTCAGAGTGGCTTTTTCTACAGATTTTTTTTTCTCCAGAATTTTGCCAGGGACAACTCTTTGTAGCCGTGGGTTCTTTTACGTACGCTAAATAATAATGTGTATCACATGGGACCTTGCTTTATCGTCTCATCCGAAAGACTAGCACCCAGACCACCACTCATGGTCTAATGGATGGGAGATAAGTTTTGGGCCCAAACAGGATTTGAACCACCGCACACTCCGACCCGGACTTTTCGCTTTGGGTTTGGGTTTTTGTTTTATTGTTTTCTTTTAAATTTATTAATTTCATTATTTATTTTATCTATTTATTCATCTTTATTTTATATATTTATCATTATTATTATTATTATTATTATTATTATTATCATCATCATCATCATCACCATCATTATCATCATCATCATCTTTTTAAAAAAAAAATCCTTCCCCCTACCCCGTCCAGTATCACTTTATGTGGAAGGACGTAAAATTGAAGACGACTACTACTACTACTACTACTAACTACTACTACTACTTTTCGCTTTCTAGGCAGGCGCGTTCCTTCTAGACTATCGACCCACAACTAGCTACCTATCCATTCTCCTAGTGCTCATCCACCCCTCCCTTTGCCTATTCCCCTAGCTACCCCTCTCTCCTCTCTAACCCAGGTAAGATGAAGGTAAAGGTGTCCCATAACCTGTGTGGTCGTAGGGGAGCGAGGCGTCAGAGACCTCAGCTTCTCCAGGGGCCAGCCATGTTGAGGGTGGCGCCCAACTCCTCTTCCTTGATGCTTTACCTTCCCTGACCCTAAAGAGGGCAGGTACCCATTTACAGCTGGGTGAACTGGGGGGACTGTACTGTAGCCAAGGCAGCGCAAAAAGCTACCCATCCAATTGGCAACCACGCTCAACGCTGCTTAACTTAACTGCTTAAGCTTAAGTCTTTCGGATGAGACTGTAAACCGGGGCCCCGTGTGCAAATGCACGCAGAACATCTTGCGCACACGTTAAATCCTGCTCCGCTTTTCGTAAGAGTAGGCCATCGTGTGCCGGTGGGAACAGATGACATTTACAAAACTGCATACACACAGGGACTGGATGAAAAAAAGCACATGAGTGCTCATCTCATCCTCGATATAAAAGAATAAAAATTTTTTTTTAAAAGCTTGACTGGGGGGAAAGCGAGCGCTCTGACCACTGAGCTATCCCGTCTCCCTCTAACCCAGAGCACAAGATATTTCTGTCTTTTCTCTCTGCGGACTGCGTATGTGGTTTCCTTTCGCCTGCTTTTTGGCGCTCGCGTGACGCCATAGCTTATAAAAACACCTGTGTGCTCTTATTGGGCACTTGAGAACCAGTGAATTTTTGTTACTGGACACACCAAGCAGAGTAGAATATATCTATATAATACGGTTAAGAGAGAAACTAAGCGTGGACATATTATCCTGAAATCAGCACAAGATTGAACAACAGGGAAGAAGGTATTATTTTAGCTATATCAGTGTTTTCTGCATGGTAACTTTTTTTTTTTTTTTTTTTTTTTTTTTTTGCTTTAAGATGGAGTTGTTTTGTTTCTCTCTGTCTCTGTCTCTGTCCTCTCTCTCTCTCTCTCTCTCTCTCTCTCTCCTGTGTGTGTGTGTGTGTGTGTGTGTGTGTGTGTGTGTGTGTGTGTGTGTGTGTGTGTGTGTGGTGTGTGTGTGTGTGTGTGTTTAACTGTAGAAGAAGGCCATGGAGTTTTTTTTTGTTATGTTTTGTGGTCTTAAAAAAAAAGTTTGTTGTCTATAATAGCCTATTGTATACCACTTTCATTCACAGCAGATTTCCCTGCATAAAATTCTTGATGCTCTCATTTCCAAGAAAGAGTACGTCGCCACAAGAGCAGCTCCACTCATTTTTTTTATTTTAATTTTTCTGTCTGCATGTGTATTTGCTTTTTAATTTTTTTTTATCAGAGTGGCTTCTTTGGGCTGTGTCTTTTAAAAGTCTTTTTTTTTTCATTACAGAATTTCGCCAGGACAACACTCTTGTTGCCGTCGGTTCTTTTACGTGCACTTTGGTTGTTTTTGCTGTTTGATTGAGCAGTTTTGTATTTTTACAAGATAGCTGTGTGACCGCCAAAAAAGACATTGGCTGGTTAGGGATGTTGTTTTTCTGTTGTTGTTTTGTTTGTTTGCTTTGTTATTGATTGTACTTGTATGTGTGTGGTCGTTACCATTCTAGTAATAGTGTTTGCATGCATGGTGTGTACTTTGATTAGTGTCAATGTAGTTTAATTTGCAATTGTTGTCGGGATTTTGTTTGTTTGTTTGTTGATTTGCTGTTAGTTCTTATCATCATCATCATCATCCGTGGCGTCATCCTTGTTGTCCTCTAGGCTTACATCATTATCATCAAAATCATCATTGCCATCACTATCACGATCATATTGTGGTGGTGGTGGTGGTGGTGATGAGGAGGAGGAGGAGGAGGACGACGACGCGACGATGACGACGGACGACGACGACGACGTCGACGATGACGACGTAACGATGACGACGACGACGATGCGACGACGAACGATGAGTTGATGAGATGACGACGACGATGACGACGACGACGACGACAGACGAACGGACAGACGACGATGATGATGGTGATGATGATGATGATGATGATGATGATGATGATGATGATGATGATGATGATGATGAAGACAACAACGACGTTGACGACGACGTTGACGACGATGACGACGACGACGACGACGATGGCAACGGTGCTATTGACTCATGACCTTATTCATCAAATCTCTAGTTATCAACATTATCGATATTTCTCACACAATACTAGCATCGTATAGAGCTTGTTTTGACTTGACTTGACTTATCCTATAGAGCTTGTAGTGAGTGCTCTGACTTGTCTTTCTTGATGGGA
>CM060341.1:25742372-25744872 GCA_030674155.1 Stramonita haemastoma | reverse complement strand
AAGGGATCAACTTTCTCTTCTACTTTTTCGGGGCACTGTCGGCATGGCTTTTGGCGGTTATGGCCATCCAGAGAGCTATCAGTGTGGTGTGGCCTCACAAGGTAGGTTCTGGTTGTATGGTATTGAATTGTATCGCATTGTGTTGTATTGCATTGTATTGTAATGTATTGTTTATTTTTTTTGTTTGTTTATTCTTTTATATGGAGGATAATGGAATAAGAACTCATGTGGTTTTTTTGTGGGGTTTTTAACATCTAGACCCCATGTGTATGCAGTTTTGTAAATCTTGTCATCTATTGTGTTGTATGTAGTGTAGTGTAGTGTAGTGTAGTGTAGTGTAGTGTAGTGTAGTGTAGTGTAGTAGTAGTGTAGTGTAGTGTAGTGTAGTGTAGTGTATGTAGTGTTGTGTGTAGTGTAGTGTAGTGTGTAGTGTGTTGTAGTGTTGTTTGTAGTGTGTGTCCTTGTATTGTGTCTGTTTTAGTTACCTGTATTTAGTGTGATGTGTTTGAGTCATTGTGCATTTTAGCGCTTGCAGTCATTGTAATTTCTCTGCCTGAAATTCGGGATGCTCTCTGCAGAGAGAGAGAGAGAGAGAGAGAGAGAGAGAGAGAGAGAGAGAGAGAGAGAGAGAGAGAGAGAGAGAGAGAGAGAGAGAGAGAGAGAGAGAGAGGGAGGGAGAAAACACTGAACACACTGAACACTGAAATCCTTTATTGTACTTCGGCCTTTGCCCACAATACAATTCAAAGGGGAAAAAAAGTAAAGAAAATGAAATATAACTACACGTAACCGTTGATAAGAATTTGCCATAATTATACCTTGGCATGTACTCAAAACTGTGCGCTTGAAAATGCATATTCCAAAATCATACAAAAAGTATGAGAGAGAGAGAGAGAGAGAGAGAGAGAGAGAGAGAGAGAGAGAGAGAGAGAGAGAGAGAGAGAGGAGAGAGAGAGAGAGAGAGAGAGAGGAGAGAGAGAGATTGATTCATTGATTCATTGATTCATTGATTCATTGATTGAATTTTATTTTCAGAGGGTGAAGGAGTAAGCATGATAATTACTTTTTTTTTTTTTTACATCCAGCCTTCTATAATGATACAAACTAGTAAAAGCAAACTAATAACAAGAAAATAGAACCCCCCTAAAAAAACAAACAACACCATAGCATAATTCTGTTTGTAACAACCAATTATGTAACTTAATACTTCATAACTGTGAGGAGAGAGAGAGAGAGGAGAGAGAGAGAGAGAGAGAGAGAGAGAGAGAGAGAGAGAGAGAGAGAGAGAGAGAGAGAGAGAGAGAGAGAGAGAGAGAGAGAGAGAGAGACAGACAGACAGACAGACAGACAGACAGACAGACAGACAGACAGACAGACAGACAGACAGACAGACAGACAGACAGAAGACAGTAGACAGAAGATAGACAGACAGACAGACAGAGACAGAGAGACAGACAGAGACAGACAGAGACAGAGAGAGAGAGAGCGTCGCCAAAAAGCAGCGCCACCCATTAATAATTCTGTCCGCATGCGTATTTTTGCATGATTAGAGTGGCTTTCTTCCATAGAATGTTGCCAGGGAACAACTTTTTGTTGCTGCGGATTCTTTTATGTGCGCTGATTGCATGTTGCATACGCGATGGTATGTTGCATACGCGATGGTATGTGTTGGAGGGGATTTTTCCCCTGGAGTTAACATCAGTGCTGACTCCACTCTCCCCAAAAGTCTTTCTTCGGATGAGACTGTAAACCGAGGCCCCGTGTGCGAACGCACGCAGAACATCTTGCGCGCACGTTAAATCCTGTTCCGCTTTTCGGAAGAGTAGGCCATGGTGTGCCGGGGGAACAGATAATATTTACACAACTGCATACACACGGTACGGGACTGGATGAAAAAAAAGTACATTGGTGCTTATCCCATTATCCTCGATATAAAAGAATAAAATAAATAAAAATAAAATAAAAGTATGTTGCATACGCGAACCCGATTTAACATCTCACCGGAAAGTCTAGCAACTAGACCGCCACTCAAGGTCTAATGAATAGGTGTCATGTTTAGACTTCATCTTCAGCCCCGAAGTTGGAATGCGGCTATCTTGGTGGTAAGTTAAAAAAAAAAAAGTGGCAGATATTGCAAAATCTCATCATTAATGAGCATAGAAGCTCTGGCCGAGGAACAGGGGAAATAATTCATTAATTAAAGAGAGGACAACCTCAACCGTCTTACTTCTGCAAACTTATTATATTTTCCCCTATTGAAGCATTCAAATGTATGTTGAACACAACAACAACAACAACAATAATGCTTACATCACAACAACAACAACAACAACAACGAGAAAGGTCATGGTAAAGGTGTCCCATAACCTCTGTAGTTGTAGGGGAGCGAGGCATCAGAGACCTCAGCTTCTCTAGGTCAGTCAGTTAGTCAGTCAATCAGTCGGTCGTCGGTCTGGTCGGTCGGTCAGTCTGTCTGTCTGTCTGTCTGTCTGTCTCTTTA
>CM060341.1:25712372-25734872 GCA_030674155.1 Stramonita haemastoma | reverse complement strand
CTTGAAAGCAGTCCTATTACAGTCATGTAAACTTCCACATCCAGTGTGTTTCATCGGTGATGCTGGTGTTGGGTTGAGGAGAGAGAAGCACTATATCACACACAAACACACACCACACACACACACACACACACACACACACACACACACACACACACACACACCACACACACCCCGCCGCGCCCCCCAAACAGCACGCAACACGCACCACACACACACACACACACACGCACAGCGCGCGCACACACACCACACACACACACACACACACACACACACCACACACCACACCACACCACAATATATATATAAGAAGAAAGATATATATATATATATATATATATATATATATATATATATATATATATATATATATATATATATATATAATAAAAAAATATATATATATATATAAATATATACACACACAAGCAAACAACCCACCACCCGACGCACACAACACACACACACACACACTCTCTCTCTCTCTCTCTCCTCCTCTCCCCCCTCCCTCTCCCCCCCCCTCTCTCTCTCTCTCTCCCCCTCTCTCTCTCCCCCCTTCTCCTCTCTCTCTCTCCCCCTCCCCCTCTCTCTCTCTCTCTCCCCCTCCCTCTCTCTCTCTATCCCCCCCTCTCTCTCTCTCTCTCCCCCTCCCTCCCTGCCCCCCCCTCTCTCTCTCTCTACCCCCCCTCTCTCTCTCCCCCCCTCCCCCCCTCTCTCTCCCCCCTCTCTCTCCCATACCGTATTCCCCCCCCCCCCCACTGCAACTGTATTCCTTCCTTGCAGGTCCCCTAGCTTTCAATGCGCTGATCATCTACTATCTGGGCTTCATGTCCCCGGACTTCCACAGACGCTACCCGCACATGAGCTTCGTCACTGCCCTGGTCAATCTGCTGTGGTACACCAACAGCTCCATCAACTTCCTCCTCTACATCCTCACCGGCTCCCGCTTCAGGCAAGAATTGAAGACAATGATGGGGTTCGCGAAGAAGAAGTCTGCTGGACCTAACGCTAAGCGTGGTACTACTACTACTGTGCTGCTCCTGTGGCTGCTGCTGCTGCTGCTGCTGCTGCTCCTGCTGCTGCTCCTGCTCTGCTGCTGCTGTTACGCTCGGAAATGGCAAGGAACAGTTTCATGGAGTTGATGAGAGTCCGGATCTGGGGTGTAACGAACGCTTTTAATTACGAAATTGCTGCCGCCCCTTTCTGGCCAGTGCAGTGCGCTTGTTTGTAGTAGAGGCTCACACTCTCCCGTCCCTTCACATTTCTTGCAAATCCTGTCCTACCTTTAATCAACACTCTGAGACACCAGCTGTGGTGGCCCAGCCCGGTAGAATTCCAGGTAAAAAAAACAACAACAACAACTGTGAGGATGGTGTGGTTACTGTGACAGACTGCTGGTGTCTTCACCATCCTGAACAGGATTAAAGATTTAGCATGGCTAAGGAACGTTGAAGAAGACTTTGAAGAAGAATAATGGGTAGGCGCTGCACTTGTGGCGACGCGCTCTCCCCGGGGAGAGCAGCCCAAATTTCACGCAGAGAAATCTGCTGTGACATAAAGTGGTATAAAAAAAAAAAAGAAGAAGACAAATGAACCTGGAGGCTTTTTTGACATTTTTTGTTTTTCCTGTAAGGGTTATTTAAGGGTCACGAAACCCTGGCGGTTGCATCAGGTCTGACATTATCCTAGACAAACAGGAAATTTGAGACAGTCTTAGTTGAAGATACTCGATACTACAAGTATCGGATGATGGAGTAAAACCTGAAATGTGATGCTCCACCACATAATGAGACGCATTACAGCAGAGGTCAATTTTTAGTTATTGACATGTTATCAAACTGCAATAAAATGGCTAAGACAATACAAAAAAACGGATTGAAAATCGGACAATTCTAGGAAAGGTTATTGCAAGTTGAAATGCTAGACTGCAGGAAATGACAAAATGAGAAATTGACAAGTTTAGCATCCTAATAGGTGGTCAGAATGAGGGCTTGGTATTTTTAAAGCACGTTTAAAGGCAAAAGAAAACAAAATATGATTTGATATTCTATTGTAAGGTAGAATAATGGCTACACTTTAATAATCAATCAAAATCTCAAAATTGCCAACTTGACCCCATGGCTCCTAGTGGAAAAGTGAGTAATGTGCTAAGCGACTCATTTTGTGGTGGAGCGCCACAAATTCTCTCCACGATAGCCCAGACCACGTCTGCGATGAAAATCCTCTGGAATGATAAGGACATCGCCATCAGCTTCAAGATCAGACTGATGCGTTCCCTGGTTATGTCCATATTTAAGTACGCATGTGAAACGTGGACCATAACAGCAGACATTGAACGAAGGATACAGGCAATAGAGATGAGATGCTTTCAGCAAACTTCTTGGTTTCTCATACAGAGATCGCAAAACTTACGAGGCATTAAAAACCAAAATGGAAAACAGCCATCAGGAGTTTTAAAGGAGAGTGAGTTGTGTTGTAAAACTTGTATATTTCTCAAGAATGAAAGTCAGTTGCGTAGAAAAGCGCCTGTGGTGTGTGCTCACCACTTGATTTTATTTTTTTTTAAATTACCAATTCTGTACAGAGCTGTTATGAAATGCAGGAAAAAAGGAAACAATACTAGTTATATTACAGGAAACAATTTTTGTTGTTGATCCTCTAAAAGAACATGCAAAATTTTTCCCCACCCATTCAGATGGGTTGGGGCGGGATAGCTCTAGTGGTCAGAGCACTGGCTTTTCCCAAGCTAAGATTAAGCGACATCGAGGTGGTTACCAAATGGATGGATGACCGTTTGAGCGCCTTGGTTTTAGTACAATACTCTTCCATAACACGGAACATGTTTTAACATATGCGCAAGATGTGCGTGTTTTCGAGCACAGGATCTCAGTTTATAGTCTCATCCATAGGATTTTAGGAGGGGGTGGGGGTTGGAGTCTGCACTGATTTTAACTCCAAGGGAAAGAATCCCCTTGAACGGGCGTGTCGGTGGTGGCTCGAACTCGGGCTGTCAGATCACACGTTCAACGCTGTAACCACTTGGCCATCACGCCCCCATTCACAGCCTCAAATTAACACAGAGTAATCTGACATGACTGGAAGTGGTATACAGTACAGTACAGTACAGTACAGTACAGTACAGTACAGTACAGTACAGTACAGTACAGTACAGTACAGTACAGTACAGTACAATACAGTAAGTACAATACAGTACAGTACAGTACAACACAATAAAATGCAAGGCAATGCAACACAATACAATTAAATACAATGCAATACAATACAGTACAAAATTCAAAATATACAATAAAATACACTGTAATGCGTATGTGAAAGAACATATTATAAACAAGTACTCATCACATCTTCAAATATACACCGATGGGTCTCTACTCAATAATACTGAAGGAGGTGCAGCTTTCATCATTCCTTCATTCACTCACACTCACTCAGTCCCATGTCCCAAAGGACGTAGGGGGGACATGAGAGAAGACGCAACAGAGATCTTTTTCCATGCTTCACGATCCTGTGTGGCTAGTAGGAGGTGTTGCAGGGGTTGGGCGGTCCAGTCTTTGATGTTGTCAACCCATGATTTCTTTTGGCGGCCTCTTCTTCTCTTGCCCTCGACTGTTCCTTGCAGGATGGTTTTTGCTAGAGTGTTGTGTCTTGTGGTGTGACCAAACCACATCAGCTTTCTCCTCTTTATGGTGGAGAGCAAAGGCTCTTGGGGGCCCACACGCTTTTTGATTTCTTCTTTCACATAGTTATTGGTCTTGTGTTCTTTGTATGATATTTTGAGGAGTCTTCTGTGGCACTTGTTCTCGAATGCTTGGATTCTCCTCTCTAACTCTGCTGTCAGAGTCCATGATTCACAGCCATATAGGAGGATAGATATCACGAGGGATTTTTTTTTTTTTTTTTTTTTTTTTTTTTTGCTGCCTCGTCTTCTGTGACGTTCCCGTACTGCTGTTCCCACGCCGCTCATTTCAATCTCCCCGCCACAGCCATACCCAGATTTGTTGTGTCTCACCCCCGGGGTCGGGAATCCACAGGGAGCCCATCAATATTAGGCCGCCGCGGGGCCACCAGCCAGAGGGGCCCTGCACTTCTGCTGGGTCACTTTGGTGGTGTTCAGTGGTGCCTGTTCTGAGCTAACATACGCAGGACACCACCTACTAAGCCCCCTACTAACGACAGTATTAGCTCAGTCGCGGAGCCAGACTGAGTGAGTCACCCACCTGAGGTGGCGACCACCACAACGTCCCTCCAACGACCGCCTCCCCGCGAACCCCAAACCCAAAGGCTTTGACACAAATTCATCACAGGCACAGAAGCGTATGGGGAAACCGAATCTGAGGTCACCATGAGACCAGAGCAACGGAGGCCACCGAATCAGAGGCAATTTTTATTAATGAATGATGATCAATGATGATGAGGATGATGTAATGATGCTGCTGTGGAGGTGCATCTGCTTTGAGACTACTTGACAGGGTTGTTCTCTACGCTTACTGTCATAATATATCCCGGCGTCAACCAGGCCCGAGAGATACAGACACCTGCAGTGTTGGTCAGGTAATTTGAGCAACACTCTCAAATTCGCATCCGTAAAGTGGATGAAGCTCGACTGTGTGGTCCCAGTCTCCCCACTGAGCCCACAGCACACTCACTCTGGGTAGGAGCCGGCCGGAGCCCGAAAAAATCCCTATGACTTATGGGATTCGAACCCGCGACCTTCCAGTCCGGAATCCAAGGCGCTAACCACTGCGCCATGGCGGCTGGTGATATCACGAGGGATTTGTAAAGGTGGTATTTGGTGCCGAAGCTGATGTTGTTGCTTCTGATGATCTTCTCGAGTCTGACTAGAGCAGATGTTGCTGTTGCAATGCGAGCTTTCACTTCATTGTTTGATGTGCCATCTTTTGTTAGGATGGAGCCTAAGTATTTGAATTGGCTCACCTCTTCTAGTGTTTCTCCATTCATCTTTATTTCCGTGATGTCATTACTCGCGCTGTTGACCATGATCTTTGATTTCTCTGTACTGACCTCCATGCCGTATGTGCTCGCTCGATCTGTTAAATTGTCTGTGAGGATTTGCAGTTCTTGTTTGCTGCTGCCCATGAGGTCAATGTCATCTGCAAATCTGAGGTTGCAAAGGGGTCTTCCACCAATGGAGATGGAAGTGTGGTGGTTTTGCAGTGTCTCTGTCATGATGTTTTCGAGGAAGAGGTTGAAGAGTACAGGTGAGAGAAGGCAGCCCTGGCGAACCCCAACCGTGGTCTTGAAGAACTCGCCCACGTGATTGTTCATGAAAACTGCACTTTTTGCGTTCTGGTACAGAGCCTTGATGACTTCAATTAGGCAGATGTCAATGTTGAAGTGCCTGAGTACTTGCCAGAGGCCGTCATGCCATACCCTGTCAAAGGCCTTTTTGAAGTCTATGAAATTGTGGAACAAGTCCTTTTGGTGTTGGAGATGCTTCTCTATCAGAATTCTCAGATTGAAAATTTGTTCCATTGTGCTGCGTTTTGGTCTAAAGCCCGCTTGTTCTTCTGCCAGGAGTTTTTCCGCTTGGTTTTTCAGTCTGTTGAGGACTACCTGCAGCATGATCTTGCTAGGATGACTTATGAGACTGATGGTTCTGTAGTTCTGGCATTGCTTGAGGTTTCCTTTCTTTGGCAGGGGTATTACAAGAGACTGTGTCCATTCTTTTGGCCATTCTTTGGTGTCGTGGATCTTCTGACAAAGTTCTGTGAATCGCCTTGCTGTTTCATTCCCTCCATTTTTTATGAGTTCAGCTGGGATGTTATCGATTCCAGGGGACTTCCCCTTCTTCAATTGTTTAATAGCTGCATCTACTTCACACCTTTGTATTGGTGGGTCTTTGTCTTGGTGTTCATGGGGTTTGTCAGAAACTATGTTGGTATCTGGGCGTAGTGGGTAGTTGTACAATCCCTCACAGTATTCTGTCCAGGGTTGGAGGTTGGCATTGTTTTCCGTTAAAAGATTTCCTTCTTTGTCTTCAATAACATAAATTCCTTCATTACAGGTTGAAAAACTGTACCACATTGGGAAAAATCACTCAATTTTCACAGCAGAGCTGACAGCCATTCTGATGGCTTTAAATTATTTACTTGATTTTCCCAGGACCATTGTGAAGGTGGTTTTATGTGTTGATTCAAAATCAGTGCTCCAATCCCTTAAAAACTCTGGGTCAAAAGCAAGACAAGAACTTATCACTGAAATATTACATCTTATACATTTTTTAATCCAAAGAGGCACTGATGTCACCTTTTGCTGGGTACCTTCTCATTGCAATATAGTATTCAATGAAAAGGTTGATAGAGCTGCTAAAAATGCGGCAATGCGTTTTGATTGTGCTGATACTTTGAACATACCAATGTCTGTCGATGAGAATTATACTTTGATCGAACATGCATGCTGGAAACATGTTAGGAAAAAACAAGAATACGCTGGATTTTCTCATCATCATGTTTCCTTTTCTGACCTTAACCATTTTCTCTGTGTACGTTTTGGGCTGGATAAATTGCGTCTCAGATCGGTCATTTGTCTCATAAATCATCATCATCATGGCTTGGCTTCGCGAACGAAGATTAAGGGCACTGTCCACATCTGGTGCAGGCTCGCTGGTGGCTGTTCAGTCCAATGCGTGACAAACAAACCCGGCCGCAGCGGCTGCAGGGGAAAGTCGATTCTGGGGTTGATGTAGAGGGGACGCGGTTCTTCCTCCTCATTCGCTTCTCCTCGAGGGCGGCTCTGCGATTGTCCTCAAAGGAGGAGACCGACTGATGCACAGTGTGTCGCCAGGCCTGCCGGTCAGCAGCAAGGACTGACCACTGGTTATGGTCTATGAGGCAGGCTGACAGAGATTTCTTCAGAGAGTCTTTAAATCTCTTCTTTGGTGCGCCTCTGTAGCGGTGTCCGGTGGAAAGTTCACCGTAGAGAACCATCTTCGGTAGGCGATGGTCCTCCATTCTAGAGACATGCCCTGCCCAGCGTAGCTGCGTTTTCAGCAACATGGCCTCAATGCTGGTGATCCCTGCTTGCTCCAGCACCTCAGCATTCGTGGTGAAGTCGCTCCAGTGGATGTCGAGGATGGAGCGGAGACAGCGTTGGTGGAAGCGTTCCAGAATTCGCAGGTGGTATCTGTATGTGACCCATGACTCAGAGCCGTACAGGAGGGTGGTCAGTACCACGGCTCTGTAGACACTGATCTTGGTGTCTTTCTTCAGGTGTTTGTTTTTCCAGACACGGTGGTAGAGTCTGCCAAAAGCACTTAAAAATAGTATAACCACATAAATAGACTTAAACTAAATGCCTTTCGAACGAAGTATGCTAAAAATGTGCGTTGCATATGTGATGGGACGATTTCAGTCAGTCATATTCTTTTTGACTGTCCCGTTTTAAAACAGTGTCTTCCCATCACACGTGAGAACTATCTGGACAGCATTTTAAGCAACTGTGTGTTGCTGTGTGAACTCGCCTTATCGCTGAAGAGTCCAATTGACAGTTTACTATAGTGTTTATGAACATGTTAGTAGCTTGTTTAGAGACAGAGACTTTAATCTCGTGCTATTTCTTAAGTTTCTAAAAAGTTCTGATTGATTGTTCAGGGTTTAGTGTTCACTTTTTGTGTTTTTTACTTACTTTTTGTTTCTACCATTGGTTAAAAGTTTTTTTGTTTTTATTTCTAATATCCCTTATGTGAATAGACATTAAACTGAAGAACAACACTGTAATGCAATACAATGCAATACGATCCAATACCATACCATACAATACAATGCAATACGACACATACAATACGATACAATACAATGCAATACGACAGATACAATACGATACAATACAATGCAATGCAATACGAATTACAATATGTACAATATCAATGCAATGCAACAAAAAATTAAATATGACACAATCAATGCAATACGATACAATACAATACAATACAATACAATACAATACAATACAATACTGTAACCCCCCTCACAAAAACGTATTTTTGTTTGGTGTGTTACTAAGGGTCAAGTTCAGTAACTCCCTTGCAGAGTTCTCTTGTTTTTGTGAGTGACCTCCCCTTAAATGCATGTCTCTTGGCATCTTCCTGCCAAGCCTCCCTCACTTTCCCTCCTTGAAGCTGTGAGGGTAAGACATGGCAGAGACTGGATGAGTCAAGATGTTCCCCATTAAGGTTTGGTTTCATTTTATTAACTTTGATTTTGATCAAACTATCTGTTTAAGCCAATTTCACCTTAATTCAGAATAGTTTTGGAAGGTTCAGGAAATCTATATGTTTGATTTAATTTCACAGGTTTTCAACCTGTGAATTAACAGTGAACGTAAGTGATTGCTTTGAACAAAGAAAGCGCCTGTAAATTTTAACACTGTCATGGTCTTTGTTGTAAATTTAATTTTTGGTAGGATATTGTTCAGCTATTTAAAATGCTGGAAATATTCTAGTGTGACTTTACACTACAAATATATGGGTGTGAAGGACTACTTAATTTTTGTAATGATTTCATCACTAAGAATTCTGACTTATTTGTGATATATCATTTAGAAAACCCAAACAGTTGAAATGTCAGTGGGGCATTAATTTAATTAAAGAGGCTTTTAGCCTGTGAATTAACAGTGAGACCTAAGTGGTTGTTTTGAACAAAGAAAGCATGGGGCAAATTTGAGCAGTCATGATCTTTGTTAATGTTGTAATTTGAATTTTGGTAGATATTGTTCAGCTATCAAAATGCTGGAAATATTATAATATGGCTTACACTACAAATATATGGGTGTGAAGGCCTACTTAATTTTTGTATTGATTTTTATTATTAAGAATTGTGACTTATTTGTGGTAAATAATTTAACAATTTTAAACAGGTGCAATGACATTGGAATGTCATTGGAGACATTTATTTGAAGTAAATTAGTCCTTTTTATTAATGTTGGCACATTTTCATAGAATGGACCACTATCTGTCCTAAAGTAAATGAGACATGTTGTGAGACAAGTTATTAAAATTATGTAGTAATGATTTTATTATTAAGAATTGTGATTTATTTGTGATAAATCATTTAGCAGTTTGAAATGGGTGTAATGACATTGAAATGTCATTAGGGACATTGAGCTAAAATAAGTTTATGAATCCTTTTGATTAATGGTTGCACAGTTTCATAGGATGGATCATCATCTGTCCTAAAGTAAATGAAACATGTGAAAGACTAACGACTAAAATTATGTAATAATTTTAGAGGTTATGTTAGATTGTTTTGAGAATGTTTTATTCTCATGAGAATCGCAAACTGAATAGGGTGAGAGTGCATTTTGGTAATTGATCTTACTGTTGTAAACAAGCTCAGTGATTGATGGTTGATGTGTGAGCATTTGAAATATGCAGTAGGATTGGTTTTGTGGTGGTGTTTTTTACATTGTGTGTTCTTTTATTACAGGAACATTGCTTTTTCCTCACCTCGCCTTATCTCCACATCATCGTTCTGTGTTTCTGATCTAAGACTGATTCTAGATTAATTGGTTGTGAGAAACTGGACAGATTATCTTTTGTTTTTTCTTAATTGTACTTGCAGTACAATTGGTGAATTGCTTATGTTGATGTTGTAGTGTTGTAGGTTGTGTTGTGAAATATATAGTGTAAACCCAACTTACTCGGTCTCTAATGTATTCAGTGTGGCTGCTGAGTGAGTTGAGGTAGATTAATTTTGCTTTACCTACTTCCCTCCTCTTTTATATTCTCTTTTCCCCTATTTTTCTACTATCCTCTTTCTATCCCCCCTTTATCACTCCCCGGCCCATAAGTAGTTGAGCCCTACTCTTCTTTAGGGTTACTAAAGAAACTAGGAATTAGTCTAGGACTCTAAAGAGTGGCGACTTAGATAATTCCCGTGTAGGACCCTCTACAATCCAATCCAATCCAATCCGATATAATTCAATATAATCTTCACCTTCACCTGTCCAGTAGTTTTGTAAGATTGTGTGGGGCACCACTGAAGATTTTTCAACCAGATTCCTCCATTCCTTGCAGTCCTCTGCTTTCCGTAGCAAATCGTTCGACTCAAGGCCAAATCTGCTCTCTGGTGTTGTCTTCCCATCGTTTTGTTTTTTTCTCTGTCTCTTCGACTTCTTCCTTGTACTGTACTGGAGAATCTTGGCAACACAATGCAATACAATATTCATTCTGAGGGGTTCCAATATCACTTTCTGCTGGGTTCCATCTCACTCACACTGTGGTCTTTATTTCAATGAAAAGGTTGACAAAGCAGCCAAAAAGGCAGCAAAACATTCTAGCTGTTCAAATGTTTTAGACATTCCTCTTTCTCTTCATGAGGGTTATGCTTTGCTTCAAAATGTTTGCTGGAAACATGTAAAAAAGAAACATGAAGAGGCTGGCTATTCCCAGCATACTTGTTCAGTTCTTGATATTGAGAACATCCTTTGTACTTTGTACGGCTTTCAAAGATCCAGTACTAGAAATATTGTTTCTCTAATCCACAGATTGAAATTAAATGCATTTCGAGCAAAATTTGCAAAAAATATAAAATGTATATGCGGTGAAAAACTGTACAATGTTCATGTTTGTATCATTGTCAAGGTTTAAAAAAGTTCCTACCACCATTTCAAGATAAGTCACTGCAAGAAGTGTTAATCAATCCAAAGTTATTGTGTGAGATAATATTGTCTCTGATGCGATCCCCAGTATTCTCTTTTTATAAAGTACTACCGTGAAGATTGTGAAATTATAACACCCTACTGTGACAATGTACTTTTTGCTTTATTCATGGCAGCCTTTACATGTAGTTTGCAATTGTTCATCTTACAGTTTTAGATTTTAAAGTTCTCTATTGTTCGATTGTTTTTGTTATTATTTGCGTTTTTTATGCCATGTTTTGCAACATTCTTGTCATATAGTTTTGTAATCAGTCTTCTTATGTACATAATTACCAACACACTTTTTAAAAACCCTTATCTCTTTATTACCCCCCCCCCCCCTCCTCCCTCGTCTAATATCACTTTAAGTGTACAGACGTAAAATCAAAGACACACACACACGCACGCACGCACGCACGCACGCACGCACGCACGCACGCACATACACACACACGCACACACACACACACACACACACACACACACACACACACAACACACACACACACACACACACAGTGTGGATCGAAAGACTAGAGGTAATGCACATGCCTAGAAAGCGAAAAGTCCGTGTCGGAAATGTGTGATGGTTTGATCCCCCTTTGGGCCAGAAACTTTTCACCCATCCACTGGACTCTGAGTGGTGGTCTGGGTGCTAGTCTTTCGGATGAGACGACAAACCGAGGTCCTGTGTGCAATACTCATTTAGCGCATGTAAAAGAAAACACGGCAACAAGAGTTGTCCCTGGCAAAATTCTGTAGGAACAAAACCTTATAGGGAAACATATACACATGCAGACAGAATATTTTTAAATTCTGAAAAGCGTCTTGCTGTAAGGTACCACAGCAGGTGGAGTTTCAATCACCACCGGGACCTCCTCATCCAGGAGCCGAAACTCGAGTCAGGTCAGGCCAAAGGCATGGTTCTTACTCAAATATGCCTACAATGCTGGCACTGAAAGACATCATTCCCTATAATTGATTTTCGGTTTTTTTTTGTTTTTTTTTAATTGAATCTTTGATAAGTCATTTTCAAAATGATTAAGAAGTTGATACCAGCTCTTGTTTTTCCTTCACTACTTTTTCCTCAATAAGACTATTTTTTAATGGGTGGCGCTGCTCGTGTGGTGAGACACCCTCTCTAGGGAGAGCAGCCCGAATTTCACGCAGAGAAATGTGCCCTGATTTAAAGTGGTATACAATACAACGAAGCTGCCGCCGTAGTCTAGTGGTTAGGGCGTTGGACTCGTAATCTAAAGGTTGCGGGTTCGATCCCAGCTTTCGGCTATGGCGTTGTGCCCTTGGAAAAGGCACTTTACGGCTATTTTCTCACCCCACCCAGGTGTAAAAGGGTACCAACCTTGTGTTGGGGGTTAACTCTGCGATAGACTGGCGTCCTATCCAGGGGGAGTCTCTGACTCTCAGTCGCTTAACGCCACAGAAACCGGGATAAGCACCGGCCTGATGAGCCTTAGGCTCGGGACAGACTTTAACTTTTTAACTTTAATACAATACAACGGGGCCGGGAACTGGACAGCTCAGTGGTCAGAGCACTGGCTTTCCCCAAGTTACGGTTGAAGCAGCATTGAGCGTGGTTACCAAGTGGATGGGTGACCATTCGCGCGCCTTGGCTTCAGTACAGTCCCCCAGTTCACCCAGCTGTAAATGGGTACCTGCCCTCTTTAGGGTCAAGGAAGGTAAAGCGGCGAGGGAGAGGAGATGGGCGCCGCCCTCAATAGGCTGGCCCCTAGAGAAGCTGAGGTCTCTGATGCCTCGCTCTCCCTATCTCCGCATAGGTTATGGGAACACCTGCACCTTTTCCTTCTCTTGTGAAACATTAATCCTTTCTACACGTTGAGTGTATCCTCTGCGGTTTCAAACCAGAGGTAAAAGGTCTGCCAATTTTTTTAAAAACTTTAAATTCATTTTTTGTTACATGGTTATACCAAATACAAAACATATAAACGGTTTTTGTTGAGTGAGAGAGAGAGAGAGAGAGAGAGAGAGAGAGAGAGAAAAGAGAAGAGAGAGAGAGAGAGAGAGAGAGAGAGAGAGAGAGAGAGAGAGAGAGAGAGAGAGAGAGAGAGAGAGAGAGAGAGAGAGAGAGAGAGAGAGAGAGAAGAGAGAGACAGACAGACAGACAGACAGACAGACAGACAGACAGATAGACAGACAGACAGACAAGAGTGGAATGAACTACCAGACTTGGGCATTTACATGACTGGTGATGCATGCAAACAGGTTACTAGCTTGTGGTGACATAATAACAATATAGGGATGTAGCGTACTGCAGGCTTGCCCCTCCCCCCCCTCCCATCACAGTTCAGACATTCATTTCGACTCACAAACTGCACTGACAGGCAATGATCGATGAAAATAAACAAAACAATGACAACAAAGTGTAGTTTTCTTTCATGGACATTTTATTCAGCCACTGATGACAGGAATAGTAAATACAATAGTAATTTTCTCTCTCTCTCTCTCTCTCTCTCTCTCTCTCTCTCTCTCTCTCTCTCTCTCTCACACAACACACACACACACACACACACACACACACACACACACACACACACACACACACACACTGTAGGTCTTGGACATACGTTCATTATGCCATTAATCAAGCTCATGATTTCTGTTACGTGCGTTACACTTCTATTATATATTGATGCACTTTACCCGCTTTTGCCAAAAAGTCACAACAAAAACAAAGAAAGGAAGAAAAACATTCCAATACCTTTATCTTGATAATAATGAAGGTAAATAGTTTATAACATTCTTTAAAAAACAAAAAACGATGGAAACTTTTTCAAATGCCAGTGTGACTTGTCACGAGAGCAGAGACTTCATCACAAAAATGACAGATGAAGAGAAACGGACAGAGCCAGTGACAGTGTTATCTACATACTTTTGTCATTTCAATAATATGATAGATAGAAGCACCCAGAGTTTTGACAAAGGATGGAGCATACCATCAAATAGGCTCCTGTTATGTTTGTCACATAATCACAAGTTCTGAAAAAACAAATTATCCAACTTTTTTTCCCCACAAGAACAACCACACCAGTCTTTGACTTTCACTCCCTTCAAGATGTATTTTCATCACACATTCAGGCAAAAGATAAGGAGTCACCAGCTCACAACAGCATCAAGTCAAAAAACAAGTTATTTAGCCAGATCAAGGTATGCTGTCACACGAGGCTCACTCACTCACACCAGTGTGACTCGCAAGAACCACACCAGTCTTTGACTTTCACCCCCCCTTCAAGATGTTTTTTCATCACACGTCCAGGCAAAAGATAAAGGGCAGATCAGTCACCAGCTCACAACAGCATCAAGGTAAAAAACAACAATAACCAAAAAAACAAGTTCTTAAGCCAGATCAAGGTATGCTGTCACTCGAGGCTCACTCATGTCACTCACACCGCCCCAGCAATCTGAACCCTGTGGGCAGGCAGTCCGTTGGGCACCCACACGTCTCGGCAACCTGCCGCGCTGCTGTGGCACCAGGCGTAGTCATACACCTCCTTCATCTCCCGCTTCACCCTCTCCAAGCTCTGGCTCGGCTTCACGCGGCTCCATCTCACCCACACGCGGCAACCTTCGCGGGTCACGTGCTGCAGCTGCGCGCGCACCCTGGGCGACGAGACCACGAGACGGGAGAAGGACAGACGATTGGCTGAGGAAGCCGGCAGCACGCGACTCCACACCACGTGACGGCGTGCCCCGGCACGGGTCTGCACGGCTGCCTCACACACCACACTACCCCGGGCCCTTGCTGTCGGCCCCTGTTCCCCTAACACAGCTCCGCCCCTGCCCCGTGCTGACCCTTTCAGAATCTGACGCCACTGCCCCGTTTTTGTTTTCATGTCCATGTCCATGTCCGAGTGGGCGGGAACAGCCACCAGTTTCCAGGGAGACCAGGTGAGAAAGCTGAACCGAAAGTTGGTTTCTGGTACTTTCTCCCGCTGTAGAAGTCTGCTGCTGCGCTGGGGGCTGGTCTTTTTGGGGCTGGTCTTTTTGCCAGTGTGGGGAAAGCGTCTGGCTCTGGGTGTGGAGTCTGCTGCAGTCCTGGCTGCTGCTCGTGCCACCAGCTTCTTGCCTGCTGCACGTGCCACCAGCTCCTTGCCTGCTGCACGTGCCACCAGCTTCTTGGCTGCTGAGGTCAGGGCTGAAGTCTTGGTGGTCTTGGAGATGGACGCTGCCTTGGTCAGTGGTGTCTTCCTTGAAGGAGATTTGGTCAGTGGCGTCTTCCTTGAAGGAGCCTTGGTCAGTGGGGCCGGAGGAGCAGTGGCTCCTGTGGAGGCGGAGGAGTCAGCACGTCTGAGGACCCCAAAGGCACCCTCCAGGTCTTTGTGCAAGGCCTGGCGACCTTCTCGGGCACGCACTTCAGCCTCGTAGTTCTGTATACAAGAAAGAAAAAAGAAAAGTGAATGAATGAATGATGGTGATGGTGTTGGTTGGTTGTGGGTGTTGTAGTTTGTTTTTTTTAATGGATTTTTGTTGGTAATGTGAATTTGAAATTGAATTATTATCATTGCAGAGAGAGAGAGAGAGAGAGAGAGAGAGAGAGAGAGAGAGAGAGAGAGAGAGAGAGAGAGAGAGAGAGAGGAGAGAGAGTGGGGGGGATGGAGAGAGGGAGGTGAGAGAGAGAGAGAGAGAGAGAGAGAGAGAGAGAGAGAGAGAAGAGAGAGAGAGAGAGAGAGACAGACAGACAGACAGACAGACAGACAGACAGACAGACAGACAGACAGAGACAGACAGACAGACAGACAGACAGACAGACAGAGACAGATTTTCATTTATACAGCTGTCATAAGCGTACTTGAGATATGATGATGGTGATAATGATGATAGCATTTCCCTGGTTTTTATTGCTAATCTGTAATTTCATCCCATTTTTGTTATTTAAGAAAAAGAAACCCCTGTAGCTAAATTTGTTATTTAAGAAAAAAAACAACCTTGTAGCTAATTGAGAACAAAGAGATAACCATCACAGACTGCTGTGCAGGTAAAAACTTGCTGCTTCAAAAAGTAAAGAGCAAAAAAAAAAAAACACACACAAAAAACCCCACCCAACAATCAACCCAGCAGCAGCAGCAGCAGCAGCAGCAGCAGCAGCAGCAGCAGCAACAGCAACAACAACAACAACAACAACAACAGCAACAACAACAACAACAGCAACAACAACAACAACAAAAATCACACTGAAAAATACCAACACTATCACAAAGCCAAACAGCACCAAAGATACACAACAACCCCCTGCAGACACTTACCTGCAAAAACTCGGCTCCTTTCTCGCGGTAACAGATGGCCATGATGACGTCACACAATGTCCCAAACTGGGACAGTTTCAGGTGTTGTCCCTCGGTGACGTCAGTCATGGTTTTGAAGAACTCGGTGGACTTGTCAGAGTCGTTCACTTGCACTCCATAGATTCGAACCCCCTGCACACAAACATGACACAGTCATTACTGTTTGACGACACAGAAAGAAAGAGAGGGGAGGGAAAGAAAAAGAAAGAAAGAGAGAGAGAGAGAAGAGAGAGAGAGAGAGAGAGAGAGAGAGAGAGAGAGAGAGAGAGAGAGAGAGAGAGAGAGAGAGAGAGAGAGAGAGAGTTTACAAAACTAACACATACACACCAGACCGGATGTAAAAAAAATATATATATAAAAAAAGCACATTAAAGAGCATATTCCTTTTAAGGCTTTATACACAAACAAAAGAATCACACACACACCACACACAACAACACACACACACACACACACACACACACACACACACACCTCCTCTCTCTCTCTCTCTCTCTCTTCTCTCTCTCCTCTCTCTCTCTCTCTTCTCTCCCTCTCTCCTCCCCTCTCTCCCTCCTCTCTCCCCCTCTCTCCCTCTCCTCCCCCCTCCCCTCTACCCCCTTACTTTTAAACCACACCTACTATCCACAACCTCAACAACAAAAAACATACAGCATAACTCACCATCTCTTGCAGCCACAGGGTCTCCTGCCTCCAGTCGATGCTGTCCACGTTCTCAGGAAAGCTGGCCGGGTGAGGGAAGGCATCCCCGATCACCACCAGAACTCTCTGGGACCCAGGGGTCCAGGACAGCTCCTGGCGGACCAGCCTCAACATCACCTCGTAGGCCTCGGGTTCGTCCCCCCCGTAGGTCTCTTCCACGTTGTGGACGAAATCCACTAGCTGGGGCAGATTGTCAGTGAAGTCGATGTGCTTGGTCAGATAGGGCTTGTTGCGGTCGCAGTAGTCCCCGTGGGCGACCACGGCTGTGGTGACGGCTGGGATGTCGGTTTGCAGGCGTTGCAGCATGTCTGCCACGCGACCTCGCACTTCTGTTAGTGCTCTGCTCATAGAGCCCGTGGTGTCGAAGGAGATGGCCACTTGAAGAGGTCCGTTAGGAGGGAGGGCAGCCATTTTGGATTTCTGTGGATGGAATGAGGAAACGTAAGTTTGTTGTTGGGTTTTTCGTTGTTGTGGTGGTGGTGTTCGTGATGCAAGGGAAGGGTAAGTGAGTGAAGGTTGAATATGTAAGGTGTTGAATATGTTTGTCCATTTGTAAAGAAGCACAGTGGATGAACACCCCCCCTCCTCCCCCCCCCCCCTACACACACACACTTTACAAAAACTGACATATACACTGGGTCAGGCTGTAGAAAAAAAAAGAAAAAAGCTCATGGGTGCTTATTCCATTATCCTCGAAATCAAAAAAAAAAAAAAAAAAAAAAAAAAAAAAAAAAGATTTAAAAAAAAGCAGCAAAAAAACCCCAGTGAGATCAATCACAGTATAGAGAGTCAAGTCATAAATGTTTCATACATGATACACAAGTCAGAAACTGGCAGTCCACTGTTGTGCACGTTCAGTGTGCGTGTGTGTGTGTGTGTGTGTGTGTGTGTGTGTGTGTGTGGAGAGAGAGAGAGAGAGAGAGAGAGAGAGAGAGAGAGAGAGAGAGAGAGAGAGAGAGAGAGAGAGAGAGAGGCAGGCTTATCAGTCTACTTTTTGACCAACAGGAGATGACATCTGCCTATGAAAACATTAAAGAACATCTATAATAATTCAATAACTAGTCTACATTTCTTTCACTCATACACATTCACATGAATACATGTGAAATGTTCGTGTAAAAAAAAAAGAGAAAAACCTACATGATGATTGATCCGGAGAATTTCTTTCAGCGATTCGTATGCGTTTGCACTGTAGCTTTTGTCTGCTTGTAATCGGCTGCCACCAGCGTATATATAGGGAGCCAGAGTGCTTCGCGGAGCCAAAGCTTCGCGGAACGATTTGTCTGCGCTTGTTCTGTGACGTTCAACCAATCAACAACTGATCATGGTGTCTGCATACGTCGTCTGCTCGGTCAAACTGATAGTATTTTTGGAATTATAAAAATAACAACAAAGAAACACCAATCTGGGGAAAAAAATCCATTTGGATATAAAAAAAAATTGTGATACGATATCTAGCACAAGAAATAATATCTTCAGACACAAAACGACGAAATAGCTGCGATGTAGTAAACTTTGATAATAATTATTATGGAATCCGCGGAGTATCTAATGTTCCGCGAAGCTCGCTCTCTCTCTCTCTCTCTCTCTCTCTCTCTCTCTCTCTCTCTCTCTCTCTCTCTCTCTCTCTCTCTCACACACACACACACACACAATAAGATAACATTTGTTTCTTTTCATCTGTGTTTTCCTTCCATGAACATAAAATAAATGCATACATTTTATCGTATTTACAAAAATATTTAAAAAAATAACAACAACAAAAACCCAACAACAACGGCACGCTAGAGTTGTCACATAACAAAAGATTTCATTATCTGAATTTTTACACACACATAGACACACACACACGCACAACCACATGAGAATGGATGAAGAGGAAAAAAAAACAACAACACCAACATTGCATATAGGGATATAGACCTAGGTAAAAAGTACAGGTATCCCATAGGCCTAACCTGTGTGGATCGTTTTAGTTGGGGAGCGAGGCATCAGAGACCTCAGCTTCTGTGGGGGCCAGCATATTGATGGTGGCGCCCATCTCCTCTCCCTTGCTGCTTTACCTTCCCTGACCCTAAAGAGGACAGGTTCCTACCCATTTACAGCTGTATGAACTGGGGGACTGTACTGAAGCCAAGGTGCACAAGGTCACCCATCCAACTGGTAACCACGCTCAACTGCTTAACCTTGGCTTCGGGGAAAGCGAGTGCCGGGACTGGATGCAAAAACGAAGGCCTACATGAGTGCTTGTCCCATTATCCTTGAAAGAAAAGAATGAATGAATGAATAAATGAATGGATAGATAAATAAATAAATAAATAAATAAATAAATAAATAAATAAATAAATAAATAAATAAACAGATAAATAGATAAATAACACAACATAACACAACAGAAAACAAAGTGAAAGCAGAACAAGCATAATATATTATTAAAGTTTAGGTGCTCTTGGATAATTAGAATTTACCTGGACTTATCCTTATGACGTAATGAACTGACGTCAATCTCAATGGTACATCATCGTGAAACTTTGTTACAGTAGTATAGCTATCTCAACTTGACATTAACTCTGAATGTCCTAAGACGCTGACACACGAGAGAGAGAGAGAGAGAGAGAGAGGGTGTGTGTGTGTGTGTGTGTGTGTGGTGTGAGGGGGGGGGGGATTCTTTATTTGAACAAACAACGGACCTGACGTGAGACAATTATGGTCTATATGTAGATCTATAGGTTATAGTCTCTCTCTGAATATTTGCGGAGAGACGATGTGGAGAACAAACATGACTATGTGAGTGTTGGTTGTGTATATGATACAAGAAAGAAGGTGGCAGAACAGTTGAAATGTTCATCATTGCATGATGATACGCTTACTATCATATTATAGCCCGGCGTCAACCAGGCCCGAGAGATACAGACACTTGCAGTGTTGGTCAGGTAATTTGAGCAAGACTCAAACTCGCATCGTTAAATAGGCCTAGCATTGTGGATGTAGGCTAAAGCGGACACATAAACACACACACATGGGCGCGCGCGCGCACGCAATTTGAAATAATAATTATATTAATAGGCCTAGGCCTAGGCTAGGCCTAGGCCTATAGGGCCTTAGAAATAGGCTAGGGCCTAGTAGGCCCAATAGGCCTATCTAAAGTAGCACTGATACACAAGCGTCCACACATTTAAAAAAAACCAGGGCACTAGCACATGCATGAAATACTGTCTTAAGAGACTTTAGCAATGTTTCGTAAACATTGGCTTTTTCGCTTTTGTTTTTGTTGCTTTTTTCAGGATTCTCGAAGAATTCTTTAGCCTGTAGGCGGTTTTTCAGGATTCTGGCTGGCCTTGGCCTAGGCCTAAAAATACACACACACACGGTCAAGGTCATTATTCGGCAGCCATTTCGCCAATATGCCGCGAAAATCAATCGTCTTGGAAACAAAAAAATCAAAACAAAGTTTAAAAAGGTGGGTGCGTGCATTGATGCCTATATGTTTTTTGTTCACTTATTGTTCCATTTAACTTTCCTGTACACTGCTGCGAGTTTGTATACGAATCATGTAATGATTATGGTAGGCCTAGATATTTTTTCGCATCGCGGGTGTGGTGTGGATGATTTTTTTGTTTGTTGTTATTTTGTTTTGAGACAACCAAATCAACCGGTTACAGACACACGTGTCGAAGTGTCAAACCAGACCCAAATCCATATCGTTGAAAACTCTCAATTGGACCACAGGTGTGTGCGCGTTCGTGTGTGTGTGTGTGTGTGTGTGTGTGTGTGTGTGTGTGTGTGTGACTGTGTGTGTGTGTGTGACTGTGTGTGTGTGTGTGTACGTACGTACGTCACTGTGTGTGTGTGTGTGTGTGTGTGTGGTGTGTGTGTGTGTGCATGCTTGTAATTGTGTGCATGCATGCTTGTGTGTGTGTGTGTGTGTGTGTGTGTGTGTGTGTGTGTGTGTGTGTGCGCGAGCGTGTGTGTGCGTGCTGGCACATGTGAGTGTGTGTGACATGTCACATAAGCATATGTGTTGCTTGGATGATAGAGTTTATTGATGTGTAAAGACTAGTATCACTGCAATCAGTTGAATTGAGAAGGCCAGGGCAATGTGCCAGTGGGAATTGATGACAAAACCACATGCACACCGAACTGTAAAAACAACATGTATAAGTGCTCATTCCAACCATAATCCTCAAAATAAAAGAATAGCCCCTAAATAAATGGAATAGATCTTCAAACAAAGCTAAGTTAAAGTAATTAAAATGAATGATAATGATATTATACTTTATTTGTTTATAGTGCTCATTCGAAACAAAAGATAATTATTAGTAATATTACTATCATAGAACAAAAACAAATGACAATAATAACAAAACCCCATCCCCTTATTCATGAAATTGAAAGTGGGTAGGCCTATTCATTATACATGTACATAACCTTTCTACTCCTACAGCATGCATCCCTCCCATCACCCACCGCACAATCCCTATAAATAATGTATCAAATCCCGAAGACAGATCATCTATGAATCACTTGACCTCGCCCATAGGGGTGAGAGTTGAAGAGTGGATGGGGCACTGAAATTAATATATTATCACTCAATGTGTCATGGGCAAGTTGTCCTTGGCAGCTTTAGCCCAGGGCCATTCCTGTCCAGGTTATGAATTTTATATGGACTTCATGCTGGGAATGTCCCCATATTGTGGAACATAGCTAGCCTGCTGTAGAAGAAAAAGGGCATGGATTTTTTTTTTACATGCATACATGTACACAAGATGTATTGTGTGTGTGTGTATGCAAGGTATGCATGCATGTATGATTCTCCTTTGTGGACTCTTAAGTCCTTCTTCCACCTCCACATGGTGCCACCTGGGTAACACCTCCTAAAGCAGAGGGCTGGGATCAGAAGGCAGTGGCAATCCATTGATTTGGATCTCTGCCAAAAACTCCACACATGGCACCTATAGATCTACAAGATATCAAGGCTAGAATCCATGTGGCCAAGCAAAAGATTCATATTCAGTTAAACAACAGTTGCAAAGACAGAGGCATGTACCTAAATATCTCAAGATCTGAATTGTCAAAACTTTAATCTGTCAGGACTATATTACTGTAAGTGTATGTCAATTTTCATTGTTAAATTGAGCACATTATAAGCTTCAAGCCTGTTGTTGCTATGATTTCTGAATGCTGTTGTTTTCAATGTTTGTCCAAAATTCTAAATAAAAACTATTGAAACCAAGTGTGTGGCTCAAAAGCCTGGATACTACAAAAACTGATAAGAGACAAAACAAACACAGGTGATATTGTTTCTGCAGATGACTTCTAAGCGTCAAATGCCGAAATTGTCAGACAGGAAAAGAAATGAAAGCATTCTTGATAAACTCTCAGTGCAAAGCCAAACGTCGGCTGAAATTGATAAAGGCAGACTGATATAATGTTGGTCCTCCAAACTGTGAAACAGAAACACACTGTAGGCAAATCTGATGATGACAGTTCTCCAAGATAAGTAAGTGTTTAAAGTGTAAAAGGAAGCTCTAGAAGCAGACCACCAACATCCTACATTGACAGCATCATTGAAATCATCAGAGGTCTTGGAGGGCTAATGGAGATTGTAGAACATGATGTTAATTCATTAATTGAATTGTCTCAGAGAAGGGAAGTTAGGGCAGTATTTTCAGTAGAATTGATGCAAGATGTTGTTATGAAAACATTTTTTATTCTTACACATATAATATTGTGCACACAATCTAGAAAATCCATCTAATTTCCATTGGAAAATAGGCTAGCTATGGTTTGGGACATGGGT
>CM060341.1:25649872-25707372 GCA_030674155.1 Stramonita haemastoma | reverse complement strand
GTGTCCTATAACCTATGTGGTCGTAGGGGAGTGAGGCATCAGAGGCCTCAGCTTCTCTAGGGGCCAGCATATTGAGGGCAGCGCTCATCTTCTCTCCCTCGCTGCTTTACCTTCCCTGACCCTAAAGAGGGCAGGTACCCATTTACAGCTGGGCAAACTGGGGGGACTGTACTTAAGCCAAGGCGCGCAAACGGTCACTCATCCAACTGGGTAACCACACTTGACGCTGCTTAACTTGACTGGGGAAAAGCAAGCCCTCTGACCACTGGGCTATCCAGCCCCTAGGTGCCCTGTAGAGTTTACTTTTTGATCTGAGAGTGAAATGTTTGCCCTCCAAGTTTGTAGCTGAGACTCTTGTGTGATTGCAGGAGCAGGAAGAAGACACAGAAACTCTAGAGGTCACAGAAACATTGTCTACCCATGAACTGGAGCATCCAGGATTCGAACCACCAGGGGTAACGGGCTTGTTATCCCCTACCCAGGGAGCATCGCCCCATCTTATGGGACATGACCATCGAGTTTTTGAATTAGCTGGACTCAAGCGTGTATCATCCACCTCACCTGAGTGTAGCAGATGTGAACAAGGGGAAATGTGTACAGTGGGTATTCTTCAGGGACATGACCACCAAGTTTTTGAAATAGGTGAAATCAAGCGTGTATCATCCACCTCACCTGAGTGTAACAGGTGTGAACAAGGGGAAATGTGTACAGTAGGTACTCCTCAGGAACATGATCACGGAGGATTTCAACAATCAGGGGTCATGTACTCATCCTCCTCCACTCCCCTCACAGCTGAAGATGGATGGTCAGAACACGGGGAAATCTGTACAGAGGCACCCCCCGCCCATGTCTGTTGCAGCTGCAGACCACCTCCACAGCAGGATGTAGGTCAGACGTTGCCTATTCCCTCAAACCACGATGACGACCACCATGAACAGACACCAGGCCAAAGCAGCGTAGAGACTCTCTCCACATCCCACAGGAATGGTAGGGACATAACGAACAGGCCTCTTCAGTCCCTGGAGGCGAAGAACTTTAAAAAAACATCTCCCTGCCCTGGAGAGAGAAACTCCGAACGTAACAAGGCTGGGACAGAGGCAGTTGATAGGGCGGGGAAGTTTCAGAGCTCCAAACCCATGGCCAAAATTGTGGCCACAGTGGAACCTTGGGAGAGTGTTCAGAAGACGCCCTCAGAGTCCCTCACCAAATGCACACTTCGCAATGAACACGATTCCCACTTTGTACATCATAGATCACAGGAAACAATCCAGGGATCACAGAAAACCATTCAGAGATCACAGCAAACCATCCAGGGATCTCAGGAAACCATTCAGAGATCACAGAAAACGAATCAGAGATCGTTGAAAACAATCAGGCAGGGAAAGAGTAAGGACGTACACCTGCCATCAGTCACGCCCAAGGATCACACACACACAACAGACAGGGACCAAATACCAAATTTCGTGAATGTCCAAACTCCACACTCACAGAACTTGCAGACTTCAACAAGGCAAGTAGTCCTGAACGAACCAGAACATCAGGCAAAGGGTGGGAGCGAAGAAGCTGCTGCACAGACTTTGCAGAGACCATTGTTGCAGAGTACTACTTGCAGCAAAGTGCGTGAAGTGCCACTAGCGAGGAAAATCCAACTGCTGTTTCAAGAAATGGAGAGGGCGGAGTTGGTTGAGGGTATGGACATGATCCGGTACATGGACTCTCTCTGTGTCAAGGTGGGTGGACTAATTTAAAAAAAAAATTTTTTTTTTTTTTTTGGTGGACTAAGTTAACGGAGTGTGATGAATATATTTGTTGCAAGCAAGCGTGTATGCTTTTCCCCTCACCTTGATTATGATAGTCTATTGGGTAACAGTCTGATCATGTGAGAAAGATCAACTGTCTCGATTCATTTATTCATTCATAAAAAAAATTGTGTGTGTTTGTGTGTGTGTGTGTGTGTGTGTGTGTGTGTGTGTGTGTGTGTGTGAGAGAGAGAGAGAGAGAGAGAGAGAGAGAATCTGAGAGTGAGAGAGACTGTGGAGGAGAGTTCTAGGAGGCATTTGATAAATGGAATAGTGTGTAAATATGTGTCAGAGACGGAGCAGTTGTCTAGTTATGCTCATATGTGTGTGTGTTGTGGCTGTTTGAATTCTGACTTTTTTTTAAGGAATAGTTTTCATAATGAAGAACAAACCGTGCAGCCTCTGTAGTTTGCAGATCTGCCAATTTATGAATAGCATCTTTCATAAAAAATCATTCCTCTTGTTAAATTTTTGTGGACTGTCGCCAGTTTTTCATACTGAGATTAAATTTTTTGCCCACAACATGAATGTTAATGTTTTTTCTTCATTTGTTTGTTTTTGTCTTGGCATATATGTATATGATATATCATATGATATAAAAAGCGGTTTTCCCATAACCTATTTGGTTGTTGGGGAGCAAAGTGTCAGAGATCTCAGCTTCTCCAGGGCCAGCATATTGAGGGTGGCGCCCATCTCCTCTTCCTTGTTGCTTTACCTTCCCTGACCCTAAAGAGGGAAGATAGGGTGAACTGGGGGACTGTACTGAAGCCAAGGTGTGCAAATGGTCACCTATCCACCTGGTAACCATGCTCAATGCTACTTAACCTTAGCTTGGGGAAAGCGATTGGTCTGACCACTGAGCTATCCCGTCCTACGACATATTTATTAAAACATCCACAAAAAAGTTATCTGAGGGGGTAAACAGGTGTGGAGAAAGGTTGCCATAATCTAAAGAAGGTTTGTAATGAAGATCTATTTCTCAGAGTATGAACAAGAGCAGCTGTTGGCTAGACTTGATTTTTAGTCACAACTTATCGCTGAACTTAATGTGATGTAATTGCAGGCTGGAATCCAGGTGAAAACTCTCTACCAACAGTACATCACAGAAAGCTCTTCACACCCGAAGGAAGGACATCGACATGGAAAAAAAGTGGTCTGCCAGATCTTTTACGACGACATCCTGATGGGCAGTGGCGAGGGCCGGACCTGCCCGGAGGCTCAGGATGCTGCCTACGCTCACCTGGGCAGGTGTCTGATAGAGGAGTCCATGGATAGCATGGTGCAAGGTGGCAGGCTCCCATCCATCCCAGCCTGAGTCCCTGCCCGGCTGTGTGAAGCTGGTTTTCAAGAGCGCTGAGAAAGCTGAGGCGTAATTGGCGGCACAACTGTCTTGTTTTGTCGTGTTTTGTTGTCAATCGTGTTGGAGAATATTATGAAGTGGTGCTAGATGAAAGTCAAAGTCCAGTCAAAGTCAAATTTTAATTTCCAGATGGTGCATTGGCACTTATTTCCTACCTGATGTCTTAATTAATATAATACATGAAATTTATATAGCGCTATATCTTGTAGAAACAAATCAAAGCGCTTGCATTCGACCTATACAACACACAAGCAATCAGTAACAATTTATAGTTTTAGCAAGTTCAAATGTACACACTCACGCGTGTGTGCGCGCACATACACACACACACACACACACCTCATCAAGAATTTTCCTACTTTTCAACAATCAAAAATGTGTGTGAGTGAGAATGAGTGTGCTTGTGTGGTGTGTGTGTGTGTGTGTGTGTGTGTGTGTGTGTGGTGTGGGGGGAACAGTTGCATATGTGTGTAAATAATTTGAATGTGCTTTGATTTGTTTGCTTTGCAAGAATTAGATTCAGTGCTATGTAAATACCATACATTATTATTATTATTATTATTATATTATTAATAGCAATGATTAGCTTTTTTTTCATCAAGCCATCTATCTAGGAACAAAAATTGTTTCATCTGTAATGTAGGTGTGTGTTTTCAGACCTTTAGAATGCTGTTAAATAGAAATATTATTTTAAAGATATATATAATTGCCATTGAATCTTTGTTGACTGATCTCTTGGCATTGAAAAAAAAAATCTTATAATCATCTGATGTATTTTAAGATGGTGCTGATCTATTTTGTCATTCCCATTGATGCATTGGTTGTCAGAAATATTGGCAAAATGTTTGACACTATAAATCACGAAAAGTAAAAAAAAAAATTCAGTAGTTAAGATCTATCCGTGACTCCATTTGGCAAAAACTGAAAAAGAGAGAGATGAAAAGGGAGAAGAGCAGGAAAAGTGATGAACAGACTCTAGCATATGAAGTGAGTAGATTAGCTGTGCCTTCCATATCCATGTTGTGTCCATGCCACTTAATCAACAATATACCAGTACAGGTTTTTGTTTCTCCTTTTTATGATTTGCAGTGCCTAAATCATTTTGATGGGTATTTTTGTATTATGATGTGTCATTATATGAGAATCAGACTTTGTTTTTAAAATTAAAAACAAAAATCGGAGGATATATAATGGTAAGTTGAGTACTCTGTTCCAGCCATTCAGAATTTTACCAAGTCTGCTGATATTTGTTAACAATAGAGAGACTAGCAATCATACAATAAGAAAATTTAGGGTCAGTGTCTGGCCTATTGACTTGCTGATGAAAGACAAACTCTTCGGATCCCTGGAGGGCCTTCAGCACACAGCAGTATTTGTCAGGGCCTCAGGAGTCGCTGTCTGAGCATTTGATGATGGAGAGGCACAGAGAATTGTTGTTGCAATGATGCTAATGTGTCCTCTGACTTTATTTATTTATTTATTTATTTTTATTTATTCTTCCAACTGGTAACCATGCTTAATGCTGCTTAACTTGACTTGTAGAAACTAGAAAGCGAGTGCTCTGACCACTTAGCTATCCTGCCAAGATGCACTTAGTGCAATAAAAATTACCACAGCGATAATCCTTGATTAAAAAATCTAATAACAACAAACAGCAACAGAAAAAAAGCCAACACTGTCAAAGATAGATAGATTCATGTAAACATGGAGGTCAGAGTGTTCGCTTTCCCCCAGTCAAGTTAAGCAGCGTCGAGCGTGGTTACCAGTTGGATGGTGACCGTTTGAGCGCCTTGGCTTCAGTACAGTCCCCCCAGCTGTCAATGGATACTTGCCCTCCTTAGGGTCAGGGAAGGTAAAGCAGCGAGGGAGAGGAGATGGGCACCGCCCTTAATATGCTGGCCCCTAGAGAAGCTGAGGTCTCTGATGCCTCGCTCCCCTACGACCGCCTAGGTTATGGGACACCTTTACCTTTATGGAGGGATAATGAAAAACGAAATGTAGAGGCACTGCTCTTTGGTGATGCATATTCCCCCAAGAGAGTAAGCCACAATATTGTTGTACAGAGAAATCTGCTGGGACTACAGATAAAGTGCTGCTACTGTTCCACTACGGGTAGACTACTTAGTTTATGTGTTAATATGTCACTTCATTTTTGGGAGTCATACACTGTGCTTGAAGTCAGAAGTATGAAGCTAGTCTGTGTGTGTGTCTGTGTGTCTGTGTGTGTGTGTGTGTGTGTGTGTGTGTGTGTGTGTGTGTGTGTGTGTGTGTGTGTGGAAGTCAAAATCAGACTTATTGTGTGTGTGTGTGTGTGTGTGTGTGTGTGTGTGTGTGCTTTAAAGGGTATCACTGTTTAAGTTGTGTCTTAAATGAAAAATGGCAACTATATAATATAGAGTACATGTTATGTCTTATCAGTTATTGATAACCAACCGTTATGGGTTATGTGTTTACAGTAAATGAGGAACAGTTATGGATTTTGTGTTTATGATTGGTGCAGAGCAATTTGTGGATTGCGTTCATTTATGATTGCTTATTTATGATTTACACACAGCAGTAATGGATTATGGTTTATGATTGATGCAGAGCAATTTATGGATTGCGTTTATTTATGATTGCTTATTTATGATTTACACACAGCAGTAATGGATTATGTGTTTATGATTGATGCAGAGCAATTTATGGATTGTGTTAATTTATGATTGCTTATTTATTAATTACACACAGCAGTAATGGATTATGTGTTTATGATTGATGCAGAGCAATTTATGGATTGCGTTTATTTATGATTGTTTTTATTTATTATTTACATACAGCCGTAATGGATTATGTATTTATGATTGATGCAGAGCAATTCATGGGTTGTGTTTATTTATGGTTGATGTACAGCAGTAATCTAGACTGTGTTTATTCTGGTATAAAGTAATAAACAGTTCAGAGTGCAACTCCATAGTTTTACGAGACTGAAGGCCGCCAATAAACAGCAGTTATGGATCATGTGTTTATGCAATGTGACTCATTATGTGGTGGCACGTCATGTTTTACTGTTGGGCCTGCCGTCTTCCTTGAGCCAAGTATTGTCAGTAAGATGACACCTCATATTGGCTGGGTGATCATGAATATTTCGATGCCTCAGAGCAAGAAAGGTGTACCGGCAGAGTTGCCATTTTCAAAAGTTTCGAGATATGCTCACTTGAAAAGTTTGAAAGGTCAGAACAAATCGAGGATTGAATGGAAGCGTTCGGTTTTCGGAGAGAGGAAGGGCATTGATGCTATCTTTACCATAGTATGTTTGTGTTGTAATACATGTAGAAGAAACGCCATGATAGCAAAAAACACTGGCAGTGAAGCCAGACCACCCATGTCTGCAGAGAAATTACAGCAGAACTGGCACTTCCTCCCATGCAAGCATGGCATGGCGATTAGCTTGACCCTTTTTCCCAGATAAGATCACTCTCCAGCCACCAGTGTTCCCAAGCAAGAACCACACGGCATCCAGGCCCGCCAGTGTTGCGTAAACTGCCCAGTGGTCCTAGTGTATCCCTTCCCATGTAAGAAGGTTTTGCACAGCTGGAAGTCCTTCCTTACACAAATTACCAGGTTAATTGGCACTACAGCCTTTAGAGCAAAAGTGGAGTGCTGTGCAGTCGTCCCTTTTACCATGAGAAATTCACTCAGGTAATTTTGTGCAAGAACGGTTTTCTTCAAATATCTTTAAAATTAATTTTAAAAAATATTTTCTCGTTTTGTCATCTGAAAGATTACAGTAAATTCTACCAAATATCAAAAAATTGAAAATTGGTATTTTTTTCAGATAAACCGTTCTTGCTCTGAGGCATTGATTTATTAAAGTTCGGACCCATCGAGAAAGAAGTCTGCAATGATAATTTATTCACATCTTGATTGTTTTTATGTATTTTTCACTTTGATATTTATATATATATATTTTGATGAGGTATAGTTCATGTGATAGATGCTTATATAATGTATGAATATTGTTTGTTGTTTAGTTTAGCTTTCCATTGAGAATTGAAAAAAAAAAGATTCTATACATATGTTGAAATTCTTGATTATGTTAAACATATTTGGTTTTACATCGTTGTTGTTGCTCTTGTTCGTATCATCGTCATTTATTGTTGTTGTTGTTGTTCTTATTATTATCATTGTTGTTGCTCTTGTTGGTATCATAATCATTTATTGTTGTTGTTGTTGTTGTTATTATTACTAAATTATTATTATTATTATTATCATCATCATTATTGTTGTTATCATTATTATTATTGTTTTTGTTATTAATATTGCCATGCCAGTTGTTTTTTATTAATATCATTGACAGTATGCTTAAGTGTGTTTTATTATCATTATCACCATCATCATCATCATTGTTATTTCTTTCTTCTTTTTTTTTTTCTTTTAAAGATAAAATCAAACCATTGTATATGAGGCCAACTTCATCATGTTATAGATTATGATATAATCATGTAAACACTAACAGGTGCTGCTTAATAAATACCGAAGGTCACATTTCATTTTACTCACCCAGTTTGAAAATGTGTGAATGCTTTGTGCAAGCTAGCCTATGACTTTGAACATATGTGACTAAAATAACTTATGAATTATTGACTAAAAAAAAAAGTCCAAAACAAACCCTCTCCCTCCCTACTCAAATTCTTTCATGATTCTGTTTCAAATCTAGAAACCGATATGTTCACAATAACAACAAAAATGTCCGGATCTTTTGGGATGGGGGGAAGGGATGGGGCGTCTCCATCTTTTGTAACATTCCTGTTCTGCTGTTCCCACACTGCTCACTCCAGTCTCAAACATACAGAGAATTATCATGTTGTATTCTCATGCCAGAAGTGCATAAGGACATCATCAATGTTGGGCAGCCGTGGGGCCACCCGCCAGAAGGGCCCTGCCCTGCTGCTGGGTCATTCCAGTGGTGCCCGTAGTGTTCTCATTCAGCATACACAGGCAGGGTTCGTACGGTCCTTGAAAGTCCTTGAATTTTGGACCTCTCTTTTCAAGGCCTTGAAAGTTCTTGAAAATCAGGCATATGCCTCCAGGTGCTTGAAAAGTCCTTGAATTTTACTGTTACCAAAGAAAAAAAGAAGGATAAAGAGAAAGAGAGAGAGATTGGCATGGTGAGATCAGATATGGTACTGACTGTAAATTTGTGGAATTTTTATAAAAGTAAAAAAAGAGAAGAAGAAAAAATAGGAGAAAAAAGAAATCTACGAAAGCAGGCCAAGGGAACTAACTCTTCCATGCAGGTTAGTAATTACTCCCTTTCTCTGCTTTATATCACAAGGCAATTCAAGCCTAGGTAGGCCTAACAAGACAACTTTTTCTGTTGAAAGACCATGTGTACCAACAATGGGTGTCAAGTTTCATGATAGGGATGGACTAGCAGCTCTAATATAAGGCTTTCACTGGCTGTTCCACATGGGGTCAGAGAGCAATGGTTATATCAAATTAAATACAACAGTCAGCAGGCCACTGGCCTTCCCTTTTTCATGGATAGTTCCCCCCCCCCCTCTCTCTCTATAGTCCTCTCTCTCTCTCTCTCTCTCTCTCTCTCTCTCTCTCTCTCTCTCTCTCTCCTAGTCTCTCTCTCTCTCTCTCTCTCTCTCTCTCTCTCTCTCTCTCTCTCTCTCTCTCTCTCTCTCTCTCTCTCTCTGACACACACACACACACACACTGGAAGTAAATGACTGACTTACACAGGCGCGCGCACACACACACACACACACACACAGAGATTTACAAGGTAGGTTTACTTGCTTTCAGCCCCAAGGGTGTAGTATTGTGGATTATTTTATTTGTTCAAAATCATTTATGAAACGGGTAAAACATATGAAAGTTAAAGATTTAATGGATTATTCTGATCATTGTCCACTTGATTTAGATATAAATATACCAAGCGTAGACATAAGTCAGAAGTCCGTCAAAATAATAAGAGATACACAGGCAGATTGTATTACTAAAGATTCACCAGAACAAATACGTTTTGTATGGGATAAAAATTCCAAGGAACAATTTCAAAAGTCTCTTTTACTACCATCAATGCAATTACATATAACACAAATAAAAACTAAAACACATGCAGTTTTAGAACAAATAAATCAAAATACAAGGCAGTATGATTCAACAAATGTAGTGAATGAATGTTCCAAGCAACTATCTGATATCTTTATCAAAGTGGGAAATTAAGCTTGAAGACCAGAAAGTCAAAACCTTTAAGAAGAATTAAACGCAATAAAAGATGGTTTGACTTAGAATGTGCAAGTACGAGAAAAGAAGTAAAATCTTTACTAAATGCAATGAACAGAACCCCATATAAAATCGAACTTCGACAAAAATACTTTTCAAAAAGAAAACAGTATAATACTTTGATAAAAAATAAAAAGAAATTCTACAAAAATAAGTTAGTATCGCAGTTACATGATGCCATTGAAGAAGATCCGAGTATATTGTGGAAAACTTTACAAAAATTAAAAGAAAGTGAAGATGATGGATTGAAACATCAAAATCACATTAGTAGCAGTAAGTGGACTGAACACTTAAAAACACTTGTTGGAAAAGAACCGCAAATAGATCCAGACCGCAAAAAGCAAATACAAATAATGTTCGATGAATTGAAAATAACTGATAATCCACTCCTAGATAAAGAAATTACAACGGAGGAAATTACAAAAACAATCAAAAGACTGAAAAATAAAAAATCACCAGTAGTCTAGTCAATATTTGCAAAAAAAAGTGCCGAGAAAAGAATTAATTGTAATAGTAATGCTTTTGCGATGATTGGATAGAAAAGTAGCTAGCTATTAACATATTCAAAAAGTAGGGGAATCTAAGTGTCGGAAGGTCACTTTTTAAAAAAGATTTTATGACGTCATAAAATTTGGATTTTACCATATTTTTTAAACAGTTTGTGATATGGTCTTGTGGCATATCGTTGGAAAGCTTTCGACATGCTGATTACGAATTTGACAATAGAATCACAATCACTATTAAACGCAAGATAAAGCAAAAAGCAATGAAAGTATACTGCACATAATGCTAAATTAAGCATTTGCAGCCCATAAGCATGCAAAATCGTGTATGCTTTCCTGCATTTTACCAGGATTAAACCGAGTTTACGACCACTGTATAGTCCCCACGGCTGAGTAAAGTGATAGTCTCTCCTTGAAGGTCAGAACTTTACAATGAGTATAAAATAAAACAGTGCAGGTACAGGAAAACAGCATCAGAGTTAGTTCAAATAATCACTGTGGCAAGTCACTTCAGTCGGCATAATCAGAACATAGTTCCCAACGAAGAATCAGTACACATCTGATAGTTATTGAAAGCTCAGTTTATCTAGGGTACTCTTGCTGGGATGAAATGAAGCAGCAGAATCAATCAAAATCAGGCACACCCGGTGAGTCAAATTCATTCACTTCCTGAAGCCTTAAAGAAAAAACACATACAGAGAAAGAAAGAAGAAGAGAGAAAGAGAAAGGGATGATGTGACACTCACATATACACTGATACACACATAAAAGAATAAAATAAAAATAAATAATAATATAATAAATAAAATAAAACATTCTTCTCCTCTCTACACTGCCCTCCTCCTTTCTCTTCACTTGACTGCCCTCCTCCAATCTCTTCACTTGACTGCCCTCCTCCAATCTCTTCACTTGACTGCCCTCCTCCAATCTCTTCACTTGACTGCCCTCCTCCTTTCTCTTCACTTGACTGCCCTCCTCCAATCTCTTCTTTTGACTGCCCTCCTCCAATCTCTTCTTTGACTGCCCTCCTCCAATCTCTTCACTTGACTGCCCTCCTCCTATCTCTTCACTTGACTGCCCTCCTCCAATCTCTTCACTTGACTGCCCTCCTCCAATCTCTTCACTTGACTGCCCTCCTCCAATCTCTTCACTTGACTGCCCTCCTCCAATCTCTTCACTTGACTGCCCTCCTCCAATCTCTTCACTTGACTGCCCTCCTCCTTTCTCTTCACTTGACTGCCCTCCTCCAATCTCTTCACTTGACTGCCCTCCTCCAATCTCTTCACTTGACTGCCCTCCTCCTTTCTCTTCACTTGACTGCCCTCCTCCTTTCTCTTCACTTGACTGCCCTCCTCCAATCTCTTCACTTGACTGCCCTCCTCCAATCTCTTCACTTGACTGCCCTCCTCCAATCTCTTCACTTGACTGCCCTCCTCCTTTCTCTTCACTTGACTGCCCTCCTCCAATCTCTTCACTTGACTGCCCTCCTCCTATCTCTTCACTTGACTGCCCTCCTCCAATCTCTTCACTTGACTGCCCTCCTCCTTTCTCCTCTCGCTTTATTCTCCTCCTCCTTTCTCCTCTCTCTACATTCCCCTTCCCTCTCTACATTCTCCTGAAGGGTATCATATGATGCCCATCTTCAGTTTGCTCACTTCTCTGACTGAGGAGCATCATTCACCTTTTGCAGGTCACCAGGAAAGAAGGCCTGGAGTTGATTTTTTCAGGATAACCCCCCAGCGGGCCCAGCTTAAGACAGGCTGCCCAGGGAGATGGTCTTTCTGGAGCAGGCCCTCATCATACCTGCCCCCATCATACTCCCCCATAACTTTCCTCCACCCTCCATGTACTTATATATATATATATCTTTTTTTTTTTTTTTTTAAATTAAAGGGCATAGTTTTGTCAACTACAAGGTACATAGTAAAACTCCCACTGAAATTCGAACCCATGACACACGGGGACATACAGACCACAAAATCTGTTCGTCTTATCCAACAGGCCACTGTGCCTGTCTATGAGGTAAGTGAACTTGGGAAATATATATCTGATTTCAGGCTGAGAAGCATGTAGGATATAGAAAATTCCTATTGTGCTGCATTGTGTTCTATTTTACCGTAATGATCCTAAAATGTTGTTTTTCTAATGTTTATTCTTTTTTTAATTTCATTTTATTTTTTATTGTGTTTCCGGCAATATCCATACTTTCGGAGATTTCTATAAATAAACTGGAAAACCCACAACCTATGAACTCTAAATATTTTTATGTGAGCAGTCGTCAGTGGGGAGTGGAGGAAGCTGTTGCCAAATCTTCAGTGGTGCCCCCACGGGTCCACGGGACTACGGGACAGGTGAAGGTGAGGTGAAGGTGAAGTCAGTTGTTCAGTTAATGGGGCAAAATGTAAATATTGTCTTATTTCCTTCATTCCTGTTTCTGATGTTTGTATATATTTTGATCATTGGCATTGTAGATCAGTGTGTGTGTGTGTGTGTGTGTGTGTGTGTGTGTGTGTGTGTGTGTGTGTGTGTGTGTGTGTGTGTGTGTGTGTGTGTTTTTGATTTTTTTATTTATTCTGTTATATCGAGGATAATGGAATAAGCACTCATGTGCTTTTTTACGTCCAATCCCCGTGTGTGCGCAGTTTTGTAAATCTTGTGTTTTGATTTTTTTAAATATTCTTTTATATCGGGGATAATGGAATAAGCACTTATGTGCTTTTTTACGTCCAGTCCCCGTGCGCATGCAGTGTTGTAAATCTTGTCATCTGTTCCCACCGGCACACAATGGCCTACTCATACGAAAAGCGGAACATGATTTAACGTTTGCATAAGATGTTCTGTGTGCGTTCGCACACGGGGCCTCGGTTTATAGTCTTATCCAAGGACTTTTGGGGAGAGTGGAGTCAACACTGATGTTAACTCCAGAGGAAAATTCCCCTCCAACAGGAATCGAACCTGGGTCGTCAAAATTGCCAGCACAATGTTCTGACGTCTAGGTTATCCCGTACCCGTGTGTGTGCTCTGTGTGTGTGCTCTGTGTGTGTGTGTGTGTGTGTGTGTGTGTGTGTGTGTGTGTGTGTGGTGTGTGTGAGGGAGAGAAGGGAGAGGGAGAGAGAGAGTCAGTCAAGTCAAATTCTTTTATTTCAAGGATAATGAATAATAAAATAATAATAATAATAATATTAATAAAATGATAATGATGATGATGATAATAATATTACATGGAATTTAGATAGGGCTTTATCTTGCAAAAACAAATCAAAGCACTTGCACTCGACCCACACAGCACACAAGCAACCAATGACAATAAATAGTTTGAGTAAATTCGAATGTACACACACACACACACACACACACACACACACACACACACACACACACACACACACACACACACACACACGTGCGCGCGCGCGCACACACACACACACACTTATCGAGGTTATACACTTTGGCAGGGTGACGGGAATTTCAGATGTTGAAGGCAGTTGAATACACACTTATGTGTTTTTGTTACATCCAGTCCCCACCCTCATCAGGGATAAGATCAAGATAAAAAAAAACCACATCTAATTAAACAACAACAATAATAAACCAAAGTATCAAAAACACAAAAGAGAGAGAGAGAGAGAGAGAGAGAGAGAGAGAGAGAGAGAGAGAGAGAATGAGAGAGAGAGAGAGAGATGAGAGAGAGAGCATGAATGAATGATGAATGACTCAATGAATACTGATCTTTAATACACAAAATACAGATTCTAGCAAGCAAAGCTTACATACCCTTCCTGTAAACATACTTCTTTTTTTTAAATCAAGGATAATATTGGATGATCTTTATCAGTTGAATTATTCTTAAAGTAATGACATGTTAAGGTGATAATTTTGTGTGCGACTTTTGTACTCTCTCTCTCTCTCTCTCTCTCTCTTCTCTCTCTCTCTCTCTCTCTCTCTCTCTCTCTCTTCTCTCTTCTCTCTCTCTCTCCTCTCTCCTCTCTCTCTCTCTCTCTCTCTTCTCTTAGTGCCACTGGTAGTAGTATCAGTGGCACTAGCATACAAAGAAAATCTAAAGAAAATCTAAAGATAAATACACTAACAGCTTTGGAAGATCTTTATTAAACCTATGTTTCTTATTAAACTGTATCATTGTCAATGGATGTTGCTACAGTGATTCTCAGGGTGACTATACATATGTCTCCCCACATGGCTGTAGTGTCATTGATTATGTAATCCTTTCAGAAGGTTTGTTTTCACCGAAGTGCTGTGATTTGTTTGTTAGTGATAGAATTGATTCCTGGCATTTACCAGTAGAATTTAAATGGATGAATGTTTGTAAAAATAGAGTTAGAAATGAACCCCATGATGATAAAACTACTGGTGAAGAACGGATCATATGGTCTGAAGATTATGTATTCAAATATAAAGAAGAGCAACATTCACAAGATTTTAAGGAAGGTATGAGAGATGCCTTGATAGCGCTGAACTCTAATGTCAATGATTCCATAAAAATATTCACACAAGCATTATGTAGTTCAGCAGCATGCATGGTTAGGACAGTAGGGAAGAAGAAAAACAGAAATGATTGGTTTGATGAAGAATGTGACAGAAAAAGAAAAAAAGTAAGAAAACTACTGAGACTATTCAAGCAATCAAAACAGTCAAGCCAAGAGAGAAAAGACGCATATGTCAAAGAACGAAAAGAATACAAGCATTTACTGAAAAGTAAGAAAAATGACTTTGATGCTGTAAGACTAGCAAAATTAAAACAGTCAGTTAATAATCCCAAATTGTTTTGGCAAACCATAAGGTCAGTAAATAGAAAGACAGTTATATACAATAGTATCACTACAGAACAATGGTATGCACATTTTTTCAAAGTATTTAATGAAACTAACTTATGTACTCAACTTGATGACATTGATGTAACTGAAGAAATAGAAGAGGACAACCATGATGTTTTGTTTAATGAGCCTATTTCCAGACAAGAGGTTCTTGCCAGTATTGGTAGCCTCAAAGCTGGAAAGAGCTCAGGACCTGACAAAGTAGTCAGTGAAATGCTCAAACATGCAGACAGTTCAGTTATCGATTTTTTGGTTGCATTTTTCAACAGATTGTTTGATTTAGGTGCTTTCCCTATTGAGTGGTCTAAATCCATCATTGTGCCACTTCATAAGAAGGGAGATGCAAACCAACCTGATAATTATCGTGGTATAGCCCTAACAAGTATTGTCAGCAAGGTATATACACGCATTTTGAACAAAAGACTCACAAAATGGTCAGAGCAAGAAGAAAAAATATTGGAAGAACAAGCTGGTTTCAGAGCAGGGTATAGCACAGTGGACCACATTTTTACATTGTATGCAATTGTTCAGAAGTTTTTGCTTAAAAATGCCAAACTGTATATTGCCTTTGTAGATTTCCAAAAGGCCTTTGATTCAGTAAACAGAAGTAAATTGTGGTATGTTTTGAGGAAAACTGGTGTTAAGGGTAAACTGTATTATGCTTTAAGAAGTATCTATGATAATGTTTTTGCATGTGTACTGATAAATGTTGCTATTCTGATTATTTTGACTGCCCAAGAGGTGTGAAACAAGGCTGTTTCTTAAGCCCAATGTTGTTTTCCTTTTTCATTAACGAGTTAGCCACTGAGGTGTCCAGAACAGGGAAGCATGGTATTCAGTTAGTCCCTGGTATGGAAGAAATATTTCTGTTATTATTTGCTGATGATGTCATTCTGTTGTCAAATACAATTGTTGGACTCCAAAATCAACTGAATAGTTTGAAAAGGGAAGCTGACCGTTTACATCTAACAGTTAACCTTAAAAAGACCAATATAGTTGTATTTAGAATGGGAGGACATCTAGCTTTAAAAGAAAAATGGCTTTATGGAAATGAAGAAGTTAAGGTGATAAATTCGTATAAATACCTAGGCATGCTTTTCACAACTAAAATGAGTCTTACCAGTGCTTTGGCAGAGGGTTGTAGAAAGGGGAGGAAGGGGGTAATAGAAATTATGAGATCACTAAAAAGGTTAACATCATCAGACCCATATTTATTTTGGAAATTATTTGATTCACAAATTGAACCAATCTTGACGTATGCAAGTGAAGTCTGGGGCATAGAGAATGAATGTAAGCAAGTTGAAACAGTGCATAATTTTGCCATTAAAAGATTCTTAAATGTCCCCCTTCATGCCTCCAACAAACAAGTATATGCAGAGACTGGCAGATATCCACTTCATATTAGAACAGTGATTAAATGTATTAAATATTGGTTAAAATTAGTTCAGCTGCCTATGTCAAGAATATGCCGTCAGGCTTACGAAATGCTTGTCTTACAACATAATTCTGGCCATTTCAATTGGGTATCAAATGTACAAAAGAAACTTACAGAGAACGGATTTGGTATTGTATGGTTAAGTCAGGGTGTAAGGTATGAGTCAACTTTTATTTACGAATTTAAAGACAGGCTTATCTCTTGTTTCAAACAAAATTGGCACTCAGATATGGAGGATAAAGATAAATATAGATGGTTCCACTCATTTAAAAGCATTTTTCAAGCAGAGAAATATTTATCGTGTGTAACAAAAAAATGGCACAGAGATTGCATGGCAAGATTTCGACTCAGGGTATGTGGTTTGAATAATTGTAAACAGTGGTTCTCAAACGATTATGTGATGTAAACTGTCCGTCTTGTGAAGAAAGCACTGAAGATGAAGTCCATTTTTTGTTTCACTGTACTGCCTATAGCCATATACGAGAAAACTGTACCATACTGAAATCGTTCTCTGGTGTTCTTGATGAAAGCAAAATCGCAATTATTCTTTCACATAATGATGAAAACACAATTCGATCGGTAGCGAAATTTATAGCACAAGCATTGAATGTCAGGAAAAGAAAATTAGAGACACTGGGAAGTTTATAGTACAAGTAGTGAGTGTTAAAGAAAAAGAAAATAGAGGTCATCTGTTGCATGATGTAATTTTGAAGTGCATGTATAATTTTTCAATCTGATCCGAAGAATGTGTCTGGCTGCATTTGCGTGGTGTGTGTGTGTGTGTGTGTGGTGTGTGTGTGTGGTGTGTGTGTGTGTGTGTGTGTGTGTGTTTTTGTGTGTGTGCGCGTGCGCGCGCGCGTGCGTGCGTACGTGCGTGCGCATGCATGCCTGCGTGCGTGTGTTTGTGTGTGCTGTGCCGTGTGCGTATGGGTACGTGGCTGCGTGCGTATGTGTGTGTGCGTGCGCGCGTGTGTGGGTGCAGGTGTATGCGCATGTGTGCCTACACCTCTTAGTAATTCCTGTGTGCATATGCTTTTGATTGATAAATTAGAAAATTGTCATTAGTTAATTGTGTTTCCAGTTATCTATATTCACCGCCCCATTGTCTAAAGGGCTTAATTGTAATGCTATATGGACAATTAAAAACCTTTGTCATTGTCATTGTCATTGTCATTGTCTCTCTCTCTCTCTCTCTCTCTCTCTCTCTCTCTCCTCTCTCTCTCTCTCTCTCTCTCTCTCCTCTCTCTCTCTCCTCTCTCTCTCTCTCTTCTCTTCTCTGTCTGTCTGTCTGTCTATCTATCTCTCCCCCCCCCCCCCTCTCTCTCTCTCTTTCTGCATATCATTAGTGAACTCTTTGCTATGTGGTCTAGTCAATATTTGCAAAAAAAAGTGCCGAGAAAAGAATTATGTGCAATAGTAATGCTTTTGCGATGATTGGATAGAAAAGTAGCTAGCTATTAACATATTCAAAAAGTAGGGAGATCTAAGTGTCGGAAGGTCACTTTTTTAAAGATTTTATGACGTCATAAAATTTGGATTTTACCATATTTTTAAACAGTTTGTAATATGGTCTTGTGGCATATCGTTGGAAAGCGTTCGACGTACTGATTACGAATTTGATAATAGAATTACCATTAAACGCAAGATAAAGCAAAAAGCAATGAAAGTATACTGCACATATGCTAAATTAAGCGTTCACAGCCCACAAGCATGCAAAATCATGTATGCTTTCCTGCATTTTACCAGGATTAAACCAAAGTTTACGACCACTGTACCACGACCTGCAACGCCTTTATCAGTCTGCTTCACTACATCTTGGCTATCCGTCAGCAGTCTTTCTCCTACATAACACACACAGACATAAAAAGTCAGTCCTTTCATCTGGACAAAAATGTGATCAGCCATTGGGTAAAATTCTGGGGTGAAAAGCCCAACAACATTGCAACGAAACAATGCTTTAGATCAGTGATTTTGTAGAGCAGGTAACAAAGATAAACAAAACATTTTTTTAAGTCACACATCACCCTAAGGTTAAAGTTAAACTGAAAAAAGTTGCATCCCGTTCATTCAGAACTAAAGATATATCAGTGCCGTAAATAGGATCCACTAAATTCAGATCATATGCACACTGTCAGATAGAGACAAGAAACACATACAGAGAAAGAAAGAGAAGGACAGAAAGTGAAAGGGATGATGTGACACTGTCACACATACACTGATACACATGCTTTTCCATCAGAAAGGACTGCAGATACCCTTTTTGATACTTTTATATATATATATATATATATATATATATATATATATATATATATATATATATATATAATATATATTATATGCATGCCCGTTCTGTTATCTAGTCATAAATCCTGATGATTTATACTAACATACTACAGCACACACACACACACACACACACACACACACACACACACACACAAATATATATATATATATATATATATATATATATATATATATATATATATATATATATATATATATATATATATAATATATATCAGGCCCATGGTTTGAAACCCTAAACAATGACTATTTCTCTTAATGCCAGGACCTCTGGCCATGTTCATTAAAGTCAAACACACTTTCAAATAAAACAAAACAATGCACACAGAGAGCCGATTTTGACAAGAGTGGTTTACCATACATACATTCCTACATTACTGTATAATGTAGGAGCTGGCCCAACACACGTGGACAGTTGTTTCGATGCTGTCTGGTCAAATAGGCACATCAGCGCAGTACATACCATGCATCTCGTAAAAAACAATTAAGCAGTTGAAGTGTGTGTTAAATTTCAAAAGATAAGTCATTAATGCTAAACGAAATAAGAATAAGTAGCATTACAGCTTTGGCACGAAGGTCCTTTCTCTTGCAGCCACGGGTCTTTCTCGGTCAAAACTGGGTGGAGCCTGACCAAAAAAGGGGGATGCCGCGGCACCAGAAGCAGGCCAGCTTTAGCAAAGATCAGTCTCAGAGTGTGAAATATCGTTTATTAGTGTGTTTGTTTATTGATTTTCGGCATCTTCCGACACCTACTTTTTCCTACTTTTTAGATATGTTGTTTATGGTATTTTTATCTACCCATTGCACCAAGTTTGAAAACTATTGCAATTAGTTCTTTGCGAAATGCAAGGATTGACTACACTACAGGAAAAGATGGAATAACAAATGAAATGATTAAATCAGTTTCACCTAGTCTTATAGAGACAATGCGGGATATTTTCAATTTAGTGTTAGAAACGGGTATATATCCCTCTGACTGGAAAGTGGGAGTGAATGTCCCGATCTATAAAAGTGGATGCACATATAATCCGGAAAACTACAGAGGAATTACGTTAACAAACACTATTGGAAAACTATTTTGTCAAATACTAAATCAAAGAATATCTGAATATTTAGAAAATAACAATAGTATTGTCAGAGAACAAGCTGGATTCAGGAAAACATGCAGAACAACGGACCATATCTTTCTACTTAACAATTTAATAGATAAAGTGCTAAAAGTAAAAAGTAAAAGACTTTATTGCTGCTTTGTAGATTTTCAGAAAGCTTTCGATAATGTGTGGCATGAGGGTCTTCTAATAAAGCTAAACGAAATAGGGATAACAGGTAAAACCTATAATGTTATTAAAAACATTAGTATTGGAATGCAACAGTAATTACAAACAGTCAAGGAAAACACACTGGTGAAATCAGAGTGAAAAGAGGGGTGCATTAGGGAAATACATTAAGCCCTACATTATTTAATATATATGTCAATGATATAGTTCAGTACATTGACGAGAAAGATCCACCATATATAACTTTGAGAGACCGAATTCCTTGTTTACTATATGCTGATGACCTAGCATTACTATCAACAACCAAAGTAGGTCTTCAAACTAAATTGAATAAACTTCAAGAATACAGTTCAAACTGGGCTTAAAGATAAACAAAACCAAAACAAAGGTAATAGTCTTTACGAGATCACCACCTAAAATTCCCATACATTTTAAGTGTGGAGAGCATGTAATTGAAACAGTAGAAACTTACAAATATCTAGGTGTCATCTTTCATCAGAATAGTAAGTTTCAAGCAACACGAGAACATTTAGTAAAACAAAGTAATAAAGCATTGTACGCCTTTAAAAGAGCAGTTCATGGACAAAATTTAAAGACTACTATAATAATGCGTTTATTTGACTCATTAATAACTCCTGTTTTAACTTATGGAGCAGAAGTTTGGTTTCCTTTTTGTTTTCATGGGAGACAGAATTTCATATTGATGAATTGTTCAAGACATGCTTATCAAATCAGTTTCTGTATGAAACTTTTCATATAAAATTTTGTACAACAAATACTGGGAGTTCATAAAAAAGCATTGGTACTACCCACTCTGGGTGAATTAGGAAGATTTCCACTGACTCTTAAAATCATATGCCAGATAATATCCTTTTGGATTCATTTAACAGAATCAAAACCAAACTCTTATATTAGAATAGTATACGATTATTTGTATCAGACGAATACATGTGATAAATGGATCAATACAGTAAAAAATATCCTTTACACAATTGGGTTTAAACGTGTGTGGTAAAACCAGAGTACTTTTGATGTTCATCAGTTAAGTTATGCTGTTCAAAGAAAGCTTCAGATATGTATAAAACAGTCTGGAACTACCAAAAAAAACAGTTTGCAAAACTAAAATGTTATGATTTTGTAACCAAGGAATACAGACTGGAACCAATCTTATTAACTAAGAAAACAAAACTCATAAAAATACTTTTTGTAAATTTCGCTTAAGCTGTCACGATTTAATGATAGAGAAAGAGAGACACCAAAATATGCCCAGAAAGGACAGAAAATGTAAATACTGTAACAAAATAGAAAATGAATTTCATGTACTCGATGAATGTGTGTTATATGATGAACTCAGAAACAATTTGTTATTTAAAGTTAAAACCAAAGACAAAGAACGTAAAAAACATATAGATAAGTAAGCGACATAATCGCAGTTGATATATATCAAGCAGATATCATTAGATATGTGTATGAATGTTTTGAGAAAAGAGAAAAAGAGAAGAAGAAGAATGCAACATGTTTTTAGTGGACATCATTTTGGGCAGAAAGATAATTAAAACTGATGTTTGTTTTGTTGTGTCAAATAAGTCTGCATGACTTAGATGGCAATAAAATATTTTGAATCTTGAATCTTGAATCACACACACACACACACACACACACACACACACACACACACACACACACACACACACACACACACACACACACACACACACAACTTCTCTCTCTCTGTCCTCTCTCTATCTCTGTCTCTCTCTCATTTTCTCCACCTCTCCCTGTCTCTTACACACACAGACACACACACCTCTCCCCCCCCCCCCCCCCCTCTCTCTCTCTCTGTTTCTCTGTCTATGTGTGTCTGTCCTTTCTTTCTCTTTCTTCCTCTATCTGCGTTAGTGCAGCCGCCGCTGTAGTCTAGTGGTTAGGGTGTTGGACTCGTAATCTAAAGGTTGCGGGTTCGATCCCAGCTTTCAGCTATGGTGTTGTGCCCTTGGAAAAGGCACTTTACGGCTATTTTCTCACCCCACCCAGGTGTAAAAGGGGTACCAACCTTGTGTTGGGGGTTAACCCTGCGATAGACTGGCGTCCTATCCAGGGGGAATCTACGACTCTCAGTCGCTTAACGCCACAGAAACCGGGATAAGCACCGGCCTGATGAGCCTTAGGCTCGGGACAGACTTTAATTAACTGCGTTAGTGCACATTTGTCTAGAAATATACTCATTTTTGCTATGTGATTACTTGGGAATAGAACCTCCTTTAGATTGAAGAAATGACAGAAAAAGTCATACTTGGAGAGCTTATTTCAGGGCAGAAATTGCTTAGTATCAAGAACTGAAATTAGTTCAAGGAGAGGCCGTTAAACAGGCTAGAATTGTTGAAAAATCTTCAGCTTCAGGGGGCGTTGCCCCCGGACCCCCACAAGGAACTCTGCCCCTTCACCCCGCCAGGGGGCAATGCCCCCTGGAACCCCCCCCCCCCCCCCCACCTTTCACGATTTTTGGAGTCTGTCAATTCCTATCCCTGCAACACTGAAACTTGATGGGGCATCAGAGACACGCGCGGGATGTGAATACAGTAATATAAGGGGGGAATTATACTTAAATTGCTTCAGGATTGATTTTTTTTCTCAGGATTTGGAATGTCCAGAGGACAAAAAAAGTGGATTGAGAGATTTTTTCACTTTCACCCATGTCAATGTGTTGTGATGTGAAAATCTGTCCACAGCAATACCATAAGCTATTCCCCCTTTCCAGCCCCTCCCCCCTCCCTTCCAACCTGTTATCCAGGAGGATGAATGTTTACTATTGTAAACTATTAGTCTCCTGGGTAAAGTAACTCACAGGGAGCTTTACACATATTTAGACTTTGAGAACCAGCATGCAGAGAAATTATGAATGAACAAATGGGGTGATCACTTAGATCGAAATTGTTTTAAGCGAAGTGCACACTTTAGGCCAACGATTGTTTTTGATTTAGCCCAGTTAACTGCTGTAGAAATATTTCTTGTTATGAAGAAAATTTGGACCAAATGGCTATAGATATTTTCTTTTCAGCTGTAAAGTGTGTAGACATTGTTAAAATGTAAGCACTATTTGTCGATGGAGGTCTTTGAAAATTGAGAGTGAGGTCCTTGAAAGTCCTTGAAAAGTCCTTGAATTTTCTTCCCAAAGATCTGTATGAACCCTGACAGGACATCACCTACCTACAAAGTACCCTATCCATAAAAGGTAAAAAAAAAAAAGGTAAAGGTGTTCCATAACTTTTGTGGTCATAGGGGAGCGCAGTGTCAGGGACCTCAGCTTCTCTAGGGGTCAGCATGTTGAGGGCGGCGCCCATCTCCTCTCCCTCGCTGCTTTACCTTCCCTGACCCTAAAGAGGACAGGTACCCGTTTACAGCTGGGGGAACTGTACTGTAGCCAAGGCGCGCAAACGGTCACCCATCCAATTGGCAACCACGCTTGACGCTGCTTAATAACCTTGGCTGGGGGAAAGCGAGCGCTCTGTCCCCTACCCATGGTGACAATAAAAGCTTAGTTTTTGCTGATCCAGAATGAGACGCCCATTAATTTTAGGGCAATGTCCCTGGTGTCCTTCCATTGATCTCCCCTGAACCTCTGACTCCTATGGGTGTGGACACCAATAATTATTGAACTCTCCACAGGCTCAGAACTGTATAGTAATCTTGTTCAAGAGGATTTTTCCTCTGGAATTAACATCAGTACCAACTCCACTCCCCCCAAAAGTCCTTTGGATGAGACTATAAACCGAGGTTCCATGTGCAAAACATCTTGTGCACATCTTAAAACCTGTTCCGCTTTTCGGAAGAGTAGGCCATTGTGTGCTGATGGAAATGGATGACAAAACTGCATAGAGATGGGGACTGGATGTAAAAAAGCACAGAGTACTTATTCCATTATCCTCGAAAGAAATAATGAATAAATAGATAAATAAAAATAAACAAAATGGGAAATAACCTAAAACTGAGGCTAGGTTACCTGCCCATGACACCAGAGCAATCAGGGAGCTAGCTTTTGTTGCAATAATTATGGTCAATCATGATGTAATATAATGATGGTACAATGTGACACAAACGCAACGAGTAAAGGAATGCACATGATTAGCATTATATACAACATGTGGAAACATCAGATGAATTTGATACAAGTGGAATATAACTGTTACAAAAAAAAAGGAATATTATTATATAACTGTTAAAGTAAAAAAAAAAAAAGGTCTATAGAAGTGGAACGGTGGTCTAGAGGTAACACACTGTTCAGAGAATGAAAAGTCTGGGTTGGAAGTGTGCTTTGGTTTGATCCTATTTGGGCCAGAAACTCTCCCCCCCCCCCCTCCCTCCCATCCATTAGACCATGAGTGGTGGTCTGGGTGGTAGTCTTTATGATGAGACAATAAATCGAGGTCCCGTGTGTTACACAAAATTATTCAGCACACGTAAAAGAACCCACGGCAACAAGAGAGTTGTCCCTGGCGAAATTCTGTAGAAAAAAGCCACTCTTATAGGAAGCAAATGCTCTTGTTGTGGCAACACGTTCTCCCTGGGGGGGAGAAAAAGCAAATCGATGCTTATTCAATGTACCATCTGGAAATAAAAATTTGATTTGATTTGATTTGATTTGAGAGCAGCCCAAATTTGATGCAGACAAATCTGCTGTGACATAAAATGGTGTAAATGTAAAATGTAAATATAACTGGAAGAGGTAAAAGAGAGGACGGGCTAGTAATAGGGACACTAATACACTCAAAACAAGCAATGGCTGAGGAAACAAAAGGCAGCAGTCATGTTTGATATGGTTCATTTTATTACATGAAAAGCAGGAACATACTTTTCCTCCATACATTGCAGCAATTAAATGGGTATGGTATGGCATGCATGCTAAGAAGCAGATCATACAGTTTTTTTGACATGGTCATTGTAAATAAATCAGAGAAGGAGACGGCTGGAGAATGACAGACAAGAGAGAGAGAAAGAGACAGAGAGAGAAAAGAGAAAGAGACATACAGAGAAAGACAAAGAGAAAGAGACAAAGAGGGAGAGACAGAAAGAGAGAGAGGCAGAAAGAGACAGAGAGAAAGAGACAGAGAGAGAGAAGCAGAGGAGTGGGAAGGGGGGGGGGCGAAGGGAGATGGAAGACACAGAAAACCAAAATGCACTTTATTTTCTCCACAAGATCTTGTTCACATTTATAGGGAAAAAAAATCAGAGCACTAAGATGGTAAACCGTTTCATAAAAAAAGAAAGAAGATATATTCAAATCTAAAATGTTCCCCTTCAAATCAGTTTCAACCGACACATTCCATATAAACTGCTGAAATGATTCATAATCAAACACTGTGTCTTTCCTTGAAGTTTTTGAACTGCTGCTTTTCAAATTTTCAATGAAAAAAAAAAGCTAGTTAAAAAGTTAGTTAACTTGACTCATTTTTCAATTCAGATCATTCTCCGCTAGTTTTTCTCTTTGTTTTCATCAAAAAAAAAAAATGCTGCTTTCCTAGAATCTCAACTGCATGTTCAAGATGCTGGAACCATGCAAATGTTATGAAATATTTTTGCTGAAAAAAAACCCACAGAGAGAGAGAGAGAGAGAGAGAGAGAGAGAGAGAGAGAGAGAGAGAGAGAGAGAGAGAGAGAGAGAGAGAGAGAGAGGAGAGAGAGAGAGAAGAGAACATATAAAGATAGCAGTGTATACCTTGTACATCAAAATTAAATGCAAAAACGAAAATATTTTTAGGAACAATTCAAACAAGACAAAACTTGCAACACATAATAATAAAGGAGTAACGGTTAGAGGAACAATGACTTAAACAAACACTTTCATTAAAAGCAAAAAACGTCAGGACAAAGACAAAAGACATCTCGCCTGCAAAGTGCATTGATACAGGAAATCAAAAAAAAAGGAGATTGAATAATGAGAGAGACCACGATACACCACCAACAACCACCCAAAAAAAGGTATAATATAATATGCAATTCAGTATGTACAAACTCGAGACAGTATGGCTTTGTTCTTAAGTCTCTCTCTTCTCTGAAACATGTATCAAACGTCAACTACTGCAATTTCTGTTGACAGGTAGGTGCTAAGTCATTTCTACCGGAAAAATGTCATCATGGATAAAAAAATTAGTATCACATTCCAGAAGAACATAATATCAGCTTTTATAAAGTAAAATCACACACGTGAGAAACGTTTGCCGTCTTTGGTCCATACACCGAAACAAACTTATTATTCTAAGTAAAAAAAAAAAAAGATATCGGATTAAAAGAAATACTAAAATCTTTAAAAGCAAACCCGTTAGTGTAAACAAAAATGACTACAGATTAAAAAGAATAAAGAAATCTTAAAAAAAACAATCCTATTCTTCTAGGCAAAAATGATTTCAGATTTTAAAAATACTGAAATCTTTGAAAACAAACCTACTATTCTGAATAAACATGATTTTCAGATTAAAAAGAATACTGAAATCTTTCAAGCTATATTATCTCTTTTTTGGTCATGGATACAGAAAAAATAAATAAGATGTGAACAAAGCTAGGAAATAGGTAAAGTTGGAATTTTTGGTTATCAGTTTACACATAATGATATGAATCTGGTCCTTGGCAGGTCTGCACATGTGCTGACCTGGGAGATCATAGAATTGTTTACTCTTTAAAAAAAAATTCATTTATTCATTCTGAGTTTTATGGAATAAGCACTCATGTGTTGTTTTACATCCAGTCCTCGTGTGCATGTGGTTTTTGTCAATTTTGTCATCCGTTCCCACCAGCACTTAATGGCATGTGCTGAATTTACATGTTTGGCAGTGTTTCGGATGAGACTGTAAACCGAGGCCCCGTGCTCGAACGCACGCAGAAAAATCTTGCGCACACGTTAAACCCTGTTCCCACCAGAACACAATGACCTACTGTTACGAAAAGCAGAACAGGATTTAACGTTTGCGCAAGATGTTCTGCGTGTGTTTCGTTTTGTCCTCTTGGTCCATTCTCCAGCATTCTTTTCAGAGAGACTTGGAAGATTACAATTTTCTCCCACACTGAAGTAGGATGCACTGGGCCTGACGGATCAGGCGCTTAACCCTTACAGCACTGATTATCTGCTGACAATTACTTCCCCTATCCTGAATTTCTGACCCGGCGCTCTCCCCTTCAGACCTGTCAGCCATTTCCCGGCGATAAACGTACCAGAGGAGGGTTTGTTTATAGTGATCCGTCATGCGGCTAACTGGCATCAACGGACTCTGGAAAGTAGTTTTGATACGGCAAACACTGCTTCTCCTTTCCCACGAAAATGTTTATAAAGCTTCGTGTGTGTGTATGTAAAATTTACCTAGGTACCCATTTTGCACTCTTCTGCACCTCAGAAACCTAGGAATTGAAGAAAAATTCAGTTGCGCCGGTTTTCCTCCTTACAGGACTGAAGGGTAGCAGAAAGCTGAGCCGGAAAACGGGCTTGCCGTAGTGAAAGGGTTAATGGCAGTGCAAGGCATTTTCACTCATATGACAGACAACAAAGAAATGCTGTCTGAGTCTTTGTTGATGACAAAGAAGGAGAAGAAACAACAAAGAATAAACAATGAAGTCTAAAATCAACGTCGCATGAAATATGAAAAGTTTCAAACAAAACTGATTACCAATGCTGAAGGCTGCCACTTTACAAGCAAAATATTCTCGTACCCAATGCATGTCCGTAATCTAAAATAGCTGCGTCACCAAAGAAAATGTATGAGTAATGCACACAATGGGAAGAAACTCGGATAGCAATATCCCTCTAATCTTCACACACCCCAGCAATTCAGAGCTTTTCTATCCTTTAAAGTACCCAGCCAGAGAAATACAGAAACAAACAGATTTTTCTTGTTCTTCAACTATAAAAAAAAGAGTGCGCAAAACCAGACCGATAAACAACACCCCCCAAAATATAACAACAGATATGATACTTAAAACAAACCCCCCCCCCAAAAAAAAAAAAAAAAAAAAAACCCCAACAAAACAACCCCCCCCAAAAAACCCAAACCAAAACAAAACACAAAAAAACAACCCCTCAGAAGGTGCAAATGTACCAAACCAATTAACATAATTATGAGCAAACAAGATGGGAGGTGGCAGGACGGTTAAGACGTTCACCTGCCTAACTAGTAAACAACAGTGAGCTTCTGGGTTTGATTCCCAGCCTTGTCCTTTCTTCCTACTTTGATGAGAAAATCGAACCGAATGTCCAAGTCCTTCGGATGAGACTATAAACTGAGGCCAAATGCACAAACGCATGCAGAACACCTTGCACACACATTATAAACCCTTTGTGCCTTAAGGAATGGATGACAAAATCTTAAAAAAACACATGCACACAGGTATCATATTCAGACACTATCCCTGCAGTAAAACACCATCCCTGAAGTTGGAATACAGCTACCCAAAAGATGGTTTTTGAGGGGGGGGGGGGGGGGGGGGCGGGGGAAGGGGGGACGGTCACCTACACAAAAATCTTACCATTGGCGAACCTCTGAAGACTAGTCAAGGAAGAAAAAGAAGAAAAAAAACAAATGTGCAAACATTTTTTTACCTCAGTCCTGATTCCTATACCTAGTATGTGATCAGGAGAATGCAGTTTTATAGAAAAATAAAAAGACCAAAAAAACACCAAAAAAACCAAAACACAAAACATAAAAGAGTCGATATAGCCGTTGTTTTTCAGCTTAGCTGCCCCAAGGTTAACAGTAGGAAAACAAAATTGCAAGATGGAAATTTGAATACAAAAATGGGTTAAAGTTAAAGCTTAGCCAACGAATAAAGAAGGCTTGGTTGGAAGACAAAAGGAGTGGTTGAGTTTTTAAAGTGTGTTGAATTCATCATTTTCCTATAAAACAAAACCAAAAAAAAAACCTACTGAAAAATGATACTCACATGTGAGGATTTTTTTTTTTCCTAATCATTTAATTACAACGACTAAAGAAATATGCTGTCCTCATACTTAGACAACACAAAACAACAACAACAAAAAGCCTAAAAAGAAACAAGCAAACACCCCCCCCCCCTACCACCCCCACTCATGCATATCTAATCAGGAATACACCCACAAAACAAAAAAATAGAAAAAATCTGAGAATGTTGTACCATGAACACAATATCATGAGGTAAATGAAAATAATGAAATGCAAGAATAACAGTAATCCAAAAGGATCGGGCTGAAATAGGAACAATACAATCCGATATGACAAGATTTCGGGAGGGAGTAACGAATCTAAAGCCCCTAAACTTCAGCTGATCAGATGCAAGATATCAGTTCCCAATGTCTGAATTCGAATCATCACTAACATTAAACCCATCCCTGTGAGAGAAGGGTTTTTCAAAGTTGGTTCTCACCCCATTCCTCTACACTTCCTTGATTACACTATAAACTGAATTCTTATATTTTTTGTTATAAATATATATATATTTTTCGTTCCTTGGCTAGAGCTCCGAGGTTCACCAATGGTGAGATTTTTGTGTATGCAACCATTCTCCCCCCCCCCCCCCTCCCCCTAACCACCATTTAGGTAGCTGCATTCCGACTTCTGGGAATGAATATAAACAACTACATAATATCTTTTCACATTTTAACTCATTCAATCCTAAGCCAGAGCACTGCTCATGCAAGACTGAACAGCTCTAGGGCTAAGTACCGGTTGTAGTGTTGTTGTTGTTATTGTTGTGACATAAATATAATCAACAACAACACCACCGCGATGGGTACCTAGTCTGAGAGCTGGTGAGGGTCAGGCTGCCAGACTACTGTCTCACATAAGCAGTGCTGAGGCTCGTGGTGAATGAGTTAAAAATGCTACCCATACTAATTAAGAAAGCAGTGTGAGCACTATAGTATGATGGTCTGAATGGTGACTGGGAGCTCTGGAGCATTACCATATATATCCCCCTACCAGCAAACTACACAAGTTCATGGTGTGACAGGGAAGAATGTTGCAAGACAAACAAATTTTCACATCTTGAATTTTTAAAAAAAGCAACAACAAAAAAAAGCATTGAATATATTTTGCTGCAATTTTCAGATCTTGATTTGAAAAAAAAAGAAAAAAGGATTGAATGTATTTTGCAGCAATTTTTGGATCTTGATTAAAAAAAAAGAAGAGCATTGAATGTATTTTGTCAGCAATTTTCAGATCTTGATTTAAAAAAACAACAACAACAACCCCAAAACAAAGGCAGTGAATGTGTTATTTTGGAGTTTAGCTATGTTTTTGTCACGTGGCTCCCAACTCAGCAGTTGAACATCAATGAGTCTTCACTAAGATGATTTAAAGTGAATAATGTGTTTACGGTGACTATTTCAACATGAAAACTAGAATAGTAAAAAAAAAAAAAGAAAAAAAGACTCTGTTTTAGAACAGTGCTTTTTGTTATTTTTTTCCTGTGATCAAGGATGATGTCTGTGTAATCTTTGCTCAGTAAATAAAATATATTCGCCGAGTCTGATACACTAAAAACAATTTCCAACCTACCAAAAAATAAGCTAAAAACTAATAAAAAGCATAACCTGCAAAATGATGGTTACCACTACACTTGCTGAGAATGAGTTAAAACCGTAAAAAATACGACATCCATTGCGTATGGTCCCTCATGCGTAAAATCAATACATATATATATATAATGTATATAAATATGTATATATATATAAATATGTATATATATATATATATATATATAACAAAAACGGAGTCTGAGAAAAGAGTTTAAGTCACGGAGCCACAAAAAGTGGGGCAAAAAAAGAAGGCATTGTTTCTTAACATACCTCATTCCCTACGATCCATTACCATTGCAAGATTTGACCTTGGGATTAATTTTTTTTAGCTCAATGATGTCAACTTTTGTTTGAAAATCCGGCAGCTGGCTTTCCACTTTGACCTTTCACCTACATATCAACAATCAACCGTGAAAATTTCATGTACTCGTATTAAGTATCTTTTTAGTTATGAATTAAAAAAACAACAACAACAACTAATCAACACAAACGGCCAGTGAGAAGAGATATGCAGAGTAAAAATTGGCCAGTAGGGAGTGAGTTAACCCTCTTAGTCCTGATCCGGGATTTGCCAGGATTGAATAATTACCACCCCTAAGTCTGGGATTTACACACAGCAGATTTCCATCAGGCTGTGACCATCACTAATTGCTACCACATGTCAAAGCTCTGTCAGACTAGAAGGAGAAACCCTGTAGAGTGTCTGGAAGTAATTATAGCTGCTGGTATGTACTTAGAAGGAGGAAAAGGCCATTGAGCATGTGTGCCTGACCTGATTTCATGATGGAATGCAAAATCTAGGGGCAGTTTGTGTTCAGAGAGTCCCAATGCAAGAGGGTTAAAAGCCTATTTAAACAATTTATAGCTCCTTCATAGAACATGTCACCAACTTCACACTTCCAACTTATTACTTAATAATAGACCCAAATCTAGACAGGAAAGAATGTTATATAAATAAATGTGACAAAAAAGACACTGCATAATACCAGTTTGTCTCAAACCCACCCAAAATACCATCAAATTCTTTCATGGTAACAAACAAACAAACAAACAAAAAAAGGACATATACCGACAGGGCTGGTATAATTCACTTCATTAATTAAGTAACACAATTTTGCATAACGTTGTACAGAACAGGATTTGCTTCGCATGCTCCATAAATGCACATAATGGCAGCAGAAACTGGTCCGAAGTTAGACGCGCTTTCGATCCGTCAGCACTCGAATGATGCAGCCCAAGCCTCCCACAGCAAAGGTCTGCAACCCAAAGTTGAAGATTACAATTGTGATGAGAATAATAATGATAATACATGGAATTTATATAGTACTATATCTTGCAAAAACAAACCAAAGCGCTTGCATTCGACCTATACAACACACAAGCAATCGATGACAATTAGTAGGTTTAGAAAATAGCAAATTTGAATGTACAGACATACACACACATGCGCGCGCATGCATACATGCACACATGCACGCACACACACATACGCACACTCATAAAGGATATACACTTTGGCAGGGTGAAGGCGATTTCAGATGTTGAAGGCAGGGACAGATAGGAGATGGAAACAGAAGGCGAAAATCTTAGGTTTGAAATAAGTGTGTCTTGAGGTTGGATTAAAAAATTTCATAAACCAAACAACTCACACACAATTACTAACATAGTGGAAAAACACACAGAAAATGTCAAAATATGCACCACAACAGCCTACTTTAACTTATTTATTCTCCCGTGGGGATGCTGAGGGCCTGTCTGTACAAATAGTATCCCCGTCTTCTGGAAATTCTGTGCTAGGAATTCCCTCTTTTCTGTCTCTCTCTTTGTTTCTGCCTTGTTCCTTTTCTTCCTGTCACCTCCTTCTTGTCTATGTTCTGCCTTCTTGATCCATTCTCCAGCCTTTTTTTTCCAGAAAGACTTGAAAGATAACGATTCTCTCCCATGCTGAAGTTGGATGCGCTGGGCCTGACATGTCAGGCACTTAATGGCAGCGCAAAATATTTTCGCTCATATGACACACAACAGTAGTTGCTGTCTGAGTGTTCAAAGAAGAAGAAGAAAATGAAAAAAAAAGAATACTTATTCAAAATTGTCTAAACAAAGCAGGCAATGTTAAAGTCTTTTTAAAAATGAGATGTCCTTAACACTACTGTATTTCAGATAATAAAACAAACAGTCCACACTTTTTCAGTAAATGGAAACCGGGAAAAGTTTTATAGACAGATCTTGTTTTCTGAAAACACAAATCAAAACAGGGATAATGTAACAATAGAACAGCAGTGACTATAGCAGTAGGGTGATGGTGGAAACAGACACTAAGTAGGTAGTAAAAGTAAAGGTAAAGGTGTCCCACAACCTATGTTGTCGTACAGGAGCAAGGTGTCAGAGACCTCAGCTTCTCTAGGGGCCAGCACATTGAGGGCGGCACCCATTTCCTCTCCCTCATTGCTTTACCTTCCCTGACCCTAAAGAGGCAGGTACCCATTTTCATCTGGGTAAACTGGGGGACTGTACTGAAGCCAAGGCATGGAAATGGTCACCCATCCAATTGGTAACCATGCTCAACGCTTCTTACCTTTGGCTGGGGGAAAGCGAGTGCTCTGACCCCTGAACTATCCCGTCCCTATACTAAATAGGATGATGACAAAACAATAAGACGTATGAGAGGTAATGGTGACAATGACAAAAAGAAACGAACTTGGGGTGGGATAGCCTAGTGGTTAGAGCATTGAGCTTGTGATCTGACGGCCTGGGTTCAAGCCACCACTAAGACACTCGTTACAGGGTATTTTTCCCCGTACTTAACTCTGTACTGACTCTGCTGTCCTGCAAGTCATTCAGATGAGACATAAACAGAGGTAAAAAACCTGTGCTACCTTTCGGAAGAGTAGGAATGGATAGCAAAATTTCAAAAACAAACAAACCCAAAAATATGTGCACACTGCATGAACAATGAAACGAAATGAACAGTCACAAAACCAAGATTTTCAATGAAAACATTTGTTGAATCATGAAATGCATACAAAATAAAGCCACCCCCAAACCAACAGAGTTTTAAAACACAAAATAAAACACCCGATGAATATTGATCAATATTTCACACCAACACCCACACACGCTACACACACACACTCACACACACACTACACACACACTCACCCTCCCACCCACCCACACACCACCCACCCACACACACACATCATCAACACAAAAACCAACCACTCCTCACCTTCTCATGCCATGTCAGCAGAGCAGCACTACTGCCATCAGATGGGGACTCGAACCCCCGGTAGATGTATTTCATCAGCATGTCCACATTTTTGGCATCCAGGGAGGCCACGGCTTTGTCGATGTCCGACGCCTTGAAAGATGTCAGCACTCTGACAACTGTGCTGGCAGCACGATCCTGGAACATCAGTTCATTTAATTAAGGTGAGTCTAGGGTCCAAAAGTGGCCCAAATCATGTTTTTTTTTTAGAATTAGAAAATTGCTGGATACATTTATGGAGATTTCCCTGTGTGAATTTAAAGAATTCAGATAATAAAATATGTCTGTAGGAACAGGTTACTCATATTTGTTATACATAAAAAGGTTTAGGAGTTTGAAATATTCGGTTTTGGTGGCCATATTGGATTGTTTCCATGGCAACAATGCAGAAAACTGGGTAATTCTTTGATTTTTATGCTTTACAAGTGATGCCCTTTCAATATATGGAATAACTTTTAACATGGGCTTGTAAACAAAATTTCATCAGTTTTGACCCCCATGTCCCACCTTAACCCTCTTAGTTCCGACCTAGGATTGAATAATTGCCCACCCTGAATCCTGACCTAAGATTTGCCGGGATTTACACACAGTAGTTTTCCATCAGGCAGTGACTTTCACCGATCGCTACCACATGCCGAAGCTCTATCAGGCCCCGTGTCAGTGCGAACGCACACAGACCATCTTGCGCACACATTAAATCCTGTTCCACTTTTTGTAAGAGTAGGCCATTGTGAGTGTGCTGGTGGGGAACAGATGACAAGATTTACAAAACTGCATACACACTGGATGTAAAATAGCACATGAGTCAGGGTTCGCGCTAGGATTTTTTAAAACCAGTACTGCGAGTTGCCGTTTCAGAGATATCTTGACCAACTCCCCCAAAATCGGTTCCCAGAAAATAAAATCCGGTACGTACTTTGAACAAAACGAAACTATTCAGTGAAGGGGGGGGGGGGTGTTCGGCAGCAAAACTAAATCTAAATTGAACGCAAATCTCTCAGACTTTGACTGCCGTGCTGCTGCCACTCGCTTCTTCGGCACGAAACCACGCAGGAAATAGGATTTTTTTCTAGCGCCTGTGCCACTGTCTGTGTCAGTCTGTTGTTTTGCACGATTCGTGTGACTTAGGCCTATATTCTTCTTTCTTGTTTCTATGCTTAGCGCTCATCTAGATCTTTCGTTCAATTTAGATTTTGTTTTCGACTCTTCTCTCTCAAAGCAACGCGCAAATTCAGTCATAGACCCTCCGCTTTTCGCTTTTGGTTAGAGTAGGCCATCGTGTGCCGGTGGGAACAGATGACATTTACAAAACTGCATACACACGGGGACTGGATGTAAAAAAGCACAGGAGTGCTTATTCCATAATCCTCGATATAAAAGATTAAAAGAATAAAGAATAAATCAATCTAGGCCCCATTTACTCATTGTGAATGGAAAAGTCACTGTCATGCCGAGAAGAGCGCGAAGCTTTGTTCTTTCACAGTAAAAGCTTGCTGTTCTGCGTGCTAGGCTAATAATGAGGCTAGCGCCAAAGTTCGTCGGAGGGGGATGGAAAGGGGTAGGTGCGTAAGCACAGTACAGGCGCATGACAGACTGTCAGAAAATGTCACTTCAGACTCTTTTTTTTTTTTGAGACGGAAATCTAATCGGTCACAGGCAAACAGAATTGGTACCGCGTACCGGCTGCTTTGAAAATTTTCTGTATTCCCTGTTTACAATCGGTAAAATACCGACAATTACCGGTTATCGCGAACCCTGATGAGTGCTTATTCCATTATCTTTGATAAAAGAATAAATAAATAGAATAAGAACTGTACAAAACAAAACAAATTTATTTAAAGACAAAACACAGTTGTAAAAACTCACCTTCACAGCCTGGTTTTTAGAAGCCACGGGCGCACAGGAGAGAACAAGCTTTAAAGCATCCACATTTTTTCCTGTGATGTATATTAAGGATAAATTATACAATTTTCAAACCACAGACTGTCTCTATAGAGGTACTGCTTTATTATGGATTAAGTATGATTGGGTAGTCAGTGATATAGTGGTGTGTGTGTGTGTGGTGTGTGTGTGTGTGTGTGTTGTGTGTGTGTGATGTGTGTGTGTGTGTGTGGTGTGTGTGTGTGTGTGTTGTGGTGTGTTGTGTGTGTGTGTGTGTGACTTGTCAGTATGTGTGTGTGTGTGTGTGTGTGGGTGTGTGTGTGTGTTGTGTGTGTGTTTGTGTGTGTGTGATGTGTGTGTGTGTGACTAGTGTGTGTGTGTGTGTGTGTGTGTGTGGTGTGTGAGAGAGAGAGTGAGAGAGAGATGGAGAGGAGAGAGGAGAGATGAGGAGATGAGAGAGAGGGAGAGAGGAGAATGGGAGAGGAGAGGAGAGAGTATGTGTGTGTGTGTGTGTGTGTGTGTGGGTGTGTGGTGTGTGTGTGTGTTGGTGTGACTTGTGTGTGTGATATGTGTGTGTGAGAGAGGAGAGAGAGAGAGAGAGAGAGAGAGAGAGAGAGAGAGAGAGAGAGAGAGAGAGAGAGAGAGGGTGTGTGTGTGTGTGTGTGTGTGTGTGTGTGTGTGTTGTGTGTGTGTGTGTGTGTGTGTGTTTTGTGTGTTTGTGTGACTGTGAGTGTGTGTGCACATGCATACATTTAAGCTATCTTAGAATGTTTGAACCAATATGAAATGTACAGCTATCTTGTGTCTTTTGAGATTTTGATTAATATCAAAATACCTGTCAGTATTGTAAAATATTTTGCCTTCATGGGATGATTAAAGTGTTTTTGACTTGACTTGACTTGCTCTGTTCACTGTCATCTGTTCCATGTATATATATATTCCAAATATACATGGAGCAGAAGACAGTTGACAGAACATTCTCTAGATACATATATTCATCTGTATGCAGTGCTAGGGTTTTTGCACTGTGCCTGGGATGTGTGTGTGTGTGTGTGTGTGTGTGTGTGTGTGTGTGTGTGTGTGTGTGTGTGTGTGTGTGTGTGTGTGTGTACACGTGTGTGCGCGTGTGCGCGCGTGCGTGCATACGAGTGGTGTGTGTGTGTGTGTGTGTGTGTGTGTGTGTGTGTGTGTGTGTGTGTGTGTGTGTGTGTGTGTGTGCATACAGAGTGTGTGCATACTGATACAGTGTGTGTGTGTGTGTGTGTGTGTGTGTGTGTGTGTGTGTGTGTGTGTGTGCACGCGTGCGTGCACATGTTTACACACACACACAACACACACACACACACACACACACACACACACACACACACACAGTCTGGTCACAACAATGCATTAAAAACCACATTAACATACAATAAAAACCTGCCTTTACATCAACACAAAATATAACTAGTATTTTGATCAGGAAGTAAATCACCGTATGGATCGATGCATTAACATTATATAACAAGGATATTGGGCGAGCAAATTGTTCACTTCCGTATCATTAGCTCCTTGATCTCCAGAATCACCCTCGGCTTCATTTTCATCTACAAACTTATCTTCGTCATACTGATCCACATCCACTTTTCGAAATTTACTTGCTCCGGTGTTCTTGGCCATTGTGGTCTAAAAGTTGCGATCTTTCTAGCTTGAAAATATGCGTGACAGCTCTTTTCCGTCGATAGCTGGTAGCAGACAACTTTTTTGCGGCCGGAACCAATCCGGAAGTAATATGCTTTATCTTTCTTGACTATTATTATCTATTGGCCTGTTGTTATATTTTCAATTACATTGCTCAGCAAAAACATTACAACTATTACTGAGATTCTAAAATGATGACAGAAATTGATAAAAGAAAAATTAATATTATTCCAGTTACAGTGGTTTTTCTGTGCGGGATATACTCGGCATACTTCCGGTCTCTACTTCCTGCGACAACCAACAAGAAAACATGGTATGTAAACCTTGCTCTCAATATCGACTTTAATTTTCGTCATCCTTTGTATTATTTAGCATTTTTTACTTGTATATGAACGGCAAGTCTTCACAAACACTTTTAGATATGTTTAAATTTTGTTGTAACTATTTGAAATGGTGACCATTTTGCCGATGCTTGAACGTGCTCTTAATCGATAATAGTAACTTGGGGAAAATGAAAGTAGAGCGCTTTTTTTGTCCTAACGGTGAAATTCTTTAGGCCCTAGTCAGTAACTATACACATTGTTGACTCCGAATAACTGTCTGACAAAGTGTTGTCAATAAAGGATCGCCCTAAAAAACATAACGATAGCATTGTTTGCAATATTGGAGTATTTTTGGTGCTATGGCCAAATTGGGGGGGAGGGTGCAAATTATAAACTGTAAAGTGAACTAACTTTTGTGGTTGGACTGAAATCGACAAGCTTGTAATGACGGGGTCATACATTGATTATTAGCAGTTATGCCTAGTACAATAGTACTTTAGTAGTGGAACAAAGCAGTTTGAAAAAATAGAAATAATTCCTTTACTTAGTGGCCTTTAGCCATTAGGTTATACTTATAGCACAATGTTATGTATTAGTTGTTGTTTTATTATTATTAGTTATTATCATTTTATATTGAGGATAATGGATTAAGCACTCATGTGCTTTTTTCATCCAGTCCCCGTGTGTATGCAGTTTTGTAAATGTCATCTGTTCCCATCAGCACACAATGGCCTACTCTTAATTAGTTAATGTCAAGATTTTGAAAAGCAAGACAGGATTTTACATGTGCGCAAGGTGTTCTGCGTGCGTTCGCACACTGGGCCTCAGTTAAATACAGTCTTATCCGAAAGAGTGGAGTCAGCACTCATGTTAACTCCAGGGGAAAAATCCTCTTGAACGGGAATTGAACCCGGGTTGTCAAATTGCGAGTGCAATGTTCTGACCAATAGGTTATCCTGTCCCCCCAGGCTATCCTGTCCCTTGTGACTCAAGTACTGAAGTAAAGACAAGTGTGCTATGCTTACAGCTATGATCTTTCACTCCTGCTCAAAAACAAGTAATTAGGGTCTGCCCATGGCTTTAGCCAGTTAGGGCAGGCTAAAGAAGTTGAATTTCAACAAGTAGGCCATTGAAGTATTGTGTTCGATTCCCGTTTGAGGGTTTTTCACCCCATGGAGTTAACAACAGTGCAGACTCCACCCTCCCCAAAAGTCCTTCGGATAAGACTATAAGTATAAATGGAGGGCCCATGTGCACGCAAAACATCTTGCTCACACGTCTAATTTATCCTATTCCACTTTTCAAAAGAGTAGGCCATTGTGTGCTGGTGGGAACAGAAATGTGTACACACAGGGACTGGATGTAAAAAAGCACATGCGTGCTTATTCCATTATTCTCGATATAAAAGAATAAATTAAAAATATAAATAATTTATACACACATGCACACACACGTACACAATATCTTTATTACTATAATTGTCTATTATTATTATATTTTCTTTAGTTCCTTTTGAGTTTATTTTATTGTTATGAATTGTAATGTTCAATGTTGTAGTTAAATATATTTTAGGTGTGTTTTTTTCTGTTAAGTTAGGCCTATTGTTCAATTTTGCTTGTTTCGTTTTATTAGGTTGTCAGTTTTTTGTTTGATTGGGTTTCTTTTTTCTTTTTTTTCCCAAGATACTAAGATAGATCATTTTGGCTTGATGAGAAAAAGCAAATTTATTGCTTACTCAACATACCATCTGGAAATAAAATTTTGACTTACACACACACACACACACACACACACACACACACACACACACACACACACACACACACACACAGATGCACAGATGCTGAGATGGGGGATGGGATAGCCTGGTGATTAGAGCAGTGTGTTCGTTTTCTCATCTGCATCTGTTTCAAGTGTTTGGAGCTAAGCATGTCCACTGAGCTGAATTTGTTTTGAACATTTTAACAAAATCCTAAGCCTTTTTATCTGTAATAAATATGAGTAACCTGTTTCTACAAACATTTTACGGTCTGAATTCTTTAATTTTACACAGGGAAATCTCCATAAATGCATCCAGCAATTTTTAATTCTAAAAAAAACATGGTTTTGGCCACTTTTGGACCCTTGTCTCACCTTAAATAAGGTTGTGGGTACATGTATACGTGTGTTTCAGGGGAAAGTGAAAGCCAAGGACCTGCGAGGCAAGAAGAAGGATGAGCTGGTCAAACAGCTGGAGGAGCTGAAGACAGTATGTCTGATATTGCTGTTGTGTTTTATGTCATTTTGTTTGTTTGTTGTTGCTGTTGTGTCTTGTGTCGTTTTGATTGTTGTTGCTGTTGTGTTTTATGCCATTTTGTTTGTTGTTGCTGTTGTGTCTTGTGTCGTTTTGATTGTTGTTGCTGTTGTGTTTTATGCCATTTTGTTTGTTGTTGCTGTTGTGTCTTGTGTCGTTTTGATTGTTGTTGCTGTTGTGTTTTATACCATTTTGTTTGTTGTTGCTGTTGTGTCTTGTGTCGTTTTGATTGTTGTTGCTGTTGTGTTTTATGCCATTTTGTTTGTTGTTGCTGTTGTATCTTATGTCATTTTGCTTTGTTGTGTTTAAGCCCAGAGGATTTTTCTGCAAAAAAAGCAGTATTGATGTATAAGACATGTGGTAGCTGTGATGCTTGTTAGTAAGCCTAGAGAAATCATTCGTTTGAGATTTTTCTCCTGGATCAGTGCTGACTTCACTCTGCCCCAAAGTCCTTCGGATGAGACCATAGACCGAGGCCTCGTGTATGAACACTCGCAGAACGTCTTGCGCACACGTTAAATCCTGTTCCACTTTTCGTAAGAGCTGCCCATCGTGTGCCGGTGGGAACAGATGACATTTACAAAACTGCATACACATGGGGATAAGTTAAAGTTAAAGTCTGTCCCGAGCCTAAGGCTCATCAGGCCGGTGCTTATCCCGGTTTCTGTGGCATTAAGCGACTGAAAGTCATAGACTCCCCCCTGGATAGGACGCCAGTCTATCACAGGGTTAACCCCCAACACAAGGTTGGTACCCCTTTTACACCTGGGTGTGGTGAGAAAATAGCCGTAAAGTGCCTTTTCCAAGGGCACAACGCCATAGCCGAAAGCTGGGATGGAACCCGCAACCTTTAGATTAGGAGTCCCAACGCCCTAACCACTAGACTACAGCGGCGGCATACACATGGGGACTGGATGTAAAAAAAAAAAAAAAAAGCACAAGAGTGCTTATCCCATTATCCTTGATATAAAGGGGGAAAAAAAATGAAGTTGGCGAATTTTCAACAAAGAAAAGCCCTGAAATATATGTGTGGGATGTTTTTCAGTTTGGGTTTTTGTTTTCATGTGTATAAATTTATAGTACTTAGCAGATGTGCAAAGACAGTCATTTATCTCTTTGATTTTGTGAGATTTTAAGTTTTGGTTTTATAACACACTTTAGAAATGTTGGTAGGCATGATGATGCAGTAACTAATATTGCTAAGATCTAATTGTGTTCTTAAGTAAGGGTAAAGAAAAGTGGGAATGATGACACATGAAACGTTACACTGATCCATCTGTGATGGCAGTAACTTATGGATCGATAGGACTGACCCACTTTTCTCCTTAAATAACTTATACCTTGTCTGTTCCATCTCTGAAGATGGAAGTTGACAGAAAGTGGTACAAAATGCGAATAAACAGTGTGTGAAAATTTTGCTGGGCTTTAGTTTTGCTGTTTAGGTTTGATTAACCCTTTGCTTGGCACAACGCCCCAAAGCGCCCGACCCTGTCCTTGGGCAAAACGCCCCAAAGCGCCCGGCGACACGACCGTCACTTCAGAGCGATCATACATTCGAAATTCCCGCCAATCTCGCTTCAAATCACGTGAATATAGAAGCCACGAGACTGCCCGCGAGACTTCCGCATGTTTATTACAAATGGCGGCGATTGGAGTGAGTTTGTTGCAAGTTTTGGAGGAAAAAAATCGCAAATTTTTCCAAGATGGATGCTATCTTCGAACCCGACATTTACGATCGTTTTTACAGCTTCCATGCCGAAAATATGATGCTGTGAGATGTGTATCTAGGCTCAAATATCGATGTAATCGATCCTAGTAGTGTGTGCACTTCTGAGTTTGTTGACTGAAGTGAGAGAGACGACTTTGACTACGGCGAAGTTCGAGACAAAAATCGATCGTCAAATCTAACACGGCCGATACGCGTTTTGAATTCTACTCTTAGATTTGGGGAAATTATCATGGATTTCAAGTTCGGCAATGGTTCAGAACTTGATATATTTTGTTATTTGGTTGCTATTCGGGATTTTGATACGGTAGCGGCTCAAACTTAAACGTTAAGCTGATCGCGATCATCGGTAAACAAAAATGGCGATCGTCGGAATGTTCGATGTGTTTGTGCACCATTTATCAAAAAAACTACAAAACCAACAATAGGTTGAAAATATCTTTTCTATAATTGTTTCTTAATGTTTAAGTTTTTATTTAATCAAAATCCATGCATGCATTCTAAAGTTATTGCAACGCTAACTGTAACACACACAAACCAATCAATGACTTTGTGTGTTTATGCATTATAATTCTAAAAGAAAATAAAAATAATGACAAAAATTGGGTATTAGCAATTTCTTTATTCATTTCTGCATCTTGCTGTTTTTATTTCATCAAAATCCACCTGACTATTGTAGAGTTATTGCATGTTAAATACATACACCCACTCACAAGCCATCCACCTCCATTTTCTCTGCCCGGCAGGAAGGTGATAAATGATTTTGCTGTGCCCAGCAAAGGGTTAAAAAAAAAATGTATGCATTTTATATGTAATAGGTTTTGTATCTAGCACAGCTTTCTGATCATCAATTGAAATGTAATGTGATGTTTCAGGGCTGATAACAAAATTGGTTTCTGATTAAAAAAAAAAATAATGGTCAGATTTATGGCAATGAGGCTTGTGGAATATTCCAGACCTTGTAGGCCCTATACATCCATCTGTTAAAAGAAATTTTAGAAATGAAACGGAAAGTAAAAATAGGAAGAGGAAATGCAATGGAGGTGGGGTTGGGATTAAACCTGTACGAGACTTAACTCGACTCCAGCAATGTCTGATCTGTTGTGCTTGTTAAGATTTTAGGTCCACTTATGAATTTATGAGATAGAATTGTGAGGCTGCTTTTGACAATGTGTATTTGCCTTTGTCCGTCAGGAGTTGCAGACCCTGCGTGTTGCCAAGGTTACCGGCGGGGCTGCTTCCAAGTTGGCTAAAATGTATGTAGCAGCAGTCAAGTCTCCTCTTTTTCTTTCCCAATTTTATTCTTTAGTTTTGTTAATGTTCTTTAATTTTGTTAATGTTCTTTAGTTTTGATAATGTGTTACTTGTTTTTAACTTATAAAATGTCACATAAATGTACTATCACTCACTAATGCAAGAAGCGAAAGCGGTTTGCCATTTCTGCCGCCTCGTAAACACTTGGTAAGTCAGAGAAGACCATAGCTCTGAGAGAACTAGTGCCTTGAGCATGCATAGAACCTTTTCATTTTTTTGGTATTTTTTCTACATCATACATAGTGTTCACAGTGTTGTACGCTATCCATATTCGGTGAAGTGAAGATTCGGTGCAAGGAAAAACTGTCACTCTGCAGAACTGATGATCATGATCGACAGAAACAGGTGAACTTTTTGGGGGGGGGGGGGGGGGGGGGGGGGGTATAATTTTTTTTTTTCTTCTCTCTTGTGGGGAGAAGGGGTAGGTGGGTTGGTAGTAGGTGGATCTACTCTCAGGCTAGGGAAAATTTGGCAGTTTCCTTTTTTGTGGAGATTTGGATCTTGCGGTCCTTTGCTTCTGTCCTGCCGTTGTCAGTTTTGGTGGTGTGTGTACTTGAACAGGTGGGAATGATGACACATGAAACGTTACACTGATCCAGCTGTGATGGCAGTAACTTATGGATCGATAGGACTGACCCACTGTTTGGTTTCTTTTTATTTTTTTTATTTTGTCTTTGGTGTTGTTGCTGGTTATTAGTAGATTTCTATACATATATTGCAGACAATAAACGGTGCACCCACCGGTATGCTTACATGTAGGCATTCACGCACGCACGCATGTATGTACGCACGCACACACACACACACACACACACACACACACACACACACACACACACACACACACACACATCTAAACTCGCACAAACTACTTAGCTAGGTAGAAATCTTGGAAAACATTGTCAACTGTTCCAAAAGGCATTGAAAGAGGTTTATCTTTCGTGTTCTTGAAAGTGAACTGTATCCCAGCCCACTCTGCTATATGATGATTGTGTGAGTGAGTGATTAAAAAAGAAAACAACTATGTGGGAATGATGATACCTTATGTCTGCTGATCAATCCATGATGCAGTAAACTTTATGGATCGATAGGACTGACCCACAGTAGTTCCTTCGTTTGAATTTTTGCTTGAAATCTGGTTGGTTTTTTTTTGTTCTGTCAGTTTATGCATATTATAGATCTGTGCATTCAAATGCAGGCTCATATTTGTCCATGAGTACAAGAGTCCAGTGATACAAACACTCCCGAAAATTATGTACAAGTTGCATGGGGTATACATGGGTACACATGCGTGTGCATGCACACACGCGTGCGTGTGCGCATGCACGTACACACACACACACACACACGACACACACTGAAAAAAAGCACATGATTGCTTATTCTGTTATCCTCAATATAAAAGAATAAATAAATCAATATGTAAAACACTTAAAAGCCAATTATTTGCTGCCTCAGACATTTTTCATATGTGTACCTATTATTATGCTTCATACATCATCTTCAAAAAATTCTTTGGGGATGACCTCACAGGCAAAAGAAATACACATGTTTAGAAGGTGGCTGATGTGTTTTACATTGTATGAGAGGAGAAATATAATTAAATGTGTACGAGTTTGTGAATGCATGTGTTTGTTGGGTTTGAATTTTGCCCTTTTTGGACAATCTACATGCGAAAGAATTGGGCACAGCACATTGAGTTTCTGATGGGGAGGGGGGATTTATAAGAATGATTTAGTGTTAACAGTACTATTACAACTTAGGGTAAAGAAGAGTGGGAATGATGACACATGAAATGTTACACTGATCCATCTGTGATGGCAGTAACTTATGGATCGATAGGACTGACCCACTTTTCTCCTTAAATGACTTATACCTAGTCTGTTCCATGTCTGAAGATAAAGTTGGCTAACTTTGCTGTTGAAAAAAATAATTCACTGCGCAGGCAAATATCTGCCTTCAAAATTCAGTCAATCGTGAATTTATAAACTTACATAATTTACATATTTTAGGTGCAGGAAGACTGAGTTGCCAAAGAGAAAATAAGAACAAAGCAAACGAAAAACCATGCACCAACAAAACATGAAAGACCTGGGTATACTCAGAAGTAGACCTTTGTCTCTTTATATACTCTGAACTGACTAAAACCAGTAGACTGCCTGTGTGGTGAAGTATTTTTAAAAGTTTTACGATGATACACGCGATTTGTGTTCTAGTGTGCACATTGTAATATCACCCCACTGTGATTCTTACATGTGACGAGTGAGACAGAGCTGGGAACATTAATTAGTAGAGATTTAATTCATAAGGACTTTTTTGAGCATACATTCAGGGATTTTGCTTGTTTACATTTGTTGTGTTGCTTTCTGTGTATCAGTTGCCTTTACTAAATGTATACATGTACCAAAGTGTCCAATACATCGGAAGGTAAAAGATTTTGGAGAAAGTGGATGGGGGATGATACATCAAGAAGTGTTGTTTTGTTGTATACTTGATCATTATCTTGATTCAACAGTTGTTTTGTTGTAACTTGTATGTTAGATTATGATCTTACATCAACAGGTGGTGTTTTGTTATGTATTAGATCATGATCTTACATCAACAGGCGTTTTTGTAGTATATTACATCAACCGTTATCTGTCCTTTTTGGTCTTCTCAATATGCTGGCCCCAAGAGAAGCTGAGGTCTCTTGACACCTCGCTCTCCTATGACGATCATGGGACACCTTTACCTTACCTTTTATCCTGACAAAGCTTTCTTGTGTTTTCCCCCTCTCTACAGGTGTTGTTTTTGTTGTATACTACATCATTATATCAACCACACTCTGTCCTTTTTGGTCTGGTTATCCTGACAAATCTTTTATTTTATTTTCTTCCCCTCCTCTAGCCACACAGTGCGCAAGTCGATCAGCCGGGTGATGACGGTGATGAACCAGACGAAGAAGGAGAACCTGCGCAAGTTCTACCGGCCCAAGAAGTACGTGCCCAAGGATCTGCGGCAGAAGAAGACGAGGGCCATGCGCCGTCTGATGACCCCTCACGAGAAGAGCCTGAAGACCGTCAAGCAGCACGCAAAGAGCGCTGTACCCCATGAGGGTCTTTGCTGTCAAACACTGAATGAGGAAGTGAATAAAATGCTGAGAGACTGTGATGCTGTGTGTTTTGTTGTGGTTTGTGTTTGTGTGCGTGTGTGTGTGTTTTATTCATATTCATTTATCAAGGATAGTGTGTGTGTGTGTGTGTGTGTGTGTGAGTGTTTTATTTATTTATAATCTTTTTATCGAGGATAGTGTGTGTGTGTGTGTTATTTTATTTTTTCTTTTATATCAGGATAGTGTGTTGTGTGTGTTTATTATTTACTTTTTTTTATCGAGGATAGTTTGTGTGTGGTGTGTGTGTGTTCATTGTTGTTTGTCTGTGTGTGTGCATGCTTATATATGTATGTGTGTGCATGCATATGTGTGTGTGAGGAGCTGCCTTCTTTGTTATATCTTCTATCATTTTTTTGTTGTTTTGTTCCTTGGCTAAGCTTTACCAAGGGGAGATTTTGTGTATGTAACCGTTTTTGACACTATGAAGGTAGCTGCATTCCAACTTCAGGGATGTTATGGGTATGTTTGTGGATTCCGTAACCCACAAAATACTGTAAACTATGGGATCTTATCGTGTATATTTTGATCTTCTGTATGTTTACATGAATGGAAATAAGGCACTGGCAGATCTGCACTTGATGATCTGAGATGTATAAGAATCCATTACCTTAATTCACCAACGTGCCAGATTCGAACTCACGACTTATGAACCCATGGGATTGAAGTCAGTCTTAACCACTCAGCTAAATATCATTCGTCAATGGAACGGATGCATATTTAAATATACGTTTTTTTTTTTTAATTTTATTTTCAAGTATAGTGGCTTACCTCACATTCAAATGTATCTTGCATTAGCAATTGCAGTTTGGAAAGGTGTTTGCCTTGTGTAACGTTACATCTTCGTTGGACATAAACTGAGGTCCTGTGTGTGAATGCACGCAGAACATCTTGCACACACGTTAAAACCGCTTTTCGGAAGAAAAGTGTGGTGGGAACAGATGACAAAATTTTCATGGGACAGGGATGTAAAAAGCACATGAATTCCATTATCATTGAAAATAGAAGGGGGAAAAAAATTATCTCTTTAGGTAGGGAACTGGTAACACTAAGCTTGAACCAACAGATGACAGTATACTGTTTGTACCATGTACATGTGACTGTAGATGACAAGAGTTTATCTGCATGAGATTCAGGCTGCTGCTCTCTGTATGAGTGTGTCACACAAAAGGCTACACTACCATCCTTTTCATGTACACTACTACCTTTCTCCTGTTGCAGATCATTGATACAAGTGGCTTTCTTTTTCCACAAAATTTACCAGATAAGCTCTCGTGTTGCTGTGGGCTCTTCAAAACTACGACTTCATGTGCTAGTGAATAATTTGCCATGATTGCAATGCACACACAAAAAAAGCAAAAAGTCTGGGTTCAAAGGTGTCATGGTTTGAATCCCTTTTGTAGCCAAATTTTTACCCATTCTCTAGACTGTGAGAGATGGTCTTGAGTGCTAGTCTTTCGGATTAGATAATAAACCAAGGTCTGTTAGCAACAGTCTTGTGTAAAGAAAAACGAAACAGAAACCCATGGCTATAAAGAGTTGTCCTTGGCAAAATTCTGTGGAAGAAAGCCACTCTGATAGGGAAACAATAGTTGCAGACAGGAACAGAAAAATATGGGTGGCGCTGCTCTTGTGGCAACATGCTTTCCTTGGGGAGTGCAACTGGAATTTCAAGCGATCTGTGTGATTAAAATGGTATATAGTACAATACAATTGCACACACGAAACACAGTCTGACACAGACATACACACGTCTTGCATATGTATCCGTATTTTGTGATATACATTTTTTGTTCTAATTTACACTTCTTTAAAGGTACAAAATCCTGGCAGCCTACATTGTATAACGGAGAAATTTCTTTGCCTGAAAAGAAAGAGCATGATTAACAGTTACTTTTCAGGGACATCATAATTACTGTTTGCTTTAATAGAGGTTTATTCTAAGGCACATTGGAATGAAAATACTTTTGTCGAAGAATCAGCAGATACATCACTTTGAATATACACAGTCTTGACTTACCAAAACTGATGACATTGTGATCTAAGATAAAAACAACAACAAACACAAATATCTACAATTCTGGCTTTTTTTTTTTCTCTGCCCTTTTAGGAAATGCAGGTTAACATCCACTGCGTCCGCCCTCTAGATAACTACTGAATATAATGTGCATCATTTACTACTACCACTGGGCAGTGAAAACAACACAATCTCGACACAGGAAGACATTAAAAAGAACACACAAAAAACCCAACAATTAATTGGACAATACAGACATAGACAACACTCGTGTATCACAGCATCTTTCTTTCCTGAAAGTCAACCAGTTTTAAAACACTGCTGGTACACTTACGCATTTCACAAGAATAGAATTGTACCATAGTAAACTATAGTCTCTCAGAATTAACACAGCCTTGTTTCCATTTTGATATGGTTAACAAGGTAATAATCATTAATGAAATGCTGCAAATGAATTATTTTGTTCTGGTGCGGACATTTTATACAATTTGAAAAAAAAAAGGTTTTCAAGTGGAAGTATTTTCGTAAAACTAATATCGAGGCTTACAGTTCACCTCATCTTTTGCATGGCAAAATGAATTCTGAAACACGCCTGCTCTGCATTCGGCGGTATTGTAGGTCCCATTATTGTTCTGAATTTTCTTCAAAGGATCAGTTGCTGTGTATTTCAGTATATACATGTGACATTTTTTTTGCTGACTGCTCAAATAGGATTGAGTTGTTGCATAAGAACGGGGGTCATTAAAATCATTTTCATCGTAACAATTCACATCAACTGACACGTCTTTTAAAAAAAATTAAACCAACAACCAAACATACCACCTGATGCACGTAGACAGCAAGATATCTACACTACACTGTTTTGCCATGTGCAATGTTACGTTGTTAAGTGAAGATAGTGAATTAAATGTTATGGAAGATCAAACATGCCACAACTTGCCTTGCCATAAACTAAACTACAGCATTGATGGATAGACTAAGGAGGAATGAGAAACGAAAATGTGTTGACAATCTTTTTTACTTCGATTATGACAGATCAATCGCAGTAATAATTAATTAACCTGGTGATAAACTAAACAACAGTTTGGTAGTGGCCTATATGATCCGATCAGGATGAAGAACTGACCACTGTCTTCTTTTCTTTTCTGTAGATGATATTTTGTTGCAGAAAACTAGGCAATTTTTACAAAAGAAAATGGTTGCATGGAGAGGAACCTCACATAGATTTGGTAACTCAGTTGATGAATTAAATTAGTGTGCATTATCCCTTACAGCCTGATCCGCTAATACTTTGTTTATACAAAGTGTATCTTATTCATAGACAGAGATGTTCCCAATAGCAGAGGCGCTCTACAGTTCCAAACATTAAAATGTTTTCAGGCACCATGGTGCAGTGGTTAGTGCCTTGGGTGACAGACTGGAATGTTGTGTGTTTGAATCCCATAAGATTCGTAAGTTCTGTTAAAAAAAAAAACAACAACTGGCTGGCTCCTACCCAGGGTGGGTGTGCTGAGGGCTCAGTGGGAAGACTGGGACCTAGTCAAAGTTCATCCACTGTATGGATGTGATTTTGAGAGTGGTGCTGAAATGACCTGACCAACACTGCAGGTAGGTGTCTCTCGGGCCTGGTTGACACTGTTGGAAAAGTGAGAGAAGCTTGACCATTCATTTTTTTTCTGTGCAAGCTTATGTAGAAAGTGCTCAGCATTCTAAAGAACGTAGCAAAAAATTGGCAAACGACTATATCCAAGCAAATACACTACTCGTCTGCCCAAAAAGTAGGTAAAAAAAAATCCAAACTAATACAATCAATGAATCAATGAAAATAATGATCATTACTATTATTTGACAAAAAAAGACCATCTGAAACATACACCAGCTACAAATAACACATATGCTCTCCAAAAAACCCCCAAATCTTCAAAAATGCAAGTACAAATCATTAAATCGAATTTCTAAAAAAAGAAAAAGAATGCAATGAGACCTTAATAAGAATCTTAGGTATCTTGCACAGAAAGATCGACAAAAAAACACCAAAAAATGCCATAGACATTTTAGTTTGTACGCCTCTCGTAAAAAGACATGCAAATATTTGCAAAGCAAACTGACCAGAGTGCAAAAAGGATCTAGTAAAGGTAAAGGATCTAAGTTTTAAAAAACAAAAATTCAGAAATGAAAAAAAAAAGGAAAGGGGGGGGGGGGGGGGGGGGTGGGGGTGTATGTGGAAAACAAATTTATAAAACACGTCGATAAGAGTGATAAACAGGGTGTCAGAAAATACCCATCAATCTTTACAGCTGCCAACAACCATTAATTTTCTCCAGGAGCAGAATGGTGAAAAAATCAGAATAACAAAAAGTCACTGACTCTCGTTTTGCCAGTCTACCTTCCTGAGCAAGGACCGACCTTGAAAATAACAACGATCAGTGACAAAGCACAGCACTGAGGCATCCTAAAACAACAAAGGTATTGGATTCCAAAACAAAGGTATAAATTTCTCTGTCTTTTAGAAAAAAAGTATTGGAATTTATATACCTAATTCATAGACCGTTAGTGTAGACAACAAAAGACCAATTCTGATCATGACAAATAAAAACTTTTTTTTTCCCTGAAGGAAAGACAGCTTTACGGATTCAACTGCCCATGGTACACCCCTCAAAAAAATCAACAACCCAAACTCCCCACCCCCCCCCCAAACCTAAGTGCAGTGTCCAAACAACTCCTCAGAGAAGTTAAAGGAGAAGTCAAATCAAGGCAACAACATTGACACTGCCCGAGAAAGATGAAGGTTAAAAAAAAAAAAAAAAAAAAAATTTTAGTTTTGAAGGAGAAAAGGTCAGCAAAAGAAGAGAAACGTCTTGAGAAGAAGGAAAAAAGGAAATGATTTGGCGGAAAAGCTTGTATTGCCACTTGGTGACTAAAGAAGTTTTCGTTTCTTTGTTTGTTTGTTTTTGAAAGAATCGTGCAACTTTGCCACCTGGTGACGAATAAGTGACTTTTTCAGAGAATATGCTTGCTTTGCCATCTGGTGAGTATAAGTGACGTTTTCAGAGAATCTGCTATGCTTTGCCATCTGGTGACGTAACAAGTGACGTTTTTCAGAGAAATCGAATCGAAACTTGCCACCTGGTGACGTACTAATGACGTTTTCAAGAGAATCGTACTAACTTTGCCAACTGGTGAGTAATAAGTAATGTTTTCAGAGAATCGTAACTAACTTGCCAACTGGTGACCCGTAATAAGATAATGGTTCAGAGAATCTGCTAAACTTTGCCACCAGATGACGTAAGAAGTGGAAGTCTTTCGTAGAGCATCAAAAGCTTACCTCTGCCACCTGGACTGTAAATCATTCAGAGAATAATCATGCTTTACTTCTGTCCACCTGGTGGACTGTAAAATCTTCAGAGAATACATGCATTATATCGCACCCTGGTAGCTGTAAATCTTCAGAGAATAATCATGCTTACTTTGCCACCTGGTGACTGTAAATCTTCAGAGAATAATCATGCTTACTTTGCCACCTGGTGACTGTAAATCTTCAGAGAATAATCATGCTTACTTTGCCACCTGGTGACTGTAAATCTTCAAAAAAAATCATGCTGACTTTGCCACCCGTTCAACTGTAAGAAAGTAAAGTCTTCAGAGAATAATTTGATCAGATGAAAAAAAAAAAAACAAAAAACAAACAACAACAACACCCCCAAAAAAACAACAACCCAACCCCCCAAAAACAACAAAACAACAACAACAACAACAAAACCTAGACCAGAGAGGTACACCCCAGAAAGAAAAACAAAAAAAAAACCCTGCACAACCAAGAGCAAAAAACCCACAACAACAACAACAACAACACAAAACCCAAAACCCAGCCCCCCAACTTTTTACTCCTTCACAAGTCCTCTGAATCCAAAATGGTGGTTCTGACTAAAATCTCCGTCACGGAGTACGGATCAAGTTGGAGGAAGGGCGGCGATCCTCTAGGTAGCCGTATCCATCTTCAGCCACCTGCCGAGGAATACGGATAGAGTGCTTCGGTTTGCAACCCCGGCAGAAAAACCGGTGATGGAGGAAGTCTCGTGCGAGCCCGTCAGGCGCCGGCGGTTGTCTGCCCCTTCGTTAGGGTCATAGGCCCGGATGTGCTCATCGTGCTTTTTGGAAAGTTTTTCTATGGCTCCTTCGATGGTTCTGTTCAAATCAAATCAAATTAATAAAAAAAAAAAAAATCAAATCAAAATTTTTTTCCAGATGGTACATTGAGTAAGCTTTTTTTCATCAAGCCATCTATCTAAAAAAAAAAAAAAACAACAACAACAAAAAAACCCAAACCCGCACACACACAAAGAAATAAAAAACAAAAACCAATAAGGTTCGTGGGAAGAGAGAATGCGTGTGTGAGATAACTTGGTTGGGTGTTTTTTTTGTTTTGTTTTGTTTTGTTTTGTTTTGTTTTGTTTTGTTTGTTGTTGTGTGTGTGTGTGTTGTGTGTTGTTGTGTGTTGTGTGTGTGTTTGTGGTGTGTGTGTGTGTGTGTGTGTGTGTGTGTGTGTGTGTGTGTGTGTTTTTCTCTCTCTCTCTGTTGTTCCTGTTCCGCTTTTCGTAAGAGTAGGCCGTCGTGTGCCGGTGGGAACAGATGACATTTACAAAACTGCATACACACGGGGACTGGATGTAAAAAAGCACAAGAGTGCTTATTCCATTATCCTCGGTATAAAAGAATAAATCAAATCAAATTAAATCTAAATCAAATCAAATCAAATCAAACAAAAATCAAATCTCAAATCTCTCTCTCTCTCTCTCTCTCTCTCTCTCTCTCTCTCTCTCTCTCTTCTCTCTCTCTCTCTCTCTCTGTAAATGAGCTGATAAAATGTGTGTGTGTTGCTGTGTTGTGTGTGTGTGTGTTTGCTGTAGTTGTTGTGTGTGTGTTGCCTCTCCCCATTGTCCACCAGGACTACTTTTAAAAGACAACGTAAAAAAAAGATAATTGATAAATAAAAATAAATAATATACCAGACCGAAAAAAAACTTTCCCATCAGTAAGTACTATACACTCACTTGAGACCCCCAGGTTTCCTCATGGCCTCTGTGCTGTAGTTGGTGTGTGCTCCGGCACCTTCCAGTTCCCGTCCATGGGCTTGGGTCAAAGGACACGATGATGCCAAATTCCTCTGCCACCCGGTGCAGGAGGTAGCGCGCTATCCACAGATGATCCCCCATGTGGATCCCCTCACATGGCCCAACTTGAAACTCCCACTGGGAATTTTATCAACAGAAACCATATAGCCACGTTGTTGTTTACTGGAAAGATGGTTGTGGATTTTTAAAAGTATAAGATACAGAATCATAGCCATGTTGTTGACGGGAGATGGTTATGGATTTAAAAAAAATAATTCAGACACAGAATCATAGCCACATCGTTAACAGGAGATGTTATATATAATAATATATATAGTATATATATATATATATATATATATATATATATATATATATATATATATATATATATAGATATAAAAATAATTCTGACAAATACCATTACAAATATATATATATATTATATATATATAAACACAGAATCATAGCCTCATAGTTAATAGTAAGGAATGTTTTTAACAGGAGATGCTTTTAGCAGATGTTTTTAACAGGACATTTTTTAAAAAAAATCACGTATCATAACCACGTTGTTAACAGGAGATGCTTTTAACAGGAGATGCTTTTAACAGGAGACTTAAAACTTTTAACAGAAGATGCTGTTTTTTTTTTTTAAACCACAGAACCATTGCACATTGTCAACAAGAGATTGTTTATGTTTTACAAAGAACCATTGCACATGTCAACAGGAGATGGTTATAGATAAAACAAAAACCCAAAATCATTGCCACATTGTCAACAAGTGACGGTTATAGATTAAAAAAAAAACCACTACAAAATCATTGCCACATTGTCAACAAGAGACGGTTATAGATTAAAAAAAAAAACCATCACCAGAAACCATTGCCACATTGTCAACAAGAGATGGTTGTGAATTAAAAACAACAAAACAACAACACAGATTCATTCTCACATTGTTACAAGAAATGGCTATGAATTTATAATAACAACACAGAACCATCGCTACATTGTCAACAAGAGATGGTATAGATTAAAAAAAAAAAACCCTACAGAACACCATTGCCACATGTCAACAAGAGATGCTTATGAATTTTATTTTAAAACAAGACAAAAATAATCCATGCCACATTGTCAACAAAGAGATGCTTAATAATTTTTGTTTGAAAGCTCTAGTTTTAATCCTCGTCACATTTGATGAAAGAAAAAAAATCATCCAAAAAAAAAATAATACCAAAACCAAAAAAAAAAACCAAAAAGGAAAGGAAGAAGAAATTGGGTGTGAAACTGACCTGTGAAGGCATCACTTCAGCGTTACAGCCACAGATGTTGACACCAGAGTAGAGACAGCAACGGTAGTGGGCCTCCACGATGTCCCGACCGTACACCTTGTCACAGCCCCCCGCAGTAGTAGGGACCTGCAACGACAAGACAGACAGAGAGAGAGAAGGGAGAGAAGAGAGAGAGAGAAGACGAGGGGGAGAGAGAGAGAGAGAGAGAGAGAGAGAGAGAGAGAGAGAGAGAGAGAGAGAGATGATTTCTTCTTAAAAAAAAATTATATCGAGGATATGGAATAAGCACTCTGTGCTTTATATCTAGTCCCGGGTGTACGCAGTTCTGTAAATGTCATCTGTCCACCGGACACAACGATGGCCTACTCTTACAAAAAGTGGAACAAGATTTAACGTGTGCGCGAATTGTTCTGCGTGCGTTCGCACACGGGGCTCGGTTAAAAGTCTCATCCGAAGAACTTTGGGAAGAAGTGAAGTCAGATGATGTAACTCCTGGAAAAAAAAATCTCCTCGACGGACTCGAACCCGGGTCGTCAAATTGCCAGCGCAATATTCTGACCACTAGGCTATTCTAGTGGTCATATCGAGGATAATGGAATAAGCATTCTTGTGCTTTTTTTACATCTAGTCCCCGTGTGTACGCAGTTTTGTAAATGTCATCTGTTCCCACCGGCACACGATGGCCTACTCTTACGAAAAGCGGAACAGGATTTAACGTGTGCGGCAAGATGTTCTGCGCGCGTTCACACACGGGACCTCGGTTTATAGTCTCATCCGAAAGACTTTTAGGGAGAGTGGAGTCAGCACTGATGTTAACTCCAGGAAGAGAAAAAATCTCGTCGACCGGGAATCGAACCCCGGATCGTCAAATTGCCAGCGCAATGTTCTGACCACTAGACTATCCACCCCACCCCCCCCACCCCCACCCCCCACGACAGCACAACAAACAAACAAACAAGCAAACAAACAACACAACAGACGAACAAGCCCCCCAAAAAGCAAACCTTGCGGGCCAGGGAATCCCATTTTGGGCCAGCCGAAAGGTAAGCATCCCCATCCAAGAGTGTGTACTCCTGCTCGATGCCGAACCAGGCTTGGCTGCTTTGGCCTCTCCATCGCCTTCATACAGGATCTGCGATTGTTGGTCTCTGGTATCGTAGTGAACCCAACAGAATAAATTATCAACATAAATTATCAATGACATAGCAATAAGCTTAACATTAATTCATTATTAAGAAAGGATTGAGCGAAAGGTGAGAGTAAATAAATGTGAATAAAGAAAGAAAAAGATGAAAAGAAAAGAAAAAAGAGAAGAAAAAAAGAAGAAAAAAAAACGAGTCAAGAAAGGAGTCAAGGATGGGACAAAGTGAAAGAGATGAAAGAAAGAAAAAAGATGAAAAAAAAGAAAAGAAAGGAATAAACGAATAAAGAAGGAAATGGGTAAACGATGAAACTAAATGAAAGATGAAAGAAAGAAAGAAAAGTAAAAGTTGAAAAGAAGTAAAAAAGAAAGGAGAAAAAAAGAAATAAACGAATAAAGAAAGGAGTAAAGATGAACAAAGTGAAAAGAGATAAAAGAAAGAAAAAAGATGAAAAAAAAGAAAAAAGAAAAAAAGATTCAAACGAATAAAGAAAGAAATAAGTAAAGGATGAAACTAAATGAAAGATGCCACAGAAAAGAAAGAAAAGACAACTTAAAAAAAGGCATACTGATGTTTGGATTTCCTCCCCTCTTTTTCTGCACAACACATCTAAACTTCTAAAATACTACAACGTCATAGATGCTTGATTTTCAATATATTGTTAACTGTGATTGATGCATTGATATTTTTTTTATTCTTTCAGCAAGTGTCATTGTATTTCTTTCTCTTTTCTGTTAACCAACCTCTTCATGAAAAGCGGTAGTCTAAATATGAATGAACTAACATTCAAAACCGAATCTCTCTTTTTCTGTCGGTCTGTTTTATATTATTAAAAAAAAACTTTTACATCGTAGATAATGGAGTAAACAATCACGCGCTTTTTTTTTTTTTTTTATTTTTTTAATTTTTTTTACATCCATTCCCCATGTGTATGCGCTTTCATAAATTTTTCCATCTGTTCCCAAAGCACACAATGGCCTACTCTTTCGAAAAGCGGGACAGGTTTGAACGTGTGTGCAAGATCTGTCTGCCCCCCCCCTCCTCCTCCCTCTCCTCTCTCTCTCTCTCTCTCTCTTCTCTCTCCTCTCTTCCCCCCTCTCTCAATGTATAAATGCATGGTGTGCAAATGTTAGCTTGTTTCACGCTCTACTGAAGGGTATAATCCAGTAAAGATCTTGCCGATCAAGTTAAAAATAAAGTTCATTTCCTTTCAAGATCAGTCAGAGAAATCTAGCAGATAGTGCAACTCTATATAATATACTTATCTTCGCGACCAACTCTTAAATGTATGTCACTCCCATGCACAAGCAATCAAGGGCACACCCACACGTACGTGCGCGCGCGCACACACACACACACGCACACAGTCACGCACACGCACACACGCACGCAAGCACGCACGCACACACGAACGCACACAGGCACACACACAGGCATACACACACACACACACACACACACACACACACACACACACACCACACACACACACACACACACAGAGTACCCCCCCCACACACACACAGAGTACAACACCCCCCCACACACAAACACCCCACTCCCCCAACAAAAAGTAGCATACACTCACTGAAGGTAGATAAGATAAGATAGGCTATGTCTCACCTGCCGGCACCTTGTTGTACTTGAGCACCTCACACAGCAGCAGCTTGTTGTGACCCTGGCGGAAAGGGTCTCTGAACAGGGCCACAGGGACCAGGTACATGTCCGAGTTGGAGCCTTGAGACTGACCCGTGCTAGACCCGTCAAAATTCCATACTGGGCAGTCTGTAGACACACACACACACAGACAGACAGATAGACAGACACGAACGCATTCGCGCGCATGCACGCACAAGCGCGCGCGCACACACATACGTACGCAAGCACGCACACACATACACGTACGCACACACACGCGCGCGCACACACACACGTGCACACACACACACGAACGCACGCACGCGCGTGTGCACGCA
>CM060341.1:25629152-25636652 GCA_030674155.1 Stramonita haemastoma | reverse complement strand
AGTCACCGTGTAAAAGGGATTGGACACGTACGTTAAATCTTCTTCACCACCCAAATGACAGCTGTCATTTTCTACTTAGCAGATAACATGCACTGCATAGTTTCGAGCTTTGTTCCTTATTCATAATGGTCACATGCTTACAGCTTGATAACGTTGTTTGGTTTATGTGTTTGTATTGTTTGTTTGAAAACGGAGTCTTCTCCCTCTCTCTGCCCTTGCCTCTCCCCCCCCCCCCCTTCTTGCGAGAGAGAAGAGAGAGAGAGAGAGAGAGAGAGAGAGAGAGAGAGAGAGAGAGAGAGAGAGAGAGAGAGAGAGAGAGAGAGAGAGAGAGAGAGAGAGAGAGAGAGACCCACACACACCCACACATCCACACCCACTCTCTCTCTCTCTCTCTCTCTCTCTCTCTCTCTCTCTCTCTCTCTCTCTCTCTCTCTCTCTCTCCTCTCCTCTATGAAGTAAATAACTGACAAATTCAGTGGGTGGTTGCAGCGTATAATGATTAGGTAGTTAATTCTATAACTATTTCATACTGACTTGTCTACCGATTCACAGGGTTTATCTATGTTCCTTTTCTCTCTTTTTTTTTCTGGGCCAGGTGGTAAAAACGCCTAGATAGCTTATCCAGTTAACTTCAATGCACTATTTAAATTCTCTCTCTTCCGCCCTCCCCCCTCTCTCTCTGTTTATCTCTGTCTCTGTCTCTCTGTGGCTGGCTCGCTCTCTTTCTCTATACCCCCCCCCCTCTCTCTCTCTCTGGCTCGCTCGCTCTCTATCTCTCTCCCTTTCTGTCTCTCTTTCTGTCACTCTCTCTGTCCGTATGTCTCTTTCTCTCCCCTCTCTATGTGTCTCTCTCTATCTCTGTCTGTATCTCCCCCATCTCTCTCTCTCTCTGTCTCTTTCTCTCCGGATGAAAAAAAGTATGTAATGCTTACTCTGTAACCCTTGAAAAATAAAGATTATTCTCTCTGTCTGTCTGTCTGTCTGTCTTCAAGTCTATTCAAGTTCATAAATAAGTATGGTTCTGTATGATGTGATGCTTTAATTAATAATTATGTCTACCCTCTGTGACCCCGTAATTACTACTTACATGGTAGTGCGAGTTCTTACCTGTAATTTACAAGTCTTTTTCATGAAAAAACCCCACCTCCGTTTTGTATTGAAGTTCACCATGTCATACACTATCTTACATTATGGATAGTACAGTTTTTTTTTATACAGAGAAAAAAACCAACGAAAAATATACGCAAAAAGGAGAGAGGGAAATAATAGAATAAAGAAGCCTAAAAAAAGAGAAGAAGAAAACACACACACACATGCACATACATACACGCACGCACGCGCACGCACACACACACACACGCGCACGCTTACACACACACACTTACACAAACACACACATACAGTCTCTCTCTCTCTTTGTGTCACACACACACACACACACACACACACACACACACACACACAACACACACACACACACAAAACACGCACACACACACAAACACACGCGCACACACACTAACATACGCACATACACACACACACACACACACACACACACACACACACGCACGCACTCACACACACACACACACACACACACACACACACACACTGTCACACACACACACAACACTCTCATATGAACACACTCTAAGCTACTATAAAGTACTGTTACTCCACAGCCGTACATCAGAATTGTTTTGCAATAATGGCCATCTTTCCCATCAATTCATAAATAAAAGAAACAAACAAATATTTCTCCTTCTGACAACCCGCTATGGTACAGTGGTTAGAGCCTTGGGTTACGGGCTGGAAGGTCACTGGTTCGAATCCCAATAATCAAAGGAATTTTCGGACGACCAACCATATCCTACCCGGAGTGAGTGTACTGTGGGCTCAATGGGAAGACTGGAACCACACAGTCGAGCTTCATCCACTTTACGGATGCGAGTTTGAGAGTGTTGCTCAAATTACCTCACCAACACTGCAAGTGTCTGTATCTCTCGGGCCTAATTGTAATATAATCATTATTTTGGGAGGCATAGAGTACAGCCCTGTCAAGAAGTCTGAAAGCAGATGATACAGCAGTATTATTACATCATCATCATCATCATCATCATCATCATCATCATCATCATCATCATCATCATCATGATGCAATAAAAGAAAATTGCCTCGGATTCGGTGGCCCCCCCTAGTTGCTCTGGTCTCATGGTGACCTCAGATTCAGTTTCCCTATACACTTCTGTGCCTGGGGTGAGTTTGTGTCAAAGCCTTGGGGGTTGGAGGTTCGCGGGGGGACGGTCGTTGGAGGGACGTTGTGGTGGTCACCACCTCGGATGGGTGTCTTACTCAAGTCTGGCTCCGCGACTGAGCTGTCCACTGTCGTCAGCATGCGGTTTAGTAAGTCATGTCCTGCTTATGTTAACTAAGACGAGGACAGGGTAGCCTAGTGGTCAGGACATTGCGCTCGCAATTTGACGACCCGGGTTCGATTCCCGTTTGAGGGGATTTTTCCCCTTGGAGTTAACATCAGCGCTGGCTCCACTCTCCTCTAAAGTCTTTCGGATGAGACTATAAATCGAGGCCCCGTGTGCGAACGCACAGAGAGCATCTTGCACACACGTTAAAACCTGTTCCGCTTTTCGTAAGAGTAAGCTATTGTGTGCTGGTGGGAACAGATGACAAGATTTACAAAACTGCATGCACACGGGGGCTGGATGTAAAAAAGCACATGAGTGCTTATTTCATTATCCTCGATATAAAACAAAACAATGAGTAAGAACAGGTACCACTGAACACCACCTAAGTGACCCAGCAACAGTATAGAGCCCCTTTATTCTGTTTATATCGAGGATAATGGAATAAGCACTCTTGTGCTTTTTATATTACATCCAGACCCCGTGTGTATGCAGTTTTGTAAATGTCATCTGTTCCCACCGGCACACGATGGCCTACTCTTACGAAACGCGGAACAGGATTTAACGTGTGCGCAAGATGTTCTGTATGTTCATGTTGTGTGTGTGTGTGTGTGTGTGTGTGTGTGTGTGTGGTGTGTGTGTGTGTGTGTGTGTGTGTGTGTGAGTGTGAGTGTGAGTGTGTGTGTGTGTGTAGTGTGTAGTGTGTGTGTGTGTGCATGTAGTATGTGTGTGGTGTGTGTCTGTGTGTCTGTGTCTGTCTGTGTGTGTGGTTCGTGGATGAAAGTCCAAGGTCTGTGTTATTGTGTGTGTGTGTGTGTGTGTGTGTGTGTGTGTGTGTGTGTGTGTGTGTGTGTGTGTGTGTGTGTGTGTGTGTGTGTGTGTGTGTGTGTGTGTGTGTGTGTCTCTCTCTCTCTCTGTGTAGTGTGTGTGTGTGTGTGTAGGTGTGTGTGTGTGTGTGTGTGTGTGTGTGTGTGTGTGTGTGTGTGTGTGTGTGTGTGTGTGTGTGTGTGTGTGTGAGAGTGTGTGTGTGTCTGCGTGTGTAGTGTGTCTGTGTGTCTGTGTGTGTAAGTCTGTCTGTCTGTGTGTGTGTGGTTCGCGGATGACAGTCCAAGGTCCGTGTTATTCTTGTGTGAAGGCACTATACTATACCCTCTCATGGAACGAGGACTGCACCAAAACAGGATTCACACCCCCTCCCTCCCCCTTCCCTCCTTCCTTTCTGTCTCCCCTTCTCTACCCCCTAGCTGACCACTACCCTCGTTCTCTCCCCCACCCTCCTCCTTCCATCTCCGCAACAACCCACCTCCATCCGTACGGCTTTGCTCTTCTCTCCCCCCCCCCCTGCTAGGTCACAGACATTTGAGCGTGTATGCGTGTGTCTGTCTGTTAGAAACCAGCTGGAAAAAAGTCCTTCGGATGAGACTTTAAACCGAGGCCCCGTGTGCGAACGCACGCAGAACATCTTGCGCACACGTTAAACCCTGTTCCGCTTTTTTGTAAGAGTAGGCTCTCATGTGCCGGTGGGAACAGATGACAATATTTACAAAAACTGCATACACACGGGGACCGGATGAAAAAAAGCACATGATTGCTTATTCTGTTATCCTCGATTTAAAAGAAGAAAAGAGAAAAAAAAAGACAGTGAAAAAGGAAAAAAACACAGAAAACGAACAGACACCCCCCCCCTACCCCCCACACCTAATGACTGGGACAAGCACTCAAGCAACCTGGATTAAATCCTGATTCGGAGGCTGAACTTTTTTCTTCTTCTTTAATTAAAATAGTGTTGAAAATATTTTTGACCCGGCTTTTGGGACACATGTCTCCGGTTTGCCTTGTATTGTAAATTGTATTGTATTGTATACCCCTTTATGTCACGACAGATATTATGTTCTCTGCGTGAAAATTCGGGATGCTCTCTCTGGGGAGAGTACGTTACCATAGAGTAGTGCCACCCATTGTGTGTTTTTCCTTGTCTGCATAATTATGTATTTGGTTTTATATAAGTGTGGGTTTGTTTGTTTTTTTACAGAATTTTGTCAGAGACAACTTTTTTTTTGTTGCTGTGGGTTCTTTTACGCGCGCTGAATACACAAGAACACAGCAACGGTTGCAACAAGTACATTTACAATTTCTGTATCAACAACGACAACGCCAACAATAAGTACAACAACATCGACAACAACATCGACAACAACAACAACAACACCACTAGGCTATTCCGTCCCGTAATGTAGCTGGCTAGATATTGTTGTGTTCTTTTTAAGCCCTTCTGGTGTCTGCTTACACTCAAAGAAAACTTCCTCCTTTTCAAAAATGAAAAAAAATCCCCACGGTAATCTTAGAGGTGTGCTTTACTGTTAGACAATAGCGTAGCTACGAGGAGCTGGAGGGTAGTTATACTAGTCACTCACAGGCAGACAGGCAGACCGACAGACAGACAGACAGACCAGACCAAGCCAAGCTAAAATCAAACCAAACCAAACCAAACCAGACTAAAACAAAACAAACCAAACCAGATTTAAGCAAAACAAACCAAACCAGATTGAAACAAAACAAACCAAACCAGACTAAAGCAAAACAAACCAAACCAGATTGAAACAAAACAAACCAAACCAGATTGAAACAAACCAAACCAAACCAGATTGAAACGAAACAAACCAAACCAGATTGAAACAAAATAAACCAAACCAGACTGAAACAAACCAGACCAAAAGAAACTAAACCAGACTAAAACAAAACAAGAAAAAACCGAAACCAGACCAAAACCAAACCAAACCAGACTAAAACAAACCAAACTAAACCACACCAAAACCAAAACCAGACCAAAACCAAACCAGACCAAAACCAAACCAGACCAAAACCAAACCAGACCAAAACCAAACCAGACCAAAACCAAAACCAGACCAAAACCAAACCAGACCAAAACCAAACCAGACCAAAACCAAAGAAAACACCAGGTGCCCCGACACTCAAATAGTTTTCAAGGACAGGGTTTTAGTTGTTGTTGTTGTTGTTGTTGTTGTTGTTGTTGTTGTTGTTGTTGTTGCTGCTGCTGTTGTTTTTGTGTTTAATGATTCAACCCCCCCCCCCCCCCGCCCGCTCTCTACAGTGACGACACACATTAGGTTTTCCCTGCCAAGTAAGCAGACGACATAATGTATCTAATCATTTTCCCCAGAACCTGGACCTAACTATAACTATACAGTCATTCTGGAATAGGACCTGTTCAGCGTCACAGTAAAACTAAAACATTACTAGGCCTACCTCGATCTAGGTGTTTTGACGCGGTATGTCTTAAGCAATGATGCGCTATACATATATCTTAATTGTGACAAAAGCGCGCCAAGACCCCCCTAGGGGGATAGATAGTCAACACACTTGATCACAAGTGTGACAAAGTACGTTAAGCACCCCCCCCTCCCCCCCCCCCACCCCCACCTTCCCTATATCCCGGAAGAATATCACGAATTTTGTGACATAGTGCATGCATAAAGTAGTATGAACATGAAATAAAATGAAAAAAATATCATTAAAGTCATCTCTTATACTTATAACAACACTCAGGCGACAGAGCAGTTCTTTAAAAAAAAAAATCGTTTTTTTCTACTGCCTCATCTTCTGCAACGTCCCGTCCTGCTGTTCCCACTCCGCTCATTTCAATCTCCCCGCCACAGCCATGCCCTGATTCGTTATGTCTCATCCTCAGGGTCAGAAGTCCACAGGGAGCCCATCAATATCAGGCCGCTGTAGGACCACCGGCCAGAGAGGCCCTGTACTGCTGCTGGTTCACTTTGGTGGTGTTCAGTGGTGCCTGTTCTGATCTAACATACGCAGGGCACTACCTACTAAGCTCCCTACTAACGACAGTATTAGCTCAGTCGCGGAGTCAGATTGAGTGAGTCACCCACCTGAGGTGGCGACCACCACAAAGTCCCTCCAACGACCACCCCCCCCGCGAACCTCCAACCCCAAAGGCTTTGACACAAACTCACCACAGGCAAAGAAGTGTATGGGAAAACCAAATCTGAGGTCACCATGAGACCAGAGCAACGGGAGCCACCGAATTTGAGGCAATTTTATTATTGCATGATAATCAATGATGATGAGGATGATGTAATGATGCTGCTGTGGAGGTGCATCCGCTTTGAGACTACTTGACAGGGTTGTACACTATGCTTACTATCATAATATACCCCGGCGTCAACCGGTCCCGAGAGATACAGACACCTGCTGTGTTGGTCAGGCAATTTTTAGCAACACTCTCAAACTCGCATCCGCAAAGTGGATGAAACTCGACTGTGTGGTCCTAGTCTTCCCACTGAGCCCACAGCACCCTCACTCTGGGTAAGAGCCGGCCGGAGTCCGAAAAATCCCTATGACTCATAGGATTCGAACCCGCGACCTTCCAGTCCCAAACCCAAGGCGCCAACCACAGCGCCATGGCGGCTGGAGACATAGAAAAGTTCTTTCTGAGAAAAACTTTTCAGTAGAAGGTGATTTCGCAGAAAAAAAAAGTATCTGTATTCTTATGGAAAATTATGACACTTAAATTGCTGAGCTCTCTTGCCTTTCTTCGTTTTCCGGTTTGTGTGTGTGTGTGTGTGTGTTTGTGTGTGTGTGTGTGCGTGTGCGTGTGTGTGTTGTGTGTGTGTGTGTGTGTGTTTTTGTGTGTTTGTGTTGTGTTGTGTTGTGTTGTGTTGTGTTGTGTTGTGTTGTGTGTGTGTGTGTGTGTGTGTGTGTGTGTGTGTGTGTGTGTGTGTGTGTTGTGTTGTGTTGTGTTGTGTTGTGTTGTGTTGTGTTGTGTTGTGTTGTGTGTGTGTGTGTGTTGTGTGTGTGTGTGTGTGTATGTGTGTGTGTGTGTGTGTGTGTGTGTGTGTGTGTGTGTGTTCTATTTTTGTTGAAATCTGTTTCGCTTAGCATATATGAAATATCACTGGGCTTCTAGACAACCCCTAAATGAAAAAAAAAGTGTACAAAACATCTAAAGACCAATCTATTCACCTTGGTAAAGGAAGCATAAACAAGACACATATATGAAAGAAGAAAGATTAGAGAAGATATAAAGAAAAGACAG
>CM060341.1:25614152-25624152 GCA_030674155.1 Stramonita haemastoma | reverse complement strand
AAACGAACAATCTTTGCAGTTACCGTATCACTACATTGATGAAAAACTAGTAATCTTTGCAGCGAAAGTATCCACTGTATTGATGAAAAACAAGCAATCAACAGAACAATCTTTGCAGTTCCTGTATCGCTTTGTTGATGAAAAACTAGCAATCTTTGCAGCTTACGTGGCACTGTATTGATGGAAAACAAACACTATCTGCAATCAGTGCGTCACTGTATTGGTGAAAAAAAAAGAAGATCTTTGCAACAAATGTATTACTATGTTGGCAAAAATGGAACAAATTCTGTTGTTATCACTGTATGAATAAAACCCACAATATTTGCGCCAACGGTACCGCTGCATGCATCAATGAAAAACAGCCATAGCAATTATCATCTCATAGTGTTAATCCCAAAACGAAGATATCTTTGAGCTTCCGAATCCGTGTCTAGATGGAAACCAATCTTTGCAGATCGTCGTTGTCTTGATGAAAAACGAACAATCATTTTCTAGAAGTGAAACATCTCAAGATTGGAGACCCAAACCAAGTCATACCCATCCTTGGTCAGCGATTGGCATGACAACGCTACCACCACGCAGAACCAAAGTCACCACCATGGCTGCTCTCTCTGCTCTCTGGGTGTGGAAGACAGCTGGTTCTGTCAGCGGGGCTTTCAGCTTTGCTGGTCGTAGTAGAAAAGGAGTTCAGATCTACTTCATCAATGACGTCATTTTTTGTTGACGTCATCTTGAGGATTTTTCTAAAAGCTTAGGATTTGCTTTCTCCTGATTTTGGTTTGTTAAGAACTTTAACTCTATTCCTGTGAACACCCCCCCCCCTCTCATCCCCCCTCACCCCCCCCCCCCCCCCCCCCACATTTTACTCCAACTTCACCCCAGCCCCATAACTTCGCCATTACTTTTCTTTATCTTTCAATATTTCCTTTTTATATGACAATTTTTGTCCACAACTATTTGCCCAGATACAATGGCAAAAGCAAACAAAATCTTCAACCCTCCCCCCCCCCCCTTCCCCCCGATTCGAATTACTATTCTAGTTCAAAGTGTTTTCATCTTTGTCATACTTAAAAAAAAACAACAACTTACCCATTAGTTCCTATGTCATGGTCTGTTAGACCTATGGATAAAAGTTTTATACTAGGAAATCCGACGAAAAAAATAAGGTGTTTTCAACAAAAATACCACTGATGTGAGTGATATAGCATTTAAGCTTGGCTTGTCTTCCAGAGTTTTTTCCCTTTTCGTTCCTCGAAGAGGTCTCCAAGGTTCACCAATGGTGAGATTTTGCGTATGCGACCATTTTGATGGTGGGCCTAGCCGCATTCCGACATCGAGGATATAGGTAAAGGTATAACCTTTGTGGTCGTAGGGGAGCAAGGCATCAGAGACCTCAGCTTCTCTAGGGGCCAGCATATTGAGGGCGGCGCCCATCTCCTCTCCATTGCTGTTTTCCCTTCCTTGACCCTAAAGAGGGCAGGTACCCATTAACAGCTGGGTGAACTGGGGGACTATACTGAAGCCAAGGCGCGCAAACGGTCACCCATCAAAATGGTAACCACGCTCGATGCTGCTTAACCTTCTCTTGGGGAAAGCAAGTGCTCTGACCACTGAGCTATCCCGTCCCCCATATGTACACAAAACTCCACATAGGCACGCACACACAGAGTCAACAACCCAACACACGTATTCACACACACAGACACACAGACACAGATACAAGCAGACAGACAGACAAACAGACAGACACACACACACACACAAACACGCACGCACGAACAAACGCACGCACGCACGCACACACAGAGTCAACAACCCAACACACGTATTCACACACACAGACAAACAGACACACAGACACACACACGCACACAAACATACACACAAACAGTTAACAACCCAACACACACACACACACACACACACACACACACACACACACACACACACACCACACACACACACACACACAGAGTCAACAACTCAACACACACAGACACTTGCACACACACACTCACACACACACACACACACACGCACGCACACACACGCGCACATACACACACACATACGCACGCACACGCGCGTACTCACACACACAAACGCGCGCGCGCGCGCGCGCCCGCACACACAGACACACACACACTAACACACACAGATATATATATATATATATATATATATATATATATATATATATATATATATATATATATATATATATATATATATATATATATATATATATATATATATATATAACCCCTACCCCCCTTGGCTTAGGCTTTTGAAAAAGTATATGGATCTTTGTTTACTTTGTTTTGTTGGTTGTGGTGTTTTTTTGTTGTTGTTTTTTTTGTTTTTTTTAAAGATCGATGTTACTCTGAACTGTAATTAGTTCTGTTGCTTGTTTATTTTAGTTGCTTTGCTTTCTTTTCAGTTATTGGAATTTTTTCTCTCCCTTTTCTTTTTTCGTCTTTAAAAATTGTTTACATTTTGATGTTACCTTGAGATAAGCTGCAAACAAAAATCAATGTTCCTAAAGGTGAGATACAGACCTCAGTCTCCCTTCCTCCCTCCCTCTCTCCCTCTTTCTCTTCTTCCCCCCTCCTTCCCCTCTCTCTGGGTGTGGATGTATAGTGACGTGTACCTGATGTGTACCGTAAGTGTGTGTGTGTGTGTGTGTGTGTGTGTGTGTGTGTGTGTGTGTGTGTGTGTGTGTGTGTGTGTGTGTGTGTGTGTGTGTGTGTAGTGGGAAGGGGATGTGTGTGTTTGTAGTGTGTGTGTGTGTGTATGTGTGTGTGTGTGTGGGTGTTTGTGTATGTGTGTGTGTGTGTGTGTGTGTGTGTGTGTGTTTTGTGTATGTATGTGTGTGTGTGTGCGCACGCACATTTCTGTGCCTGTGCGTATGCGTGTGTGTGTGTGTGTGTGTGTGTGTATGTGTGTGTACACACACATCTCTGTGCGTACGTGTGCATATGTGTGTGTACATACATCTCTGTGCGTGTGCGTATATGTGTGTGTACATCATACATCTCTGTGCGTGCGTGTGCATATGTGTGTGTACATACATCTCCGTGCGTGTGCATATGTGTGTGTACATACATCTCTGTGCGTGTGCATATGTGTGTGTGCACACACATATCTGTGCGTATGTGTGTGTGTACACACACATCTCTGTGCGTGTATATGTGTATACACACAATCTCTGTGTGCGTGCGTGCGTGTATTTGTGCTTGTGTGTGTGTGTTTGCGCACGTGCGCTCATGCCGGTGGGCGTGTATGTGAACCTATGTGTTGGTGTGCATTTTTGCGTATGTTTTTTGTGTGCCATGTTCGTCTTTGTGGATGAGTGCATGCACGCTTATGTCGTATGATGGGATGTGTGTGCGCGTGCGTAGTGTGTGTGTGTGTGTGTGTGTGTGTGTGTGTGTGTGTGTGTGTGTGTGTGTGTGTGCGTGCGCGTATGCATCCACACACGCTCATGTGCGCCTTTGCGTGCTCTCATATAGAAACAGACAGACAGACAGACAGAGACAGACAGACAGACAGACATACAGAGAGAGAGAGAGAGAGAAAGAGACAGAGACAGACAGAGACAGAGAGACAGAGACAGAGAGACAGAGAGAGACAGAGACAGAGACAGAGAGAGAGACACACACACACACACAGACAGACATACAGACATACAGAGACAGAGACAGAGAGACCGAGACAGAGAGACAGAGACAGAGAGGTTGTATAAATTGAGCAACTTCGCCTGTCTCTCTCTCTCAACTTTGTTATATAACATCCTGGTTTAGTTGACCTCCACAATTTTATTCTGCCATTTGGCTCGTGAATTTAGCGTTGTCTAAATTGAAGGTGTGCACAAGAAAGGCCAATATAGTAAAAGGTAACAACTACTAGAAAATCACAAGAGTGATACAGAACAAAAATAGAAACTCTCAACAAAACCCTGCAAAATGAACACCACTTCAGCAATAACAGAAATCACCATCACCACCACCACCAACAACACCACCACCAACAACAACAGTACCCAGATTCCAGAAGGATGCGTGGTACTACTGAAGAGCACCCAAGGCGACTTCCTCCCCTGGGACAACCCTCACAACCTCATCAGCAGAGAGGTGGAGCAGACCCTGGACGCGGCTGTCGCCGTGGGCTTCCTTCCCGTCCTCTTCCTCATCAGTCTCCTCACCAACCTCATCAACCTGGCCGTCTTCTGTCGCCAGGGCCTCAAAGAACGCATCAACCTCTGTCTCTTCAGCCTGTCCTTCACGGACCTGATGTACATGATCTATTCCTTCATCTTCAACTTGGACAGGATGCGCCAGGAAATCACCCGTAGCACTCTCCACACGGGGCCAGTCTTCAAGTTCATCATGAACAACCTGTTGGAGAGTTTGCGGGCGTTGAATTGGGTGTCTGGGTTTATTTCTACCATGATCGCTTGTGAGAGATGCTTCTGCGTTCTCAGCCCTCTACGCTCGCAGACCATCCTCAAGACGAAGACCACGGCTGTGATTATTGTCCTGTCTTATTTCGTGATACTGGCTGGTCCTGTTGCAGCCGCTAAGAGGTGGAAGTTCATCTGCGTGTATGATCCTGTAACTAACTCCACTTCCGAGACGCTTTACACTAGCGAGTTTTACTTGGAAAACAAACAGATTCTGGATTTTGTCACTCTCATGTTCGGTACCGTTCAACCCATGATTTACCTGTTGGTGGTTTTCGTCACCACGATTGTGACGTCAGTGAAGTTGAGGAAAATGGCGACGTGGCGGGAGCAGACGTCATCCGCGACATTGACGTCACGGGAAATTGCCTTAACGCGAATGTTGATTGGTGTTTCTGTGGTCTACGTCATCTGTTCCTTACCTCCTCTCTGATTTTAGGCATCTGTATCGCTTTTGTGCCGGATGTCAGTTTACACGGGAGGTATTACAACTTTTTCAACTTCATGATCAGCCTGTTTGAGCTGTTCACCTATATTAACTCCTCCTTCAACTTCTTCGTCTACTGTTTCTTAGGGTCCAAGTACAAGGCCACCCTGAGGGAACTGTGTGGGTGCAGGAGCAAGAGGGCCTCACGGGGAAAGGTTGTGGGTGAGATCAGCAGGGAGGTGAAGGCTACTGCTGTTGTAGTAGTAAGGCCCTGAAAGTTTTTTTGGCTGTAATTACAGGTCATAGGTTTTTGCCTGTGTAGTCCTTGGTTTTCGTTCTGTAAAGGCCGTAGGTTTTGTCTAAGCAGTCTATGGTTTTTCCCTCTACATCTCGTGGGTGTTTTTTTTAATACTGTGTCCATGGTTTCCCCTCTGTAGGACGTAGATGTATTCTATACAGTATATGGTTTCTCCTCTAAAGGCCGTAGGTTTTTCTTATACAATCTATGGTTTTTCCCTCTATAAGGCATAGATGTCTTCTATACAGTCCATAGTTTTCCCTCTATAGGTTGTAGATGTCTTCTATACTACTGTCCATAGTTTTTCCTCTATAGGGCGTAGATGTCTTCTATATTACTGTCTGTGGTTTTCCCTCTATAGGGCATAGATGTTTTCTATACAGTCCAGGGTTTTCCCTGTTAAGGCAGAGATGTCTTCTATAGGGTCCATGGTTTTCCCTCTATAGGCCATAGATGTCTTCTATACTATCCATAGTTTTCCCACTTAAGGCCGTAGGTTTTCCCTATACACTCCATGGTTTCTCCTCTATAGGGCTTAGATGTCTTCTATACAGTCCATAGTTTTCTTTTCTATAGGGTGTAGCTGTCTTCTGTACTGCTGTCCATAGTTTTCCCTTTATAGGTCATAGATGTTTTCTATACAGTCCACGTTTTTCCCTCTATAGCCCGTAGATGTCTTCTATACTACTGTCCATAGTTTCTCTTCCATAGGGCGTAGATGTCTTCTATACTACTGCCTGTGGTTTTTTCCTCTATAGCTCATAGATGTCTTCTATACATTCCATAGTTTTTCCCTCTATAGGTCTTAGATGTCTTCCATACTGTCCATTATTTTTCCTCTTTTGCCTGTAGATAATTATCTTCTGTACAGTCCATAGTTTCCCCTCTATAGCCTGTAGATGTCTTCTCTACAGTCCATAGTTTCTCCTCTATAGCCTGTAGATGTCTTCTGTACAGTCCATAGTTTTCCCTCTATAGCCTGTAGATGTCTTCTGTACAGTCCATAGTTTTCCCTCTATAGGCCATAGATATCTTCTCTACAGTCCATAGTTTTCCCTCTATAGCCTGTAGATGTCTTCTACACAGTCCATAGTTTTCCCTCTATAGGTCATAGCTGTCTTCTCTACAGTCCATAGTTTTCCCTCTATAGGTCATAGCTGTCTTCTCTACAGTCCATAGTTTTCCCTCTATAGCCTGTAGATGTCTTCTCTACAGTCCATAGTTTTCCCTCTATAGCCTGTAGATGTCTTCTATACAGTCCATAGTTTTCCCTCTATAGCCTGTAGATGTCTTCTATACAGTCCATAGTTTTCCCTCTATAGCCTGTAAATGTCTTCTCTACAGTCCATAGTTTTCCCTCTATAGGTCATAGCTGTCTTGTCTACAGTCCATAGTTTTCCCTCTATAGGTCATAGCTGTCTTCTCTACAGTCCATAGTTTTCCCTCTATAGGTCATAGCTGTCTTCTATACAGTCCATAGTTTTCCCTCTTTTGCCTGTAGATAATTATCTTCTCTACAGTCCATAGTTTTCCCTCTATAGCCTGTAGATGTCTTCTCTACAGTCCATAGTTTTCCCTCTATAGCCTGTAGCTGTCTTCTCTACAGTCCATAGTTTTCCCTCTATAGGTCATAGCTGTCTTCTCTACAGTCCATAGTTTTCCCTCTATAGCCTGTAGATGTCTTCTATACAGTCCATAGTTTTCTCTCTATAGCCTGTAGATGTCTTCTATACAGTCCATAGTTTTCCCTCTATAGCCTGTAGATGTCTTCTCTACAGTCCATAGTTTTCCCTCTATAGCCTGTAGCTGTCTTCTCTACAGTCCATAGTTTTCCCTCTATAGGTCATAGCTGTCTTCTCTACAGTCCATAGTTTTCCCTCTATAGCCTGTAGATGTCTTCTATACAGTCCATAGTTTTCCCTCTATAGCCTGTAGATGTCTTCTATACAGTCCATAGTTTTCCCTCTATAGCCTGTAGATGTCTTCTCTACAGTCCATAGTTTTCCCTCTATAGCCTGTAGATGTCTTCTCTACAGTCCATAGTTTTCCCTCTATAGCCTGTAGCTGTCTTCTCTACAGTCCATAGTTTTCCCTCTATAGGTCATAGCTGTCTTCTCTACAGTCCATAGTTTTCCCTCTATAGCCTGTAGCTGTCTTCTCTACAGTCCATAGTTTTCCCTCTATAGGTCATAGCTGTCTTCTCTACAGTCCATAGTTTTCCCTCTATAGCCTGTAGATGTCTTCTCTACAGTCCATAGTTTTCCCTCTATAGCCTGTAGATGTCTTCTCTACAGTCCATAGTTTTCCCTCTATAGCCTGTAGATGTCTTCTATACAGTCCATACAGTTTTGCCGGTTCCCCCCCCGGTTCCCCCCCCCCCCCCCCCACTGAAGTCAGAAACTCGTCATACAGTCCTTCTCGCACTCACACTCCACTCAAATCTTTGCCGTTCAATAGAAATAGAATAGATAAGCCTCAACCCACTACTTAGAGTCTATTGTAGGCTGATACAGACGTAAGAGAAACGACAGTAAAGAGCTGACGCTACAATCAGCAGTATTAGGGCTGATTGGTCCTTTCGTGATGAAACACCTCACGACCCGGGTTCGATTCCCGGTCGAGGGGATATTTCTCCTGGAGTTAACATCAGTGCCGACTCCACTCTCCTCAAAAGTCTTTTGGGATGAGACTATAAACCGAGGCCCCGTGTGCGAACGCACGCAGAACCTCTTGCCGCACACGTTAAATCCTGTTCCGCTTTTCGTAAGAGTAGGCCATTGTGTGCCGGTGGGAAGAGATGACATTTACAAAACTGCATACGCACGGGGGACTGGATGTAAAAAAAGCACAAGAATGCTTATTCCATTATCATCGGTGTAAATGAATAAATAGATAGATAGATAGATAGATAGATAGATAGATAGATAGATAGATAGATAGATAGATAGATAGATAAACACTTGCAAAGAAGTCATTCCACTGATCTATTTGTATTTGCAGAACTGGATGGAAAAACAGAATGACAGGATAACTTTGTGGTCAGAGCACTTGTTCTCCCCATGTTAAGGTTTTAGCGAGGTTACGTCAAAGTCAAGTCAAGTCAAAAACACTTTAATCATCCCTGAAGGGCAATTACAATACCGACAAGCATATTGATACAAATCATAATCAAACACACGAAATAGAGCTCTACATTTCATATTTGTTCAGGCATTATATGATAACTTCAAATAAAAATGTCACAAACACTCACACTCTACGCGCGCGCGCTCGCACACACGCAAACACACGCATGCACACACACACCAATATTTAGATACGTTTTGGTTAGATGACCTTTCGTACGCTTTGGCTTCAGTAGAGTTCCCCAGTTCACTTAGTTGTAAATGGGTACCGTCCCTTTTAAGGGTCAGGGAAGGTAAAGCAGCGAGGGAGAGGAGATGGGCGCCGTCCTCAATATGCTGGCCCCTAGAGAAGATGAAGTCTCTGATGCCTAGCTCCCCAACGACTGCATAGGTTATGGGAGACCTTTGCCCTTAAAAAAAAATCTACTACTTTCAGTCACAGCATATATCTCCGCGTTGTATTTTGCACAGCTCTCAGAAGAGGGTATGTTGCCACATGAGCAGTGCCATTTATTCATCATCATCATCATCATCATCATCATCATCATCATCATCATCATCATCATCATCATCATCATCATCATCATCATCATCATTATCACCACCATATCTCTCTCTCTCTCTCTCTCTCTCTCTCTCTCTCTCTCTCTCTCTCTCTCTCTCTCTCCTCTCTCTCTCTCTCTCTCTGCAAAACCTGGCTCAGTTTATTTACCATGCTGTGAATAAGAGAGAGGTGTTAAAGATACTAGCTAACTAAAAGAAATTCCTGACTTCCTGAAAAACCATCAATTATGTTGGAAGAGGGCCAAAGGCCAGAATCCTCTGTGTGTGTGTGTGTGTGTGTGTGTGTGTGTGTGTGTGTGTGTGTGTGTGTGTGTGTGTGTGTGTGTGTGTGTGTGGCGTGCGTGCGTGCGTGCGTGTGAGTGCGTGCGTGCGTGCGGGTAGTGCGGCGTGCGTGTGAGTGTGTGTGTGCGTACGTGCGTGTGTGTGTGTGTGTGTGTGTGTGTGTGTGTGTGTGTGTGTGTGTGTGTTGTGTGTGTGTGTGTGCGTTTGAGCACGTGCACGAACTGCATGGGTGCACATGTGGGGGGGGGGGGGGGTTGCATGCGTACAAGATCAACTATGAGTGTGCCAAAAAATTTGAGCGAGACATGCACAAGCGATCATGATATCTTAATTTGTATCACACAATACATTATTATTCATATTTTGTATGCTGATGTGCACAATCATGTTTACTCTTTGTAGTTTCCTTTTCAGAATCCAGGCAATCTGTATACCGCTGGAAATTGCATGAGTTAGAGTGCAAAATGTTAGGAGTCTGAAGACTTATGAACATTAAATTATTTGAAGTCTGAAGTCTCTCTCTCTCTCTCTCTCTCTCTCTCTCTCTCTCTCTCTCTCTCTCTCTCTCTCTCTCTCTCTCTCTCCTATATATATATATATATATATATATCAACATCCTGGCAAAAGACATGTCATTTTTTATGTAGACTGTTTTAAGTTGTTGTTTTTTTCAGTTCCTCGTTTACAGCTCAGTGATTCATCAATGGCAAGAATTTTGTATTATGCGACCAGTTTTTTAATTTTTTTTTAATCTACCATGAAGGCAGCAGTATTCCGACTTCGGAGAAGATGTTCATTCTGATAATGCACGACAGTGCATTACCGTAATGTGGTCCAAGGGG
>CM060341.1:25605248-25612748 GCA_030674155.1 Stramonita haemastoma | reverse complement strand
AACCAGCCCTCTGGGCAAAAAGAGTTCGACCCCCCCCCAAAAAAAAAAATCCTCTCAACGAAACAACTAACAAACAACAAGTTTCTTTCAAAGAAAAAGAAAAAAAATCAAGACATCCAAAATCTAAATTAAATAATCATCGTAAGCATACAACTTTAAAATGCAGACAGGAGAGTAGAGGAAAAGAGAGAGAGAGAGAGAGAGAGAGAGAGAGAGAGAGAGAGAGAGAGAGAGAGAGAGAGAGAGAGAGAGAGAGAGAGAGAGAGAGAGAGAGAGAAGAGAGAGAGAGAGAGAGAGAGAGAGAGAGAGAGAGAGAGAGAGAGACAGAGAGAGAGAGACAGAGAGAGAGAGGGTGATAGATAGATATTTATTTATTTATTTATTTATTTATTCTTTTATATCGAGGATAACAGAATAAGCAATCATGTGCTTTTTTTCATCCGGTCCCCGTGTGTATGCAGTTTTATAAATATTGTCATCTGTTCCCACCGGCACACGATGGCCTACTCTTACGAAAAGCGGAACAGGATTTAACGTGTGCGCAAGATGTTCTGCGTGCGTTCGCACACGGGGCCTCGGTTTAAAGTCTCATCCGAAGGACTTTTGGGGAGAGTGGAGTCAGCACTGATGTTAACTCCAGGAGAAAAATTTCCTCGACCAGACTCGAACGACAGAGACACAGAGAGAGAGGGTGATTGAAACAGAGACACACAGACAGACAGACGGGGAAGGGGACGAGAGGGCGGAGGGCAGGTCGGCTTTCTGTAACTGAACAAAGCTTGAACAAAAAATTATCCCGTGTCCATCACGTTTCCCAACAGGAAGTATATTATAGTCACTGCAAAACAGGAAGGAAATGATCCTTTTCCTTCATTTCGTAACCACACGAGCTCTTTGTTTAATAAATAAAGCAGGTTTTAGTTAGTCACTTCTTCAAGCCATAGCCACGCCAAGTCAAGTCAGGTCAGGTCAGGTCAGGTCAGGTCAAGCAAAGTCAAGTCAAGCAAAGTCAAGTCAAGTCAGGTCAGGTCAGGTCAGGTCAGGTCAGGTCAGGTCAGGTCAGGTCAAAATACTGTCATCTTCCCATGAAAAGCTATTAGAACACTGACAGTCACATACATGTATTAGGGGACAGGATAGCTTAGTGCATAGAACATTGCCCTCCCAATTTGACGATCCGGGTTTGATTCCCCCTTCGAGGGGATTCCCCCCCCCCCCCCTGGAGTTAACATTAGTGCTGACTCCACTCTCCCCAAAAGTCTTTCCGATGAGACTATAAACCGAGGCCCGTGTGCGAACGCACGCAGAACACCTTGCGCACACGTTAAATCCTGTTCCCATTTTTGTAAGAGTAGGTTATTGTGTACTGGTGTGAACAGATGACAAGATTTACAAAACTGCATTCACACGGGGACTGGATGTAGGAAAGCACATGAGTGCTTATTCCATTATCCTCGATATAAAAGAATAAATGAAGAATTAAAATAAATAAATAACACACACACACATTTCAATCTAGGCACACAATGCAGTACAGACAAAAAAAAAACAACTAGAAAAGAAATAAATGAAATTTACATAATTATATAATTCTACCACATAATTATACCATCTGGTCCGGGACACATGTTAATATCTGATGCCTTGAAGTGCTTTAATGTATTTTTTTCCAACAATAATGACGCTATTGTCAAAACATTGAGATTTGCTTTTCGAATTGAGTAATAAATGCGTTTAATAAATGATTTGGTAGCTTGTTATCACAACCTACCTGGAAACTGATCTTTGACCTAAGTGGGACAACTGCCATGTTTACCGCTGACATAATTTTTACTCCCTGCCAGTTAGCATGAACATTATTTTCTGCAAACTTGTCTTCTATCTAACTTTTATACTTACTTCTAGCCTGTGCAACAGCAAGTTTAAGTTCTTCACACCGATCCACCAGATTAGTAAATTTGCATCCCTACGGTAGTTTCTAGGTGTGATGAGTACATTATTACTTTTTATTTTTCTGGATTTTTTTTTATTTCACATGGATAGATTATAAACTAGGCTTAGCCTAAAATTTTCACCCATGTGCATTAAACATCATTCATTCATTCATTCATTCATTCATTCTCTCCGTCTGTCTGTCTGTCTGTCTGTCTGTCTGTCTGTCTCTTTTCCTCTCCAACCAATTAGCAGAGTTTCACAATCACGGTGTGCGAACACAGAACATCTTGCACACACGTTAAATCATGTTCCGCTTTTCGTAAGAGTAGGCCATTGTGTGCCAGTAGGAACAGATGACAATATTTACACAACTGCATACACGCGGGGACTGGATGAAAAAGCACATGAGTGCTTATTCCATTATCCTCAATATAAAAGAATAAATCAATCTCTCTCTCTCTCTCTCTCTCTCTCTCTCTCTCTCTCTCTCTCTCTCTCTCTCTCTCTCTCTCTCTCTCTTTCTCTTAAAGTCCTTTGGATGAGACTTTAAACCGAGGCCCCGTGTGCGAACACACGCAGAACATCTTGCGCACATGTTAAATCCTGTTCCGTTTTTGGTAAGAGTAGGCCATCGTGTGCCGGTGGGAACAGATGACAATATTTACAAAACTGCATACACACGGGACCGGATGAAAAAAAGCACATGATTGCTTATTCTGCTATCCTCGATATAAAAGAATAAATAAATAAATAAATAAATAAATAAATAAATAAATAATAAATAAATAAAATTAACCAATCCAAATCTCAAAACAAACTCAAACTCACCAAGCAGTCGGTACACACTTGGTGGTGGTAGGACTGTCTGCACATTATCTGAAGAGTATCAACAAAACTTCAGTTATTTTATTAAGGAGGAAGCCAAATGTCCGGAAAATCCCCTGACCTCTTTTCTCCTCCTTCTCCAACCAATCAGCTGAGAGTTTCACAACCACGGCGTCCATTGTTGTCTTCTCTTGCGCGATGCCGTGTTAATCGGGTTACACTCCAGTATTAGTGTTTTGGAAGTCAGGTAGTATCTTCTTAATATAGAATGCATGTCGGGAAATTTTTTGTTGTTGAATTTCCCAGATTTCTTTTTTAAAAGTATGAAAAAAAAAGTACTTTGCACTTTTTATTTTGGGGGGGGGGGGGGGGGGGGGGGGGGGGATTGAGGACATAGAGCAATACCAGGTAGTCACGAGAAAGTTGGAAATGAGCATCCAATGAGGATTTCTTGTGTTCCTACAGCTTTGACCCTGCGCATGCATATTGGGGTTAGGAAGCTAGCAGACGACAAAGGAGTGAGGGGGGGTACAGTGTTTGCTAAAAAAGATTTATATAAAAAGTTCAAATCTACCAAATTTGTGCAAAATCACCTGAGTTTCGAGTCAGGGGCTAGTCTTTCTGAAAAAAAAAAGTTAATTTTTTTTCCTGCGGATGCCTTATTACGTGCAGTGCGAATGCAAGAGTGATATATATATATATATATATATATATATATATATATGTGTGTGTGTGTGTGTGTGTGTGTGTGTGTGTGTGTGTGTGTGGAAAATAGAAGGAAAAGTAGTAACAAAAATTAATACTGGTGTGTAGCCTACATGAAAAGGGCGGAAAAAGTTGAGTGGTTGCCGTGATGAACTGTGCTTGGTCCTGTGACATGACCCTTTTAAATTAAAACAGAGTGGGTGGGTGGGGGGGGGTTTGAGTCTAGCTACGCTCAGACATAGGAGCGTGAGGGAAGTTTCCTCCTTGGATAAGGTAGTGATTTCTCTCCCATGACAAGTCCCTTGACAACAACTGTAAACTTTTCTTAAAATTTATTTTATTTCATTCTTTTATGTTGAGGATTTATTTATTTATTTATTTTATTTTTTATTTTATTCTTTTATATCGAGGATAATGGAATAAGCATTCATATGCTTTTTTTTTTTTTACATCCAGTCCCCGTGTGTATGCAGTCTTGTAAATCTTGTCATCTGTTCCTACCGGCACACGATGGTCTACTCTTAGGAAAAGCGGAACAGGATTTAACGTGTGCGCAAGATGTTCTGTGTGCGTTCACACACTGGACCTCGGTTTATGGTCTATCCGAAGGACTGAGGTTGTGTGTTACAAATATATACAGAGTTTTGTTGTTTCTTTTAAGTGTGGATTCCTCCCCCCCCATTTCTCGGCTAGAGTTCTTTTATGTTGCCATGGGATGTTTTAAGCGCACTGAATCTATGACGTGCACGTACAGCATCTCAGTTTATCGTCTAATCCAAAAGACTAGCATTCGAATGAGACCATAAACCGAAGCCCTGTATATGGACCCACGCAGAACATCTTGCGCACACGTTAAACATCCGTCCCGCCTTTCAAAAGAGCAGGCCATTGTGTGTCTGTAGGAGTGGATGACAACAAAATGAAAAAAAACCCAGCATGCACACAGGTGTCGGGTTTAGACACCATCATTATGCTAAAAATCGGGGAGTTGGAGTCCACTGGGTGGTTCGGGGCTGTATAATTATGGCAACGTTCTGGTGGCTCCTGCGACGGTACTGGAACCATGCGTATCGGCGATTGCCTTTCCAACGGAACATTCCAGTGACGTGGAGAGAGAGAGAGAGAGAGAGAGAGAGAGAGAGAGAGAGAGAGAGAGAGAGAGAGAGAGAGAGAGAGAGAGAGAGAGAGAGAGCGAGCTGCACGGGTAACAGCTTGCCTCCCATAGGTCTACTTACCTACCTAGCCTTTGCGCTCTAGAGCCTAGAGCGCAAGTCCATAATCTTCCATAGTCTTAAGCACATGATTATATGATATTTTTTCTTAGATGGATAGCTTGATGGGAAAAAGGAACAATTGCATTGCTTATTCAATATACCATCTGAAAATAAAAGTTTGACTTTGACTTTGACTTTAAGACTGACAGGATGCCTATTGAGCATCCAGGCCTTCACACACGGTGTATCAATTTAAATATAGAATAAAAAAAGATTAAAAGAGGGGAAAGAACCTGTCAGTTAAAGCTTTCTGTACTGATGCTTTCCCTCTAAAACATATATAGCACAGATTTATGTATTATTATTTATTTATTTATCCTTTTTTATCATTTTTATTTATTTATTCTTTTCATATCGAGGATAGTAGTAGGCCTCCGTCAGTGGGTGTCGACTATGGAATTCGCGCCAAAAGAAAGGTCTTTTGTTCATCGACAGCGCCGGCTGTGGCTGGTCACTCCAATGCGGGAGTGGCAGTCTCTGTTGCATCTGATGCAGATGTGGCTTGTTGAGGTGGCTGGTGTACATGCCTTTCGCTTGGCTCTCTTTTCGTTTGCTGCGGTGTGGATCTTTTCTTCACCACACTTCAGCTGTTTGTGGATATCGAGGATAATGGAAGGATAATGGAGGATAATGTAGAGATGTATATATGTAGAGACCAGAGCCTTACACTCGCGATTTACCGACCTGGAATCGAGCCAGGGACTGAGTCACCATCGGTTCGATTGAAGAGGATGTTCCGCCCTGGAGTTAATAATGTCAGCACTGACTGCACTCCACTGCCCCCGGAAGTTTTTCAGATGAGACTTAACCAAGGCCCTGTGTGTGTGTTGTGTGTGTGTGTGTGTGTGTGTGTGTGTGTGTGTGTGTGTGTGTGTGTGTGTGTGTGTGTGTGGTGTGTGTGTGTGTGTGTGTGTGTGTGTGTGTGTGTGTGTGTGTGTGTGTGTGTGTGTGTGTGTGTGTGTGCTGTGTGTGTGTGTGTGTGTGTGTGTGTGTGTGTGTGTGGTGTTTGTGTGTGGTGTATGTGTGTGTGTTTGTGTGGTGTGTGTGTGTGTGTGTGTGTGTGTGTGTGTGTGTGTGTGTGTGTGTGTGTGTGTGTGTGAATGCACGTAGGACATCTTGCTCCCACAATAAAATCCGAACTGCCTTTTTATTTTATTCTTTAATTATGAGGATAATGGAATTAGCACTCAGGTACTTTTTTTTTTTTTTACATCTAGTCCCCGTGCGTATACAGTTTTGTCAGTTTTGTCATTCGTACCCACCGGTACACAATGGCCTACACTTCGGAAAAGCGAAACGGGTTGTAACATGTGCGCAAGATGTTCTGTGTGCGTTTGCACACGGGACCTCGGTTTATAGTCTTATCCGAAGGTCTTTAGGAGGGAGTGGAGTCGGCACTGATGTTAACTCCAGAGGAGAAATCGTCTTGAACGAGATTCGAACTCGGGTCAACAGAACACGTGTGCATCACTCTGACCACCAAGACTATCCCGTTCCCCTTTTGGAAGTGTAGACGATAAATGCCAGTGAGAACGGATGACAAAAAAACAAAACAAAACAAAACAACCCCCCCACCACACACACACACACACATGCACACTGGTGTCGTGTTTAGACAACATCCCCGAACATGGAATACAGCTTCTTTTTAAAATAAAATCCCACCATGAGAAACATCAGAACTCCTCTAGCCTCTAAACAAAACAAAAAATCAAATTAATCGATTTTTTTAACTTCCTTACATTTGGCTTCCTTCCTTGTCCGAATGTTAATTTTCTTCTCCGTCATCGAAAACTTAGACAGCAACTATTGTTGTCTGTTATAGGAGCTAAAAATGTGTTGCGGCTGCCGTTAAGTACCTGACAAGTCAGGCCCAGCGCATCCGATTACAGCGTATTGTCTTGTCTTTCTGGGGAAAAAAACGGCTGGAGAAAGAAGGAGGTGACAGGGAAAAAAAACAACAAGGAACAAGGTAAGAAACAATGGAAGCCGCCGCTGTAGTCTAGTGGTTAGGGCGTTGGACTCGTAATCTAAAGGTTGCGGGTTCGATCCCAGCTTTCGGCTATGGCGTTGTGCCCTTGGAAAAGGCACTTTACGGCTATTTTTGTTTTTTGTTTTTTTGTATTTTGTACTACTTTATGTCACGGCAGATTTCTCTGCGTGAAATTCGGGCTGCTCTCCCCGGGGAGAGCGCGTCTCCACATGTGCAGCGCCTACCCATATTTTTGTTCTTTTTCCTGCATGCAAGTGTATTTGTTTCCCTATCAGAGTGGCTTTTTCCTACAGAATTTTGCCAGGGACAACCCCCTTGTTGCCGTGGGTTCTTTTATGTGCGCTAAATAGTGATGTGTAACACACGGGACCTCGGTTTATCGTCTCATCAGAAAGACTAGCGCCCAGACCACCACTCAGGGTCTAATGGATGGGGAAAAAGTTTTGGGTCCAAACGGGGTACGAACCCCGCACACTCCGACCCGGACTTTTTGCTTTCTAGGCAAGGCGCGTGACCACCTAGACCACCGATCTCACCCCGCCCAGGTGTAAAAGGGGTACCAACCTTGTGTTGGGGGTTAACCCTGCGATAGACTGGCGTCCTATCCAGGGGGGAGTCTATGTCTCTCAGTCGCTTAACGCCACAGAAAACCGGGATAAGCACCGGCCTGATGAGCCTTAGGCTCGGGACAGACTTTCACTTTTTTTAAAAAAAGAAACCAAGGGAAGGACAGAAAAGAGAAAAATGCTAGCACAAAATTTTAAGAAA
>CM060341.1:25600248-25602748 GCA_030674155.1 Stramonita haemastoma | reverse complement strand
GTGTGTACGCGCCCGCGCGCGCGCTCGCGCTCGCGCGCGCGTGTGTGTGTTTTATTGTTTTATTTATTTATTTATTTATTCTTTTATATCGAGGATAACAGAATAAGCAATCATGTGCTTTTTTCATTCGGTCCCCGTGTGTATGCAGTTTTGTAAATATTGTCATCTGTTCCCACCGGCACATGATGGCCTACTCTTACGAAAAGCGGAACAGGATTTAACATGTGCGCAAGATGTTCTGCGTGCGTTCGCACATGGGGCCTCGGTAGTCTCATTCGAAGGACTTTTGGGGAGAGTGTGTGTATGTGTGTGTGTGTGTGTGTGTGTGTGTGTGTGTGTGTGTGTGTGTGTGTGTGTGTGTGTGTGTGTGTGTGTGTGTGTGTGCGTGCGCGCGCGCGCGTATTTGTGTGTGGTGCGCGCGTTTGTGTATGTATGTATGTATGTATGTATGTATGTATGTATGTATGTATGTATGTATGTATGTATGTATGTATGTATGTACGCACGTGTGTACGTATGTACGCATGTATGTATGTATGTATGTATGTATGTATGTATGTATGTATGTATGTATGTATGTATGTATGTATGTATGTATGTATGTATGTATGTATTTGTGTGTGTGTGTGTGTGTGTGTGTGAGCGCGCGCGCGCGCGCGCATGCGTTTTGCAGATAGCGATTCTCTCCCTCTACGCTGAAATGCACTGGGCCTGACTTGTCAGGCACTTAAAGGCAGCACGACACATTTTTGATCATATGATAGACAACTACAGTTGTTGATTGAGATTTTGAGGAAGAATGTATGTACAACCCCCCCACCCCCACCCCGACACACACACACACGCACGCACGAACGCACGCATGCACACGCACGCACACGCACGCAACACACACACATATACACACAGGGGACAGGAAAGCCTAGTGGTCAGAACACTGCGCTCGCAATCTGACACCCCGGGTTCGAATCCCGTTCAAGAGAATTTTTCCTCTTGAGTTAACACTAGTGCCGTCTCCACTCTCCCCAAAAGTCCGGATAAGGCTATAAACTGAGGTCCCGTGTGTGAACGCACGCAGAACATCTTGCGCGCACGTTAAATCTTGTTCCGCTTTTCGAAAGAGTAGGTTATTGTGTGCCAGTGGGAACAGATGAGAAAATTAACAAAAACTCATACCCTCAGGGATTGGATGTAAAATAAAGCACGTGAGTGCTTATTACATTATCATCTCAATAAAAGAACAAATAAATAAATTAATAAAATAGATAAACACATAACACACACACACTCGCACACAGACACACACAGAGACACATACAGACACACAGATTTTCTCTCTCTCTCTCTCTCTCTCTCTCTCTCTCTCTCTCTCATCCACACACACACACACACACACACACACACACACACACACACACACACACACACACACACACACACACACACACACACACACACTACACACAAACACACACTACACACACTACACACTACACACACACTACACACACGTACATGATGGTACAGTCATAAACACCACCCATTAACTTCATTTGTTCAGCTTTATTCTGCTGTCAGAATTCACAGACATCGTTCTAAACCCCTTCCAGCCCATACCCTGCCCCCTCCCTATAGAGGGAATGCTTATGCCCAACTCCCTTCATTTCATCATTAATTTGAAATCTAATCTGACTGTATGTAGCCATAACATCTTCTCTACGAATGGGAACTTTTATATTTTTTTGTAGTTGGAAAATTATTTTATGAATTCACAGAAGAAATGCGAAGAAAAATCCATGCCCAATTGTTTGTGAAATGGATGAAGAGATTGGGTTATGAAAAAAATACACAGTTTGGTGTGGGAAAGGAGTAAAACACAGGTAAGTTAGGAAAGAGTTAAAGTTAACTAGGTTGAAGGGGGAAAAATTCAGAAAAAAATCGGGCATATTTGATGCAATACAGGCTAAGAGTTCATTAGATAAGATCTTGAAAAAAAAACCCAGTTGTTTTTGTGGAAAATATATGGAACGTTAATTTAAGAAAGTCAGAGGAGAAAAAAATGGCTTGATATATATATATATATATATATATATATATATATATATATATATATATATATATATATATATATATATATATATATATATATATATATATATATTTTTTTTTTTAAAGCAAAGACAGATAAAACTTTTGTGTGTAAGAAAGAGTTAAGAAAATATCTAGCTTTTAAAAATCAAATCTTGAAAAAGCTAGACTGTGAAATATTGTAGAAAATATTGGCTCGTGATCAAGTTGGCTTTCTTACATAAGAAAGAGTTTATGAAAAAAAAAATCTGAGTGTTCAAAAAGACACAAAATGCTAACCTGTGAAAGATGATAAAAAAATCTGACCTGTGGTCAAGACAAGGAATCTAGCCTGTAGAAAATAAAAACTGTAAAAAATCAGCGTATAGTTGTGATATAAAAAAGTAAATTTGTCACAGACAGAAACACTCTA
>CM060341.1:25592748-25597748 GCA_030674155.1 Stramonita haemastoma | reverse complement strand
AAAAACTAGGTATGTGTATGCCGTTTTCAGAACTGCAGGCCAAGATGGCAGGTAATATTTTCTAAGAAAACCTACATACTACGCATGATAGACTAAAGAAATCACAAGCTTCAAAGATCACAGTTGATTTTTTTTTCAAAAGAAAAAAGAAAATCAGGCAAGTGTATATACTGGTTATAATTATCAAAAAATCACACAGGCCCCGACAGGGCAGACATATTGTCCAAGGGCACACTACTCATGTTGGACTGAAAGGGAGACAAGTCGCCAGGGCGGAGTTATTTTCCGAAACGAAGGCTAGGCATCCGCATGTTGGATTCCGACTGCCTGTCTCTCAGGCCGGAGAGAAGGGCTGCCAGGTTGCTGACCAGTCTTCGTTGTTCCTTCCTCTTGTGCACTGAAACACACACACACACACACACACACACACACACACACACACACACACACACACACACACACACACACATATATTATATATATACATACATACAATATATATACATACAACAAACACACACACACACATACACACACACAAGCACGTGCGCGCTTGCGCATTAGATCTCTCTCTCTCTCTCTCTCTCTCTCTCTCTCTCTCTCTCTCTCTCTCTCTCTCTCTCTAACTAATCTATCCAGTCTCCTTCTTAGGGTCGTCTGGTATCACTTAAAGTGGGAAGACGTTAAAATTGAAGACTTACATACAACAGGCATGACATAGAGATTGGACAGTGGTCATGCGGTTGGCTTATAATTATCACCGGATAGCCTAGTGGTCAGCCTCATAGAACATGTTGATTCTGGTGGTCAAAGTCACGGTATAGTTCAAAATACAAGCTACACTGCACTCCATCTTCAGTTTTGGGATAAAGTAGTGTCTTTTACAGAGCATGAGTAAAACAAAACAACAACCCAATCTTATTTTCACTCCTCCATTACTTAAGCCATCCTTCACCTAATAAAAATGATTATTTACCCTAATCACAATGGTTCTTTACCCTATTCACAATGATTCTTTACCCTAGTCACAATGGTTCTTTACCCTATTCACAATGATTCTTTACCCTAGTCACAACGGTTCTTTACCCTAGTTACAATGGTTCTTTACCCTAGTCACAATGGTTCTTTACCCTAGTCACAATGATTCTTTACCCTAGTCACAATGATGCTTTACCCTAGTGACAATGGTACTTTACCCTAGTCACAATGACTCTTTACCCTAGTCACAATGATTCCTTACCCTAGTCACAATGATTCTTTACCCTAGTCACAATGACTCTTTACCTAGTCACAATGATGCTTTACCCTAATCACAATGATGCTTTGCCCTAATCACAGAAAAACAATGGTTGCTGTTTGAGGGCTAGAAGAAGAAGAAGAAGAAGAAGAAGAAGAAGAAGAAGAAGAAGAAGAAGAAGAAGAATTCAACACCTTCATCACTTACCATCAAGACATTCATCCTTCAAACTCATCACTGACCCTCAGTACACCCATCATCATCATCGTCATCATCATCATCATCATCATCATCATCATCATCATCATCATCATCATCGTCGTCGTCGTCGTCGTTGTCGTCATCATCATCATCACCATCACCATCATCATCATCATCATCATTATGATCACCAACCACCACCACCACCACCACCACCACCACCATCATCATCATCATCATCATCATCATCATCATCATCATCATCATCATCATCATTATCATCTTCATCATCATTATCATCATCCACCATCCACCACCACCACCACCACCACCGCCACCACCACCACCCTCCACCACCACCTCCTCCATCATCCATCATCACCCTCCATCATCACCACCACCACCACCACCACCACCCTCCTCCCCCTCCTCCTCCTCCTCACCATCCTCCTCCTCCTCCTCCTCCTCCTCATCATCATCATCATCACACCCCTCACTCACCCTCATTGCCATGCACGGCAGTACCGGCAGCAAAGGCAGCGGAGGTCATAGGCATTCCGGAGTCAGGCAGCTGGCGAAAGCGCAGATGTTTGAGCAGCAGCTTGCTGATGTCTGTCACACACACACACACACACACACACACACACACACACAAAACACACACACACACACATACACACACACACACACACACACACACACACACACACACACACACACACACAACACACCACACACACACACACAACACCACACACACACCACACACACACACACACACACACACACACACACACACACACACACACACACACACACACACACCACAGTTTAGATTGAGAGAGGCAAGGCAAGTCGAGATAGGGCAGGGCAAGGCAAAGCAAGGCAAGAAAAGGCTAAACAAGGCAATGCAAGATAAGTTAAGGTAAGGTTAGGGTAAAAAGGGCAAGGTAAGGCTAAAAAGGCAAGTCAAGTCAAGTCGAGGCAGGGCAAGGCAAAAAAGCAAGGCAAAATTCTTAATTTCAAGGACAATTGATAGGCACTGATGTCCGATTTTGAATCTAGTCTCCTCTCCCATTAGGGTTTGATATTAATATGATATCTTACAACGACGATAACAGTTTTGTAAACATTATTAGTTATTATATAGTGTCTCTGCCCTAACCATTATTTTTTGTCTATCGTTTATTATCTTTTCTGTTATCGTTTATTTTTTTCCCCCGAAGATAATGGAATAAGCACTGGTGTATTGGTGTGCAAATGTGAGCAGGCATGTGGTATAGATCTCTGCTTGTGTAATGAAGTGTGTGTGGACGTAGAGTGGGCTTCGATTCACTATTCATAGTAGGATTAACTGGCAGAGGTGGAGAAGGGTGAGAATAAAGAGGTGACACACACCCTACAGCAGAGTCCACACACACACACACACACACACACACACACACACACACACAACACACACACACACACACACTCCTACAACACACACACACACACACACACACACACACACACACACACACACACACACACACACACACACTACATACCTCCCCCCCCCCCCCCCACACACACGACTCATTCCTTAACAAAAGATCGACAAACCACTCGGCGACCGCGTTCCGTTCTGTTTCCGCCTCTCGGGGACTTCAGATCTGAGAACGCGCGGTAAAAAGACACACAGTCACCAACCGGAAGTGATAAAAGCTGACTTCCGTTTTCGGGGGTCGCTGCTAAAACAATGGCCTTAGAACTGTTCGTTAAGGACCTGCTTTGTTGTCTTTGTTGAGGAAGGAGGGAAAAAAATATGGGTAGTAAGGTTTAAAGCGGAATGCTCTTCAGCAAGGGGGGAGGAAGGGAAATGAGGGATTAAGTACACAGAGAGTATTTGGGGGGAAACTGACGTTAGTCCTTAAATGGCTGAGTTATTGTCTACATTGGCTATTAGGACAGACTGTGTTGAATAGGGGTGTGAGATGTGAAGGGGGGTTGTTATGATGGTGGTGTTTTGTGTGTGGGGTGGGGTGGTGGTGTGGTGGGGGTGGTGGTTGGTGGTGGTTGTGGTGGTAGTGGTTGTGGAAGTGGTGGTGGTGGTGGTAGTAGGGGTGAGGTGTGTGTGTGTGTGTGTGGTGTGTGTGTGTGTGTGTGTGTGTGTGTGTGTGTGTGTGTGTGTGTGTGTGTGTGTTACATGTGTGTATATGAGTGTCTGTACATGTGTGTGTATGCGCGCGCGCGCGCGTGTGTGTATGTGTATGTGCATGTGCGTGTATGTGAGTATATGTACATGTGTGTGTGTAATTGTGTGTGTAACTGTGAGTGTGTGTGTAAGTGTATGTGTGTATATAGATATGTGAGTATGTCAGTGTATGTACATGTGTGTGTGTGTTTGTGTGTGTGAGCGTATATACATATGTGTGTATGTGGGTGTATGTGCATCTGTGTGTGCATTGTTTCGCCTTGTTAGGAATGGGTCTCTTTGCAGAATACAGGAGAGTCCCCCTGCATTGTTGTTGGGAGTGGCAAATAAAAAAAGTTCAGTATATTTGTCTGTCAGTTTGCCTGTTTGTCCTTTGGCTTCACCCTACTTCCCTCCCTCCCTCCCTCTCTCTCTCTCTCTCTCTCTCTTCTCTCTCTCTCTCTCTCTCTCTCTCTCTCTCTCTCTCTCTCTCTCTCCTCCCTTCCCCCCCCCCCTCTGTCTCTCCATCCCTCTCTTCCTCTTTCTCTCTCAGTCTCTCTGTCTGTTTGTGTCTCTCCTTCTCTTAGTGTAAAAGACAAACGCTTGGCTCCAAATCAAAACGTTAGTACCGACTATCAGCACGCATGACTGAATGACCACCTAGACCCAATGACCATTAGTCATCATGAGGAGCGTAGCACCAGAAAGCTTGTTTAATAGACCGCAGTCTGATGAAATCCACAAGCAGTCACTTTTCGTTTATGTGACACTTTTGACCATACATATGGTTTTTAATGGTGTTTCTTTCGGAAAACGATATATGGGATTGTGGCCCTTGAGAAATGTCTTTAGTGCCTGAGCTTTATCACCGTTCTTGATTAATTAAACCATTGACGCTGGGGGCAACAGCAAAGTGAAAGGCTGTATGATCAGTGGCTTTCTTTCCCACTCATGGAATTCCTCTTTACAGCGTAGTCTTTAGTGATAGAATATGACTCTCTGACTGTACTAGGAGGCTTGACTTGCACAGTCCTTATGTGCTGCAGCCCTGGGGGCTAGTTGGCCTTTGGAGAACACCACCAACGCTGACTGTCAATATGCCCTCAAGGCCGAGAGAGTGGGGGTGTGCATCTCCACTATCATCAAATTTCTGCCCAGTTTCCGAAACAGCAGCTGCCTCCTCTGCTGTTTTGGAGGTCATCGTCGAACATGACGGACAAACATATTTTTTTGGTTTTTGACCCTTGGGTTTTCCCCTGCTTAACAGCCTGGGGGGTCACCCAGAATTTGATTGCCAGAAGTGATAAGCGATTTAAGAGGGCCTATTCTGGGAGACGGGATAGCTCAGTGGTCAGAGCACTCGCTTTTCCCACGCTAAGGTTAAGA
>CM060341.1:25585248-25587748 GCA_030674155.1 Stramonita haemastoma | reverse complement strand
GTGTGTGTGTGTGTGTGTGTGTGTGCGCGCGCGTTTTATTCTTCCTTTTCTCACCTTTATGTGATGGCCCTGTGTGGATTTTTGTTTTTCGGTTGTTGTTTTTTTTTTTTAACTGATTATATCATGTGTGATGGCTATATGTAACATTTCCTTTTATTTTATTCATTTATTTATTCTTTTATATCAAGGATAATGGAATAAGCACTCATGTGCTTTTTTACGTCCAGTCCCCGTGTGTATGCAGTTTTTGTAAATCTTATCATCTGTTCCCACCGGCACACATTGGCCTGCTCTTACGAAAAGCGGAACAGGATTTAACGTGTGCGCGCGCAAGGTGTTCTGCGTGCGTTCGCACACGGGGCCTCGGTTTATAGTCTCATCCAAAGGACTTTGAGGGAGTGGAGTCAGCACTGATGTCAACTCCAGGGGAAAAATCCTTTTCGTTTTTGGTGCCAGTTGAACATATCTATGTTGATCTGTTTCTTTTGGTGTGGTGTGGTGGGGTGGGGCGGGGGGCAGGGGGGAGGGGGGCCGGGGACGGGATAGCTCAGAGGTCACAGCACTTGCTTTCCTTAAGCTAAGGTTTAAGCAACGTTGAGCGTGGTTACCCAGTGGATGGGTGACCGTTCATGCGTCTTGGCTTTAGTACAGTCCCCCAGTTCACCCAGCTGTAAATGGGTACATGCCCTCTTTAGGGCCAGGGAAGGTAAAGCAGCGAGGGAGAGGAGATTGGCACCGCCCTCAATATGCTGGCCCCTAGAGAAGCTGAGGTCTCTGATGCCTCGCTCCCGATAGACTGCATATATTAATTTTACTACTTGGTCACAAGAACTAAACTGTAAAAGTAAACTGTTCTAGATTGTTTTAAGAAGAAAAAATATTAGAGAAAGAAAGAAAGAAAGAAAGAAAGAGAGAGAGAGAGAGAGAGAGAGAGAGAGAGAGAGAGAGAGAGAGAGAGAGAGAGGAGAGAGAGAGAGAGAGAGAGAGAGAGAGAGAGAGGGGAGCCACAACTATAGACTATATACGCACTTTATCACACACACAGACACACGCAGACACATACAGACATACACAGACACAGACACACACATGCACACACACGCGCGCGCGGGGTACACATATATACACACATACACACATGCACACACACATACGTGCATTCACACATGATCACATACCTACACACACAAACACACACATATGTATGTATATCTATATCTATATCTATCTATATATCTATCTATATATCTATATATCTACCTCTCTCTATATTATATATACTTGTCTAAAATCACTTTATGTGAATAGACGTTAAACTGAAGATATCACTCACACACACACACACACACACACACACACACACACACACACACACACACACACACACACACACACACGTACACACACACACACATACACACACACACACACACACACACACACGCACACACACACACACACACACACACACACACACGTACACACACACGTACACGTACCACACACACACACACACACACCACATACACACACACATACACACACATGTACACACGTACACACGTACACACGTACACACGTACACAGTACACACACACACACACACGCGCACACACACACACACACACACACACACACACACACACCACACACACACACACACACACACACACCACACGTGATTCGTAAAAGGATATTGGATTTTTTCAAAACAAAATAATTTGCTGGGAAGACTTTTTGCACATCCAGGAATAATATAACAATAGTGACGCTCCACCACGAAATGAGTCGCGTAGTACATTGCCCAATTTTGTGCTAGGAGCCATTGAAGGCAGATGGGGGTCAAGTTGTCAATTTTGAGATTTTGATTGATTATTAAAATATATCTGTTCATCTACCTTATAATGAAATATTAAGACATACTTAAAAAATCCTTTTGTTTTTAAATGTGTTTTGAAAATACCCAAGCCCTCACTCTGACAACCTTTTACGAAAATAAACTTGCCCGTTTCTCATTTTGTCACATCCTGCAGTCTATCATTTCAATTTGTAATAACTTTGCACAGAATTGTCCGATTTTCAATCTGTTTTTTGTATTGGATAGCCCTTTTATTGCAGATTAAAAAATGTCATAACTAAAAACTGACCTCTGGTGCAATGCGACTCCTTATGTGGTGGAGCGTCACAATTATTTTTATAGACTATGTACTAGCACGTCACAGCTTTAAAGGTCATATACCAATTCTGCCAATGGCATCAGCACTGATTTAATCATAAACAGCAAGAAAGTCAAGGCCGTCCATAGCTTCAAATGTCTGGAAATTATAGTATCAGATGAAGGATAAAAACCTGAAATTCTCTCCAGGATAGCCCAGACCACAGCTGCAATGACCAAAATTTAAAGTCCTCTGGAACGACAAGAACATCGCCATCAGTTTCAAGATCAGACTGATGCGTTCCATAATTATGTCCATATTTTTGTGCGCATGTGAAACATGGA
>CM060341.1:25567748-25570248 GCA_030674155.1 Stramonita haemastoma | reverse complement strand
GTTGCTTAACCTTAGCTTGGGGAAAGTGAGTGCCCCTACCACTACTGAGCTATCCCTTCCCCTACATATAGATGGGCATATATATACATCTTCCTATTCCTATCTCACATTATCAACAGTTGTTCTATTCAGTAATGGCTCGTCTTGTTTGTAAATTCTAACATTTCTGTATCCTCTACCCCCTCCCTTATCACACAGTGATACTGACAGTAGTAGGGTTGGGGTTGATTTTGTTTTGGGTTACTGTCTGTTTGGCAAGGCATGTTCATGTTTGCCCATACAAGGATTGGGGAAGGTGGACTGATGGGTGGGGTGGGCGGGTGGGTGGGTGTGGCTGGGTGGGTGGGTGGGAGGGGGTTATTTGAGTAATGGCCCCAATGACATGCTGTGTGTTGTGTGTGTGTGTGTGTGTGTGTGTGTGTGTGTGTGTGTGTGTGGTGTGTGTGTGTGTGTGTGTGTGTGTATGTGAGTGTGCAGTGTGTGTGCGTTTGTGTAGTGTGTGTTATATCGAGGATAATGATTTTTTACATCCAGTCCCCGAGTGTGCAGTTTTGTAAATCTTGTCATATGTTCCCATTTGCACACAATGGCCTACTCTTACGAAAAGCGGAACAGGATTTAACTTGTGTGCAAGGTGTTCTGCTGGGTTCGCACACACGGCCTTGGTTTATAGTGTCATCGAAGGACTTGTGTGTGTGTGTGTGTGTGTGTGTGTGTGTGTGTGTGTGTGTGTGTGTGTATGTGTATGTGTGTGTGTGTGTGTGTGTGTGTATGCGTGTGTGTGTGTGTGTGTGTGTGTATGTGTGTGGTGTGTGTGTGTGTGTGTATGCGTGTGTGTAGTGTGTAATGTGTGTGTGTTGTGTGTATATGTGTAATGTGTGTGTGTGTGGTGTGTGTGGTGTGTGTGTAGTGTGTGGATGCTTAGTGTGTGTGTGTGCTTAGTGTGTGCTTAGTGTGTGTGTGTGCTTAGTGTGTGCTTAGTGTGTGCTTAGTGTGTGCGCGCTTGCTTGCTTGCTTGTCGTGTGTTTGTGGATGTGTTGTGTGTGCATATATATATATATATATATATATATATATATATATGCGTGTGTGCGCGGGCGTGAGTGTGTGTAATGTATGTACTGTGTGTACTTAAGCCATACCTAGGTCCCCATGTTGACAAAGAGACAAAGAACTGGGTGAACTGTTTACCTTGGAAGGGGGCTAGGGCTGCCTATTCTGGGCTTATACTAAGGTTACCTGAATTTATCTTGGTTTGAGTATGTCTAAAGTCCCAGCGGAGGGTTTATCTGACTCAGGGTCTATACTGGGCCTTCAGGTAACCATCACCACTTCTGAATCTATCAGGTCATTGAAGACATTTAAAAAAATCTTTTATATCAAGGATAATAGGATAAGCACTCTTGTGCTTTTTTACATCTAGTCCCCGTGTGTATGCAGTTTTGTAAATGTCATCTGTTCCCACTGGCACACGATGGCCTACTCTCACGAAAAGCGGAACAGGATTCAACGTTTGCGCAAGATGTTCTGCGTGCGTTCACACACGGGGCCTCGGTTAATAGTCTCATCGAAGGACTCTGGGGAAGAGTGGAGTCAGCACTGATGTTAATTTCAGGAGAAAAATCTCCTCGACCGGACTCGAACCTGGGTTGTCAAATTGCGAGCGCAATGTTCTGATCACTAGGCTATCCCGTCCCCACAAGGTTTGAGTATGTTTATTTATTTTATTTATTTATTTATTCCTTTATTTTGGGTCTGTCTTGCTATATTGGCGTCTAGTTTGCAGTATATCACACACAAAAACAACAACAGCAAAACTACCTGGGTGAAATAGTGATGGTTATATGTTGTGGTTCCCATGTTACAGCTATCTTCCTTAATATATGTTTTTGTATCCTATTATTTTTTCTTGTTCTTCGGCCAGAGCTCCAAGGTCCATCAATGGGGATATTAAAATTTATGTGTATGCGATTCTTTTTGTCGACCATTAAGGTAGCCACATTCCGACTGTAGGGTACAGTTAGTTGGGAATTGAACCTGCCGATTTTTGACAGAACAGTTGAAAGGACCCCCCCACTCCCCGGCTCTTTCCGATTTTCAACTGTCGAGGGTTTCTTTGACATGCACAAGTTCGTAAGCACGCGGGTCCAACTTGTTTAGAGTCTCCTCCAAAGACTTGACATTCAGTTGGAATTTCCTGTTACCTGTTCGATTTTCCTGTTACCCGTTCGATTTTCCTGTTACCTGTTCGATTTCTCCTGTTACCTGTTCGATTTACCTTACCTTACCTTTCCCCCTTACCTTTTCCTGTTAAACTGAAGAAAAAGACAAATACGAGAATGGAACCCAGAACCTCACGGTTTACTTGCTAAGCAGGTGAATGTCTAACCATCCTACATACAACCTTCAATTCTTTGTCATTTATTCATGAAGGCTTCTCTCTTCCTCATTACCTTTTCCCTCATGGTGTATGACAAGTGATGATGTTTCTGTGTCAGAC
>CM060341.1:25557748-25562748 GCA_030674155.1 Stramonita haemastoma | reverse complement strand
ATGATCAGCGATAAATGATATAACTATACCAATTACAGCCCAGAGGATGTATTCTGGTTTGTAGCATCAGCTTTTTTTTGAAAGAAAAGAAGGTAAAATCTTACATAAATTTATGTAAAAATATGTATCTCGTTTGCAACCGATTTTAAAACACGTGGCTTCCATTAGTGAGAGATATTGCTCTGAAACAATGCAGGGATGAAGAATTAACTAATTCTGTTTGAAAGGAGAGAAGGCATTAATTGCCCTGAAACACTAAAGGATGAAAAATCAATTTATTGTGTGAAAGAAGAAAGGCATTAACTGCCCTGAAATAATGAAGAATGAAAAATCATTTTACTGTGTGAAAGAAGAGAAGGCATTAACTGCCCTGAAATAATGAAGGATGAAAAATTAATTTTACTGTGTGAAAGAAGAGAAGCATTAACTGCCCTGAAAATAATGAAGGATGAAAAATCAATTTTACTGTGTGAAAGAAGAGAAGGCATTATTCGCTTTGAATGTTTCCGACACAGTTAAAATCTTCATTTTTCTGCCATCTGGGATTTAACAGTTTTCAGTAATCTTTCTCCTTTGGTTTTTCTTTTTCGTTAATGAGATGGACAGTCCAGTATTTTCGAGGAAGTCGGCAGAACACCGCAGATCCATCAAGCCTCCATAGAGTTTCTGGACCACAGGGGTGATAGGGGTCAGTCAGGCAGATCCTCTTTCAGAGTGCCTCATGTAGCGGGCAGGACTGCAGCACATGTTCTGTTGTCTGGCTGCCAGTCTGGCAAGGACACTGCTCTGTGTGTGGGCCTATGTGGAATTTTGTGTACATATGGGGGACGGGATAGCTCAGTAGTCAGAACACTCGCTTTCCCCAAACTAAGGTTAAGCAGCATCCAGCGTGGTTACCAATTGGATGGGTGACCATAAAAATTTTTCGTGGCCTTGGCTTTCAGTACAGTCTACCCAGTCCACCCAGATGTAAATGGGTTACCTGCCTCTTTAGGGTCAGGAAAGGTAAAACAGCAAGGAGAGGAGATGAGTGAAGTTTTGCTTCCATTTGCTTAAAACGCATTTTTTAAACACCAAGCCCTCATTTCTTACTACTTTCTTATGGAGCAAAAATGGTCACTGGCTCAGTTTGTCACTTTCTGCCAGTCTCTCATTTCAATGTGCATTAACTTTTTCATAGATTTGTCCGATTTTCAATGTGTTTGCTGTATTGATAACAACTAAAAAGTGACTCAGTTGCAATGCGATTCATTATGTGGTTTGCAGCATCACAAAAAAAGAAAAAAATGTATTTTTCCTCTCTATGTTGATGATAGCCTATTTAGTTATGATTGTTTATGATTGTGTTCGCACACCCCGTGCGCCCATGTGTGTGTGTGTTGTGTGTAAGTGCTGGTGTGTGTGTAAGTGCTGGTGTGGTGTGTGTTGTGTGTGTGTGTGTGTGTGTGTGTGTGTGTGTGTGTGTGTTGTTGTGGCGTGGTAGGTGTGTGTGTGGTGGTTGGTGTGTGTGTGTGTGTGTGTGTGTGTGTGTGTTGTGTGTGTGTTTAAGTGCCAGTGTGTGTGTGTGTGTGTGTGGTGTGTGTGTGTGTGTGTGTGCTGTGCGGCGCGCGCGCGGGCACGTGCTTTATTTTTATTTATTTTATTTTATTCTAATCTTTCATATCGAGGATAACAGAATGAGTATTCATGTGCTTTTTTTTCCATCCAGTCCCGTGTTTATGCAGTTGTGTAAATATTGTCAACGGTTCCCACCGGCACACAATGGCCTACTCTTACGAAAAGGGGAACAGGATTTAACGTGTGCATGCTTGTGTGCGTGCGTGCGTGTGTGCGAGCGCGCACGCGAGCGTGTGTGTGTGTATGTGTGTGTGTGTGGGTGTGTGTGTGTGTGTGTGTGTGTGTGTGTGTGTGTGTGTGGTGTGTGTGTGTGTAAGTGCCCGTACGGTGTGTGCGTGCACACAAGGCAGGGCTAAGTGAAAGCATGGGCTCCTTCCTGTCTTGTGATGCTATGCCTGTCTTCCAGCACCCTACCTAAGCAGGACTAAAAAGCCTCCTGACTTATGAATGAGTGTCTGCAGGTTTTCTTTTCCGCAACTTGGTTAAAAATCGATCATTGTCACTGCTCGGGACTTTTGATTGTTGGTGGAAGGAAAGAGGGGTACGAACAGAAACGTGAAGTCTTTAGTTTTTCATCTTTTTCTCATTAAAATGAATGTCCATTAGGCGATTTAGACACTTATTCATCCATGTTTTCGCTGTAAAAGAAATTAAGTGGGGTATAGGGGAGCGGGAGGTTTTAGGGGTGAAGAAATGTCATGGATAGTAGGCTAAAGGGAAATCAAGGTAGAGGTGTTCCCATAACCTATATCGACGTAGAGGAGTGAGGATTCAGAAACCTCCGCTTCTCTAGGGGCCAGCATATTTAGGGCGGTGCCCATCTCCTCTCCCTCGCTGATTTACCTTCCCTGAACTTAAGAAGTTGGTACCAATGTACGTCTGGGTGAACTGGGGGTTACTGTATGAAGCTAAGGCGCGCAAACGGTCACCCATCCACTTGGTAGGTTCCACACTCGATGCTGCTAAATATTGACTTGTGGAAATCGTAGTTGCTCTGACCACTGAGCTATCCCGCCCAGTGTTTGGATTTTAAAAAATAAATTGTCTATTTTTTATTTGCTTATTAAGTGGCGCTCCACCAACGAAATGAGTCGCTTAGCACATTACCCAATTTTGCGCTAGGAGCCTTTAAAGGCAGGTGGGGGTCAAGCTGTCAATTTTGAGATTTTGAATGATTATTTTAACTAGATCTGTTTATTTATCTTATAATGAAATATCAAGGCATAATTTTTTTTAATTCCTTTTGCTTTTAAATGTGTTTTGAAAATACCAAAGCACTCATTCTGACAACTGTTACTAAATAAACTTGCCGTTTCTCATTTTGTCAATCCTGCAGTCTTCATTTCAATATGTAATAATGTTGCACAGAACTATCCGATTTTCAATCTGTTTTTTGTATTTTGATAGCCACTTTACTGCAATTAATAACATGTCAATAACTAAAAAAATTGACCTAATGTGCACTCCGTCTCATTATGTGGTGGAGCGTCAAATTATTATTTTTAGGTGGCATGGTGTTAGCCATGTTGTTGTTTCGTGTTCCCAAAAAATGGACTAGAGGTCTCCCTGAATCTCTATTATTATTATTCTGACTAGAAAAGATTTCTGATTAGAAAATCTCCCTGAAATTTTCTTCCTGGAGTTAACATCAGTGCGACTCCACTCCCCCCCAAAAAATCCTTCGGATGGACTTTTAACCGAGGCCCCGTGTGCGAACGCACGCAGAACATCTTGCGCACAGTTAAAACCTGTTCGCCCTTTTTTGTAAAAGTAGGCCATTGTGCCGGGGGAACAGATGACAATATTGACAAAACTGCATACACACGGGGACCGGATGAAAAAAAGCACATGTTGCTTATTCTGTTATCCTCGTATAAAGAAAAAAAAAATAAAAGAATAAAAAATCAATAAATAAATATGGACTCTGTTGAGTCATCCCACCTGGGAATCACAGTGATCTCTTAAATAAACATGTATAAAAAAAAAATTGGGGTGTTGGCCCAGTTTTTTCCCTCCCCTAATCAATACTCGCAAATAGGTAACCCATACTCCTCGTTTCAGAGGAATTCATGTCTCCTTTGTTTAGAAAAATCCAGGTTTTATATTAAGAACTGCCTGGGACTTGCCATGAAAGAGGATAAGGTTTTTATTACTAAGAGCTTGTCATGATTAAAAAATCCCCCTCCACGTAACGATCAAAGCATAAACACGTTATTTGAAAGAAGCCTCGGAAAGGCACTTCGGTTGTATCAATAACTAGTAGGACTGTATCCCGGACCTTTGGAACAAGAGACACGAACCTTGTTCACTGTTCCCCATGGTTAACAATGGTCAGGACTGTGAAAACAATAAGGCGGTATGAGACATGAGACACAAATGCCAGATCAGAGTAAAAAAAAAGGGGGGGGGGGGACTAGAAGTATTATTTTTAGAATGAGGTCTGGCTGGCTTTTACCGAGCAGCTGTGAAAAAGTAGCGGACACCAACAGCCATGTTGAACGTTGGTCACTTTACTCCCACCAGCCACAAGTCTTCAATACTTTCTGGGACGAAGGAAACCCAACCTAACTCCCGCCACAAGAAAAAAAGGATAGACAAAAAGGCACCAAGCCATTGTGAGGGCCCTGTAGAACAGGTGAGTTCAGATTTCCTGGGAAGAAGGTGGGGGTGGAGGGGGGAGGGGAGGGGTAGAATCTTTTTTTTTGTTTGTTTCTTTCTTTCTTTCCTTTGGGAGCAGCCATTTTTTGCTATCTGAGAGGTGTTGAAGAGGGTGGGAGAGAGCAAATCCTTGGATTACTCGTTGTGGTTTGGAAACAATACTCTGTGGTTTACAAATTGTGAGATTTTGGTGCGCGTGTGTGATGTTTTCACCTGCCATTAAGATAACCCCATTCGACTTTGGGGATGATGTTAAAACACCAATGACTTGTGTGTACAAAAAATTGCCTTCCCATCTTTGGACACACGGTGGCCTGCTCCTGGGAAAAATCGAACCTCGGTTTTTTCTCATCTGAAGGACTTTCAGGAGAATGAAGTGATAGTTTCACCTTACCTATCCACTTTTTTTCACCTTCTGCCTTTTGCATTTTTGAACGAAAGGCAGCCCTGTGAAAAACTGTTTATTTTTTTTTGTATTTTATGCCACTTTATGTCACACAGTTTCTCTGCTTGAAATTTGGGGCTGCTTCTGGAGATAGTGCGTGGCTACAAGCAGCAGTGCCTACCATTTTTCTGTTTCCTGTCTGCAACTGTATTTGTTTTCCTGTCAGGTGAATTTCTTCTACAAAATTTTCCAGGGACAATCTCTTGTTACCAGGGGTTCTTTTACATGCGCTAGAATAGTGGTGTTTAACCCCTGGGGCCTCGGTTTTATCTCCCGAAAG
>CM060341.1:25549796-25557648 GCA_030674155.1 Stramonita haemastoma | reverse complement strand
AAAAACCGCCTATACCCTTTTAAATTTAAAATTTAAAATCACTATCTAAATTCTTTTCTCCCTTCCCCCCCCCCCCTCTCTCTCTTTTTTTTTTATCCGGGTCTCCGTTTTCCCCTTTTTTTTTGGGGGGTGGCTCTTTCTTTTTCTTATACCCCCACCCTCTCTCTCTCTCTTTTGGCTCCCCTCGCTCTTTTACCCTCTCTCCCTTTCCTGTCTCTCTTTCTGCCCCTCCTCTGTTTTCCCTGCCCTCTTTTTTCTTCCCCCTTTTAAGGGTTCCTCTATTTTTTTCTGTGATGTCTGTATCTCTCTCTTCTCTTTTCCTCTCTCTTTTCCCCTCTCATCTCTCCTCTCTCATTCCCTCCCCCTTCTCTTTTTCTTTTCTCCCCTTCTGGGATAAAAAAAAAGTATGAAATTTGCTTACCCCCTGTAACCCTTAAAAAATAAAGATTATTCTCTCCCCTCCCCTCTCTCTTTTTCTCTCTCTCTCCCCTTCCCCTCTCTCTCCCCTCCCCCTCTCTCTCTTTTATGAAAAAAAATTTTCCAAACCCGGTCTCTTCTTTCTCTCTGTCTTCAAGTTTTATTCCCAAGTTCATAAATAAGTATGGTTCTGTATGATGTGATGCTTTAATTAATAATTATGTCTACCCTCTGTGACCCCGTAATTACTACTTACATGGTAGTGCGAGTTCTTACCTGTAATTTACAAGTCTTTTTCATGAAAAAAACCCACCTCCGTTTTGTATTGAAGTTCACCATGTCATTACACTATCATACATTATGGATAGTACAGTTTTTTTTATATACAGAGAAAAAAAACAACGAAAAATATAACGCAAAAAGGAGAGAGGAAAGTAATAGAATAAAGAAGCCTAAAAAAAGAGAAGAAGAAGAAAAACACACACACACATGCACATACATACACGCACGCACGCGCACGCACACACACACACACACACACACACACACACACACACGTGCACGCTTACACACACACACACTTACACAAACACACACATACAGTCCCTCTCTCTCTTTGTGTCACACACACACACACACACACACACACACACACACACACACACACACACACACCACACACACACACAAACACGCACACACACGCGCACACACACTAACATACGCAAACACAAACACACTAACACACACACAATACACGCACACACCACACACACACACACACACACACACACACACACGCACACACTCATATGAACATTCTCTAAGCTACTATAAAGTACTGTTGCTCCATAGCCATACGTTTAGAATTGTCTACTGCCATCTTTCCCATCAATACATAAATAAAGAAACAAATAAACAATTCTCTTTCTGACAAGCCGCTATGGTACAGTGGTTAACGCCTTCGGTTACAGGTTGGAAAGTCACTGGTTCGAATCCCATTAGTCACAGGGATTTTCAGACGACCAGCCATATCCTACCCGGATGTGAGTGTGCTGTGGGCTCAGTGGGGAGACTGGAACCACACAGTCGAGCTTCATCCACTTTACGGATGCGAGTTTGAGAGTGTTGCTCAAATTACCTCACCAACACTGCAAGTGTCTGTATCTCTCGGGCCTAATTGTAATATAATCATTATTTTGGGAGGCATAGAGTACAGCCCTGTCAAGAAGTCTGAAAGCAGATGATACAGCAGTATTATTACATCATCATCATCATCATCATCATCATCATCATCATGATGCAATAAAAGAAAATTGCCTCGGATTCGGTGGCCCCCCCTAGTTGCTCTGGTCTCATGGTGACCTCAGATTCAGTTTCCCTATACACTTCTGTGCCTGGGGTGAGTTTGTGTCAAAGCCTTGGGGGTTGGAGGTTCGCGGGGGGGACGGTCGTTGGAGGGACGTTGTGGTGGTCACCACCTCGGATGGGTGTCTTACTCAAGTCTGGCTCCGCGACTGAGCTGTCCACTGTCGTCAGCATGCGGTTTAGTAAGTCATGTCCTGCTTATGTTAACTTAGACGAGGACAGGGTAGCCTAGTGGTCAGGACATTGCGCTCGCAATTTGACGACCCGGGTTCGATTCCCGTTTGAGGGGATTTTTCCCCTTGGAGTTAACATCAGCGCTGGCTCCCACTCTCCTCTAAAGTCTTTCGGATGAGACTATAAATCGAGGCCCCGTGTGCGAACGCACAGAGAGCATCTTGCACACACGTTTAAAACCTGTTCCGCTTTTCGTAAGAGTAAGCTATTGTGTGCTGGTGGGGAACAGATGACAAGATTTACAAAACTGCATGCACACGGGGGCTGGATGTAAAAAAGCACATGAGTGCTTATTTCATTATCCTCGATATAAAACAAAACAATGAGTAAGAACAGGTACCACTGAACACCACCTAAGTGACCCAGCAACAGTATAGAGCCCCTTTATTCTGTTTATATCGAGGATAATGGAATAAGCACTCTTGTGCTTTTTATATTACATCCAGACCCCGTGTGTATGCAGTTTTGTAAATGTCATCTGTTCCCACCGGCACACGATGGCCTACTCTTACGAAACGGCGGAACAGGATTTAACGTGTGCGCAAGATGTTCTGCATGTTCATGTTGTGTGTATGTGTGTGTGTGTGTGTGTGTGGGTGTGTGTGTGTGTGTGTGTGTGTGTGTGTGTGTGTGTGGTGTGTGTGTTGTGTGAGTGTGAGTGTGAGTGAGTGTGTGTGTGTGTAGTGTGTGTGTGTGTGTTGCATGTGTGTGTGTGTAGTATGTGTGTGGTGTGTGTCTGTGTGTCTGTGTCTGTCTGTGTGTGTGGTTCGTGGATGAAAGTCCAAGGTCTGTGTTATTGTGTGTGTGTGTGTGTGTGTGTGTGTGTTGTGTGTGTGTGTGTGGTGTGTGTGTGTGTGTGTGTGTTGTGTGTGTGTGTGTGTGTGTGTCTCTCTCTCTCTGTAGTGTGTGTGTGTGTGTGTGTGTGGTAGTGTGTGTGTGTGTGTGTTGTGTTGTGTGTGTGTGTGTGTGTGTGTGTGTGTGTGTGTGTGTGTGTGTGTGTGTGTGTGTTGGTGTGTTAGTGTGTTCTGTGTGTCTGTTGTGTGTGTAAGTCTGTCTGTCTGTGTGTGTGTGGTTCGCGGAATGACAGTCCAAGGTCCGTGTTATTCTTGTGTGAAGGCACTATACTATACCCTCTCATGGAACGAGGACTGCATCAAAACAGGATTCACCCCCTCCCTCCCCCTTCCCTCCTTCCTTTGTGTCTCCCCTTCTCTACCCCCTAGCTGACCACTACCCTCGTTCTCTCTCCCCCTCCTCCTTCCATCTCTGCAACAACCCACCTACATCCCCCCCCCCCCTTTGCTCTCTCTCTCCCCCCCCCCCCCCGCGCCCCTGCTAGGCCACAGACATTTGAGTGTATATGCGTGTGTCTGTCTGTTAGGAACCAGCTGGACAAAAGTCCTTCGGATGAGACTTTAAACCGAGGCCCCGTGTGCGAACGCACGCAGAACATCTTGCGCACACGTTAAATCCTGTTCCGCTTTTCGTAAGAGTAGGCCATCGTGTGCCGGTGGTAACAGATGACAATATTTACAAAAACTGCATACACACGGGGACCGGATGAAAAAAAGCACATGATTGCTTATTCTGTTATCCTCGATATAAAAGAATAAATAAATATAAAAGAATAAAAGAATAAATCAATCAATCAATCAACCATCACACAACAAGAATAGACAGACAGTAAAAAAGAAAAAGAAAAGCAGAAAATGAACAGACCCTCCCCCCCCCCCCCCAACACACCTATACAAATCAAGGAATGACTGGGACAAGCACTCAAGCAACCTGGATTAAATTCTTATTCGGAGGCTAAACTTTTCTTCTTCTTCTTTAAAATAGTGTTGAAAATATTTTTGACCCGGCTTTTGGGACACATGTCTCCGGTTTGCATTGTATTGTAAATTGTATTATATTGTATTGTATACCACTTTATGTCACGACAGATATTATGTTCTCTGCGTGATCTTCGGGATGCTCTCTCTGGGGAGAGTACGAGAGTCACCATAGAGCAGTGTTATCCATTGTTTTTCTGTTTTTCTTTTTTTTTTTCTGTCTGCATAATTATTGTATTTGGTTTTATATAAGTGTGGGTTGTTTTTTTTCTACAGAATTTTGTCAGAGACAACCTTTTTTTGTTGCTGTGGGTTCTTTTACGCGCGCTGAATACACAAGAACACAGCAACGGTTGCAACAAGTACATTTACAATTTCTGTATCAACAACGACAACGCCAACAATAAGTACAACAACATCGACAACAACAACAACAACACCACTAGGCTATTCCGTCCCGTAATGTAGCTGGCTAGATATTGTTGTGTTCTTTTAAAGCCATTCTGGTGTCTTCAGATTACATTCAAAGAAAACTTCCTCCTTTTCAAAACTGAAAAAAAATCCCCACGGTAATCTTAGAGGTGTGCTTTACTGTTAGACAGTTAATCACGTAGCTACGAGGAGCTGGAGGGTAGTTATACTAGTCACTCACAGGCAGACAGGCAGACAGACAGACAGACAGACAGACAGGTAGGCAGACAGGCAGGCAGACCGACAGACAGACAGACAGACAGACCAGACCAAGCCAAGCTAAAATCAAACCAAACTAAACCAGACTAAAAAAAAAAAAAAAGCCAAACCGAGCCAGATTGAAACAAAACAAACCGAACCAGATTGAAACGAAACAAACCAAACCAGATTGAAACGAAACAAACCAAACCAGATTGAAACAAAACAAACCAAACCAGATTGAAACAAAACAAACCAAACCAGATTGAAACGAAACAAACCAAACCAGACTGAAACAAACCAGACCAAAAGAAACTAAACCAGACTAAAACAAAATAAGAAAAAACCGAAACCAGACCAAAACCAAACCAAACCAGACTAAAACAAACCAAACTAAACCAGACCAAAACCAAACCAGACCAAAACCAAACCAGACCAAAACCAAACCAGACCAAAACCAAACCAAACACAGACAGACCAAAAACCAAGCCAAACCAGACCAAAACCAAACCAGAGCAAAACCAAACCAGACCAAAACCAAACCAGACCAAAACCAAACCAGACCAAAACCAAACCAAACACAGCCAGACCAAAACCAGACCAGACCAAAACCAAACCAGACCAAAACCAAACCAGGCCAAAACCAGACCAGACCAAAACCAAACCAGACCAAAACCAAACCAGACCAAAACCAAACCAGGCCAAAACCAAGCCAAAACCAAACCAGACCAAAACCAAACCAAACCACACCAAAACTAAACCACACCAAAACCAAACCACACCAAAACCAAACCACACCCAAACCAAACCAAACCAAACCACACCAAAACCAAACCACACCAAAACCAAACCACACCAAAACCAAACCACACCAAAACCAAACCACACCAAAACCAAACCAGACCAAAACCAAACCACACCAAAACGAAACCACACCAAAACGAAACCACACCAAAACGAAACCACACCAAAACCAAACCACACCAAAACCAAACCACACCAAAACCAAACCACACCAAAACCAAACCAAACCAAATCAAAACCAACCAAAACAAAACCACACCAAAACCAAAACCAGACCAAAACCAGACCCACAAACCAAACCAGGCCAAAACCAAACCAAACCAACCAAAATCAAACCAGACCAAAACAAACCAGACCAAAACCAAACCAGACCAAAACACAAAACCAGAACCAAAACCAAACCAAGACCCAAAACACCAAAACGAACCAAACCAAACCAAAACCAGACCAAAACCAAAACCAGACCAAAACCAAACCAGACCAAAACCAAAACCAGACCAAAACCAGACCAAAACCAAACCAGACCAAAACCAAAACCAGACCAAAACCAAAAACCAGACCAAAACCAAACCAGACCAAAACCAAAACCAGACACAAAAACCAAACCAAACCAACAAACCAAACCAAACACCAAAAACCAAACCAGACCAAAACCAAACCAGAAACCAAACACCAAACCAAACAACCAGACCAAAAACCAAACCAGACCAAAACCAAACCAAACCAGACCAAAAACCAAACCAGACCAAAACCAAACCAAAGCAGACCAAAACCAAACCAAACACAGCCAGACCAAAAACAAAGCCAAACCAGACCAAAACCAAACCAGACCAAAGCCAAAAATCAGACCAAAACCAAACCAGACCAAAACCAAAGAAAACACCAGGTACCCGAAACTCAAATCGCTTTCAAGGACAGGGTTTTGTTGTTGTTGTTGTTGTTGTTGTTGTTGCTGCTGTTGTTGTTGCTGCTGTTGTTTTTGTTGTTGTTTTAACGATCCCCGCCCCCCCTCTCTACAGTGACAACACACACTAGGTTTTCCGTGCCAAGTAAGCAGACGACATAATATATCTAATCATTTTCCTCGGAGCCTGGACCTAACTATAACTTTACACTCATTCTGACTTATTAGGACCTGTTCAACGTCACAGTAAAACATTACTAGGCCTACCTCGATCTCGGTGTTTTGACACGGTATGTCTTGAGCAACGATGCGCTATATATACATTTATCTCAATTGCGACAAAAGTGCGCCAAGCCCCCCTAGGGGGATAAATATTCAGCACACTTGATCACAAGTGTGACAAAGTACGTTAAGCACCCCCCCTCCCCCCCCCCCCCCCCCCACACACCCCACCTTCCCTCTGTCCCGGAAGAATGTCACAAATTTTGTGATATAGCGCATACATAAAGTAGTATGAACATGAAATAAAATGAAAAAGAATTATCATTAAAGTCATCTCTTATACTTATAACAACACTCAGGCGACATAGAAAAGTTCTTTAAAAAAAATTCGTTTTTTTTCTACTGCCTCATCTTCTGCTGTTCCCACTCCGCTCATTTCAATCTCCCCGCCACAGCCATACCCTGATTCGTTGTGTCTCATCCTCAGGGTCAGAAGTCCACAGGGAGCCCATCAATATCAGGCCGCTGTAGGACCACCAGCCAGAGGGGCCCTGCACTTCTGCAGGGTCACTTTGGTGGTGTTCAGTGGTGCCTGTTCTGATCTAACATACGCAGGGCACTACCTACTAAGCTCCCTACTAACGACAGTATTAGCTCAGTCGTGGAGTTAGACTGAGTGAGTCACCCACCTGAGGTGGTGGCGACCACCACAACGTCCCTCCAACAACTCCTCCCCCCCCGCGCGAACTTCCAACCCCAAAGGCTTTGACAGAAATTCACCATAGGCACAGAAGTGTATGGGGAAACCAAATCTGAGGTCACCATGAGACCAGAGCAACGGGTGCTACCAAATCAGAGGCAATTTTTATTATTGCATGATGATCAATGATGATGAGGATGATGTAACAATGCTACTATGGAAGTGCATCTGCTTTGAGACTACTTGACAGGGTTGTACTCTACGCTTACTATCATAATATACCCCGGCGTCAACCGGGCCCGAGAGATACAGACACCTGCAGTGTTAGTCAGGTAATTTGAGCAACACTCTCAAATTCGCATCCGTAAAGTGGATGTGTGGTCCTAGTCTTCCCACTGAGCCCACAGCACACTCAGTCTGGGTAGAAGCCGGCCGGAGTCCGAAAAATATCTATGACTCCTATGGGAATCGAACCCGCGACCTTCTAGTCCCAAACCCAAGGCTATAACCACTGCGCCAAGGCGGCTGGTGACATAGAAATGTTCTTTCTGAGAAAAACTTTTCAGTAGAAGGTGATTTCGCAGAAAAAAAATGTATCTGTATTCTTATGGGAAAATATCTGACACTTAAATTGCTGAGCTCTCTTGCCTTTCTTCGTTTATCAGTTGTGTGTGTGTGTGTGTGTGTGTGTGTGTGTGTGTT
>CM060341.1:25542296-25544796 GCA_030674155.1 Stramonita haemastoma | reverse complement strand
TGAGAGCAAACCTTCATTTCATATGACTCCTTTTTACATTTCCACACATCTCATTTTTGTCAACCACATCAACACAACAGACTCACAGAACAAAGAATACTGACACAAGAACATGCATAAACATATTATTTGCCTAATCCATTACAAATTCAGAGAAGTACACTTACCAAAAATAACTATTTTGCTGATTTGTCCTCAAGACTATTGTTCCACACACACAAGTAACAGTGCACTTCCAGCAGAGAGAAGGTGTGACACAGCACTCATTTTTACCTAATACGTCACTTTCTGCAGTCAAATTCGCAGAAAAACGTCACAGACGCGTGTTCTATTCCACAATTCATCGAGGCAAACAGCAAACAGTGGACTGCCCTGTGTGATATAATTTTGCTAAGCACATTAATTCTGCCAGTAACGTGTATTTGATCTGTGACGCAAAACAGATTTTTTTAGACTACATTTACTCATTTGATTTCAAGCATGAAACTGCAGCTTGATATTAATTTTCGCTCGATAAATAATCGATTTGTAACCAAATTTTGTGCAATTATCGTCTGCTGACTTGGTGCTGAAAGCAAAAAGTTGGTCATGATCTGTGACGTGGCTGGTAACGTAGAAACCCGAAATTCACAATCTTTGTTTGTCAAGAAAACTATTTAAAAACACCAGTTCTTTACGTGAGTATTTCAATGCATCTTTAATCTTTAGTTCTATGAAAGAATTTTTGACTAGGGGTTACGATCTTTGCAGTAGTGAACTTTAGAAGCGAGTAGGGGTAAGCGTTCTGGTTTTTCGTCGCCATTTTTAGGCCATTTTCGCCAGAAATTTCTCTCTCATAAACATAATTTTCTGTTCTGGGTCTTGTTTCTGCTTGCACTGTTTCCTTGATATATGTGAAATGTATTGAGTGATGATAAATGGTTCAAACATATTTTGTTTAAGTGTACTGGAAAGTTTTAGAGGGTGACCCCCCAATGACCCCAACAGTGGAGAAATAGTCTTTTGCATTTCAGTTTGGTTTTTCCTTTCTTTTCTTTGTATTTACCTGGTGATTGGTAACTGTATATACGCCTATGTTAATGTTAGTTGATTATAAATGAATGGATTTTTTTCTTTTGGAAACTTAATTGTACTGATCACATATCTCACGTTTTGTTTACCGTTTCACAAAAAAGTATTTGTGTTACCTCCCTTGTCAAAAGGCCCAGTTGGGCAATGACAATAAACTGTTAAAGCGTTAAAGCGTCTCTCTCTCTCTCTCTCTCTCTCTCTCTCTCTCTCTCTCTCTCTCTCTCTCTCTCTCACACACACACACACACACACACACACACACACACACACACACACACACTTACAAATACTCAATGTACCATCTGGAAATAAAAATTTGATTGATTGATTGATTGATTACAAAACACACACACACACACACACACACACACACGCACACACACACACACTCACTCACAAACACACGCACGCACGCACGCACACACACACACACACACACACGTACCTACGCACGCGCGCAATCACACACTACCCAACTATTCAAGCTTACCTGTTTGTGTAAGCGACTAATCTGTTTCGTGAGAAGAGAAGTCAATGGTCACTGCAGATGACCTCATTTCTAAAGATACAGAGACAATCCAGAGGACTCATTAGTCAATTTTTTTTCCAGTTGTTGTGTTCATTGGATTGACAGGAAACAATCTTTGGAGTTACTGTGTCACTGTACTGATGAAAAATGAACAATCTTTGCAGTTACTGTGTTGATGAAAAACTGGCAATCTTTGCTGTATTGATGAAAAACTGGCACTCAATACAGTTACTGCATTGATGAAAAATGAACAATCTTTGCAGTTACTGTTTCACTGAATTGATGAAAAACTGGCAGTCTTTGCAGTTTATATATCGTTGTACTGATGAAAAACGAACTATCTTTGCATTTACTGTATTACTGTATTGATGAAAAACAATATTTGCAGTTACTTATCACTGTATTGATGAAAAACAATCTTTGCAGCTAAAGTTTCACTGTATTGATGGAAAATGAACACTATTTGCTTTCAATGTATCACTGTATTGATGAAAAAACGAACAACCTTTGCAGTTACTGTATTGATGAAAAAAACGAATAATCTTTGCAGTTACTGTACTACTGTATTGATGAAAAACTAGCAATCTTTGCAGTTATTGTATCAATACGATGAAAAACAATCTTTGCAGCTAAAATTTCACTGTATTGATGGAAAATGAATGCTCTTTGCTTTCAATGTATCACTATATTGATGAAAAAACGAACAATCTTTGCAGTTGCTATATTGATGAAAAAACAAAAATATTTGCAGTTACTGTATTGATAAAAAAAGAGAACAATCTTTGCAGTTACTGTATCGATGAAAAACGAACAATCTTTGCAGCTACTGTCTTGATGAAAAACGAACAATCTTTGCAGTTACTGTATTGATGAAAAAAAGAACAATCTTTGCAGTTACAG
>CM060341.1:25532296-25537296 GCA_030674155.1 Stramonita haemastoma | reverse complement strand
TGGACGCGGCTGTGGCCGTGGGCTTCCTCCCCGTCCTCTTCCTCATCAGTCTCCTCACCAACCTCATCAACCTGGCCGTCTTCTGGCGCCAGGGCCTCAAAGAACGCATCAACCTCTGTCTCTTCAGCCTGTCCTTCACGGACCTGTTGTACATGATCTACTCCTTCATCTTCAACTTGGACAGGATGCGGCAGGAAACCACCCGTAGCACTCTCCACACGGGGCCAGTCTTCAAGTTCATCATGAACAACCTGCTGGAGAGTTTGCGGGCGTTGAATTGGGTGTCTGGGTTTATCTCTACCATGATCGCTTGTGAGAGATGCTTCTGCGTTCTCAGCCCTCTACGCTCGCAGACCATCCTCAAGACGAAGACCACGGTTGTGATTATTGTCGTGTCTTATTTCGTGATACTGGCAGGTCCTGTTGCTGCCGCTAAGAGGTGGAAGTTCATCTGCATTTATGATCCTGTAACTAACTCCACTTCCGAGACGCTTTACACTAGCGAGTTTTACTTGGAAAACAAACAGATTCTGGATTTTGTCACTCTCATGTTCGGTACCGTTCAACCCATGATTTACCTGTTGGTGGTTTTCGTCACCACTGTTGTGACGTCAGTGAAGTTGAGGAAAATGGCGACGTGGCGGGAACAGACGTCATCGGCGACTTTGACGTCACGGGAAATTGCTCTGACGCGAATGTTGATTGGTGTTTCTGTGGTCTACGTCATCTGTTCCTTACCTCCTCTCTGATTTTAGGCATCTGTATCGCTTTTGTGCCGGATGTCAGTTTACACGGGAGGCATTACAACTTCTTCAACTTTATGATCAGCCTGTTTGAGCTGTTCACCTATATTAACTCCTCCTTCAACTTCTTCGTCTACTGTTTCTTAGGGTCCAAGTACAAGGCCACCCTGAGGGAACTGTGTGGGTGCAGGAACAAGAGGGCCTCACGGGGAAAGGTTGTGGGAGAGATGAGCAGGGAGGTGAAGGCTGCAGTTGTTGTAGTAAGGCCCTGAAAGTTTTTTTGGGGCTGTAATTATAGGCCATGGATTTTTTTGTCTATGCAGCCCATGGTTTACGTTCTATAAACCATAGCTTTTTATTATGCAGTCTATGGTTTTTACGTCTACATCTCGTGGGTGTTTTTATATAGTCTGTGGTTTCTTCTCTAAAGGCCGTAGGTTTTTCCTATACAATCTAAGGTTTTCCCTCTATAGGGATTAGATGTCTTCTATACAGACCATTTTTTCCCTCTATAGCCAGTAGACTTTTGTCATACAGTCCATGGTTTTTCCTCTCTAGGACGTAGATGTGTTAGATCTATACAGTCCATTGTTTTCCTTCTAAAGGCCGTAGGTTTTTCCTATACAGTCCATTGTTTTTCCTCTATAGGGCTTCGATGTTTTCTATACAGTCCATAGTTTTCCCTCTATAGTTCGTAGATGTCTTCTATACTGTCCATGGTTTTCTCCTCTATAGGGCGTAGATGTCTTCTGTACTATTTTCTATGGTTTTCCCTCTATAGGCCATGGATGTCTTCTATACAGTCCATGGTTTTCTCCTCTATAGGGCGTAGATGTCTTCTGTACTATTGTCTATGGTTTTCCCTCTATAGCCTGTAGATGTCTTCTATACAGTCCATAGTTTTCCCTCTATAGCCTGTAGATGTCTTCTATACAGTCCATAGTTTTCCCTCTATAGCATGTAGATGTCTTCTATACAGTCCATAGTTTTCCCTCTATAGCCTGTAGATGTCTTCTATACAGTCCATAGTTTTCCCTCTATAGCCTGTAGATGTCTTCTATACAGTCCATAGTTTTCCCTCTATAGCATGTAGATAACTTCTATATAGCCCATGGTTTTCCCCTCTATCGGTCGTAGATTTTTTTTTTCTAACGACGATCAAAGGTAGAATAAATACCATAGGGATAAAAATTTGATTTTATTCTGATATTTGTTTTATTCTTGTCTCTGGTTTTCTTTCTGGATGTATGTTTCTGCCCATGTGGTGTCTTTCTGTGTCTGTTTCTCTGTCTCTGTCTGTCTCTGTCTGTCTCTCTGTCTCTGTCTGTCTCTGTCTCTGTCTGTCTGTCTGTCTGTCTGTCTGTCTGTCTGTCTGTCTGTCTCTGTCTCTGTGTTTGTCCGTTTACCTTACTCAGACTGATTGTCTGTCTTTCTATCTACCTGCTGCGTTCCTGTCTTCCTGCCTGCCTGTTTGTCTGTCTGTATGCCTCTCTGCTGGCTTGTCTGTGCTATCCACATCTCTACCTGCTTGCTTGCCTGCCTGTCTGTCTGTCTGTCTGTCAGTCAGTCTGTCTGACAGTCGTGTGCCAATGCAGAAGTCTGAGCAAAGATGTGTTGAGTTCCTCCATTGATGATGTCTACCCATTTCCCCCTCTGTTTGCCTCATGTTCTACCTCCCTGCACTGTGCCTTGCAAGATGACGCTGTGAAAGGCTGTGGGATCTTGTGACATGACCATCCTATGTCCAGGGTTCCCTTCTTTGATGTTTGGCAGAAGGTCTTCACAATGATATGTAGTCTACTCTCCTATGACTCATGTTCATTTGCTAAAAAAAAAAAAGCAGGTGTGTGGTTTGCTAGGTGAAGTAACCATTATGTAGATCGGTGGTCTAGAGGTCACGCACATGCCTAAAAAACGAAAAGTCTGAGTTGAAGTGTGTGGTGGTTACTTCCCTGTTTTGGGCCCAAAACTTTCCCCCCATCCATGAGTGGTAGTGTAGGTGCTAGTCTTTCGGTTGAGACGATAAACCGAGGTCCCGTATGTTACATATAATTATTTAGCGCACGTAAAAGAACCCACGGCAACAAGAGCGTTGTACCTGGCGAAACTCTGTAGAAAAAAAATCACTCTGATAGGGAAACAAATACAGTTGCAGAAAGAAAAAAAATGGGCGGCACTGCTCTTCTGGGCAACGCACTCTCCCCGGGGAAAGCAGCCCGAATTTCACACAGCAGAGAAATCTGCCGTGGCTTAAAGGGGTATGAAATGAAATGAAATAAAACATCTTATTACTTTCAGGAGCGTCGAGATGTCCAGGATATTAGGCACAAGCATTTTACTGCTGACTCCCTAAAGATCCTTTTTCTACAGTGTTTCACCGGACACCAGTCTTAACTTCCTGAGAGATACGGGCAATTAATTCCTTTCTGATATAAGTGATGTCTGTCTGTCTGTCCCGAGCCTAAGGCTCATCAGGCCAGTGCTTATCCCGGTTTCTGTGGCGTTAAGCGACTGAGAGTCATAGACTCCCCCCTGGATAGGACGCCAGTCTATCGCAGGGTTAACCCCCAACACAAGGTTGGTACCCCTTTTACACCAGGGTGGGGTGAGAAAATAGCCGTAAAGTGCCTTTTCCAAGGGCACAACGCCATAGCAGAAAGCTGGGATTGAACCAGCAACCTTTAGATTACGAGTCCAACGCCCTAACCACTAGACTACAGCGGCGGCATAAGTGATGTGGTGTGTGAAATTCAGACATTTTCTTCTCCCGAAGTTCGCATTTTCAGACGTGAGGCGTGACAGTTAAGCCTGTCGTCTGCTTATGTGGACCTCGAGTTGTCGTTACTTTCAACTGAAAACAACAACAACAACAACAAATATTGTAGATGGAACGGTAAGACATCGGCATCAAAGCATCGAACCCAGAACCTCACGGTTTACTTGTTGGCAGGCGAACGTCTTAACTAGATGTCTGTCCTGTCACCTTCTTCCATTTCCTCGATGACACATTATAAACTGTTCATTAGATGTGTCATTGCTTGATTGATTGGTTGGTTGATTAATTCTTTCAGTAATTCAGTTAAATCGACTAGAAACTGTTTATTAGATGTGTCATTGATTAATTGGTTGATTGTTGATTGATTAATTCTTTCAGTTATGTGTTGACACACTAGAGACTGTTTATTAGATGTGTCATTGATTGATTGATTGATTAATTCTTTCAGTAATTCCTTGACACACTAGAAACTGTTCATTAGATGTGTCATTGATTCATTGATTGATTGGTTGATGAATTCTTTCAGTTATTCTATGACACACTAGAAACTGTACATTAGATGTGTCATTGATTGATTGATTGATTAATTGATTGATTGATTAATTATTTCAGTTATTCTTTGACACACTAGACGCTGTTCATTAGATGTGTCATTGTTTGATTGCTTGATTGGTAGGTTGTTCTACTACCAGTTCATTATCTGTCTTCTCTCAGTTCCCCTTCATCTATCCCGTAGTCTGTTCGACCGTTTGGGCTCTTTTGAAGATTTTGGAACCAGCTTCCTCCACACATGGCAATTGTCAGGTTTTAATTTTTTTTTTAAAAACTATTATTTTTATTTTATTCTTTTATATCGAGGATAATGTACTGTGGTCAGAGCACTTGTTCTCCCCATGTTAAGGTTTCAGCGAGGTTACGTCAAAGTCAAGTCAAGTCAAAAACACTTTAATCATCCCTGAAGGGCAATTACAATACTGACAGGCATATTGATACCAATCAGAATCAAACACACGAAATAGAGCTCTACATTTCATATTTGTTCAGACATTATATGATAACTTCAAATAAAAATGTCACAAACACTCACACTCTACGCGCGTGCGCTCGCACACACGCAAACACACGCATACACACGCATACACACACACACACACCAATGTTTAGATACGTATTGGTTAGGTGACCTTTCGTACGCTTTGGCTTCAGTATAGTTCCCAAGCTTACTCAGTTGTAAATGGGTATCGTCCCTTTTAAGGGTCAGGGAAGGTAAAGCAGCGAGGGAGAGGAGATGGGCATCGTCCTCAATATGCTGACCCCTAGAGAAGCTGAGGTCTCTGACGCCTCGCTCATCATCATCATCATCATCATCATCATCATCATCATCATCATCATCATCATCATCATCATCATCACCACATAATATATATATATATATATATCTATATCTATCTATCTATCTATCTATCTATCTATCTATCTAT
>CM060341.1:25529396-25532196 GCA_030674155.1 Stramonita haemastoma | reverse complement strand
CCAATTCATAAACAGGGAAAGCCCAAAACAGACAAAACTAGCTACAGACCAATTGCGTTGACCTCACACACTGGCAAGCTAATGGAGAGAATTATTCTGAAAAGGCTGATGTATTTCTGTGATAAAAATAAGATAATCCCGGTCAATCAAACGGGTTTTCAAAAAGATAGGTCTGCTATTGATAACTTGGTTAAACTGTCAACGCATATAAAAAGTCAGTTTGCAAGAAGAAAGAACGTTCTTGCAACTTTTTTTGATATAAAAAAGGCGTATGATCAAGTTTGGCATGCTAAGTTGCTGTGTAAACTAAAGAATCTAGGTTTTTCTGGGCATTTCTATCATTATATTAAAAGTTTTTTGACTAATAGAAGTATACAAGTTAGGGTAGCAAAATCATATTCAGGTTTTAGATCTCTTCATATGGGACTACCCCAAGGATCTGTTATATCACCTCTACTGTTTAATGTTTTGCTGCATGATCTCCCTATGACATTGTCAAACGAAGTCGTCATAGTGCAATATGCAGATGACATATGTATGTGGATGAATGTTTCTATGAAAAGAAACACACCAAAAAGAGTATTAAACTACATTAAAAAGGTATATCAGAACCAGCTAAACAATGTCGATAAGTATATGTTTGAAAATGGATTTACTTTATCCACAGAAAAAACTTACACTGTGCTTTTTAACAATAGCAGTAATCCAGATGAGCTACCAGCATTTAAAATTGGGGCCGACATGATTGAGTATAAAAATACCATAAAGTTCTTAGGTGTTTTTCTTACTTCTAAGCTAACTTGGAATGCACATATTGAACACAATTTAACTAAAGCAAAAAAATGCTTGAACTTACTGAAGATGGTCAGCAAACAGTTCTGGGGCCAAGATACATTAAATTTGAAAAGTTTAGCTACATCTCTTATTCGTTCAAAATTATCGTATGGCCAAGAGGTCTTTTTCAGTGCTCCTAGGTATTTACTTAAAAAGTTACAAAGCATAGACTGCAAAGCATACAGGCTTGCTCTTGGTGTGCCTTATCACGCCTCAGCCATGGGAACGTATAACGAAGTCGGCATATTACCTTTAGATGATTACCGTCAACTAGCATGTGCTAAATATGTGCTCAGAAACAGAACAACTGAAAACTTTATTTCAGAAGAAATAGAAGTAAAATCAGAATTTAGTTTTCCTAAAAGAGCAAAATCTATATCCTCTTTAATGCCTATAAGTACATACGTGTCTGATCTTGTACAAAACTCTGAAGTCAATCAACACAGCATGGACACAAGAGAGGCAATATTACCTTGCCCATCTTGGGAGATGAATAAAGCACACTTCGATATTGAGGTGTCTAATGAAAAAAAGAATGACAATCTGAACATAATGGTTTCTGATGTCCGATCCCACATCCATCATAAATATTTTGACCATTTACAAATTTATACAGACGGATCACGTCTAGATAATCAAGAAACGGGATCTGCTTTTGTTATACCAGCGTTAAAAATTGAAAAATCATATCATGTTGGTAAACATCACTCGATATTTACAGCAGAACTTGTAGCAATATTAATGGGTCTTACTTATATTCTTGATTTGCCATTATGTATATTTCAAATTCTTTTTTGTGTGGATTCTAAGTCGGTATTGTATGCTTTAAAATCTCCATGTTACAAGAAAACTTCAAAAATTATATTGGAGATTAAGCATGTCATACATCTCTTGACCTTAAAGGGGATAAATGTAAATTTTTGTTGGGTGCCTTCACACTCTGGATTCTTTCCAAATGAGTGGGCAGATAGAGCTGCTAAGAAAGGTGCAAAACATGAACTGGATTCAATAGAATTGCATGTGCCTTTATCCTTGCAAGAGGGGTACAGCTTACTAGAACAGAAATCATGGAGAAAGGTCATTGAAACAAATCAGCGAAATGGGAGATTGTTAACTAGGACCGCGATCAATACCGATAATTTAACAGTTGTGAACCATTCAAAGACTTGTGTAAATGTTTTCATGTCAAGAAGAATTAATACATTATTTTACAGAATGAAACTAAATGCATTGACAACCAAATTCAGCAAAAATGGTAAATGTTTGTGTGGTGAGAATATCACTAATACTCATATACTGTTTGACTGCAAGAGTGTAAAGTCTTTCATGCCCCATTTTTCTGAAAACTCCCTTACCAGTATTTTCAATAATTTAAAATTGGCATTTGAAATTGTGAAAGGTCTCTGTTACAGTCCCTTAGGACATTTGTTATAGTTGCATTAATGTTAGTGAGTTGTTTTTTTTTTCATGTTTTTATTATTCCTGTTCCATTATCAAGTTTCTTTGTGTGGTGGGTGAGGGGTGAGGTGGTTGTGGTTTTTTTTTTTTTTTTTTTTTTCCCGTCTAATATCACTAAAAGTGAACAGACGTAAAATTGAAGACAACAACAACAACAACTGCTCGCAATTTGACGATCCGGGTTCGATTACCGGTCGAGGGGATTTTTCCTCTGGAGTTAACATCAGTGCTGACTCCACTCTCCCCAAAAGTCTTTCGGATGAGACTATAAACCGAGGCCCCGTGTGCGGACGCACGCAGAACATCTTGCGCACACGTTAAATCCTGTCCCGCTTTTCGTAAGAGTAGGCCATCGTGTGCCGGTGGGAACAGATGGCATTTACAAAACTGCATACACACGGGGACTGGATGTTAAAAAGCATATGATTGCTTATTCTGTTATCCTCGAAATAAAAGAATAAATAAAAATAAAACACATACACACATACACAAATACACACACACACAC
>CM060341.1:25521896-25526896 GCA_030674155.1 Stramonita haemastoma | reverse complement strand
TTTTGTAAGAGTAGGTTATTGTGTACCGGTGTGAACAGATGACAAGATTTACAAAACTGCATTCACACGGGGACTGGATGTAGGAAAGCACATGAGTGCTTATTCCATTATCCTCGATATAAAAGAATAAATAAAGAAATAAAATAAATAAATAACACACACACACACACACACACATTTCAATCTAGGCACACAATGCAGTAGAGACAAAAAAACAACAACTAGAAAAGAAATAAATGAAATTTACATAATTATATAATTCTACCACATAATTAAACCATCTGGTCCGGGATACATGTTAATATCTGATGCCTTGAAGTGCTTTAATGTATTTTTTTCCAACAATAATGACGTTATTGTCAAAACATTGAGATTTGCTTCAGGCCATATAATATATCTTCTAAAACATAATGCTTTTCGAATTGAGTAATAAATGCGTTTAATAAATGATTTGGTAGCTTGTTATCACAAACTCCCTGGAAACTGATCTTTGACCTAAGTGGGACAACTGCCATGTTTACTGCTGACATAGTTTTTACTCCCTGCCAGTCAGCATGAACATTATTTTCTGCAAACTTGTCTTCTGTCTAACTTTTATACTTACTTCTAGCCTGTGCAACAGCAAGTTTAAGTTCTTCACACCGATCCACTACGGTAGTTTCTAGGTGTGATGAGTACATTATTACTTTTTATTTTTCTGGATTTTTATTTCACATGGATAGATTATAAACTAGGTTTAGCCTAAAATTTTCACCCATGTGCATTAAACATCATTCATTCATTCATTCATTCATTCATTCATTCATTCTCTCTGTCTGTTTGTCTCTCTGTCTGTCTGTCTGTCTGTCTGTCTCTTTTCCTCTCCAACCAATCAGAAACAATCACGGTGTGCGAACACAGAGCATCTTGCGCACACGTTAAATCATGTTCCGCTTTTCCTAGGAGTAGGCCATTGTGTGCCAGTAGGAACAGATGACAATCTTTACACAACTGCATACACGCGGGGACTGGATGAAAAAGCACATGAGTGCTTATTCCATTATCCTCAATATAAAAGAATAAATCAATCTCTCTCTCTCTCTCTCTCTCTCTCTCTCTCTCTCTCTCTCTCTCTCTCTCTCTCTCTCTCTCCTCTTTCTCTTAAAGTCCTTCAGATGAGACTTTAAACCGAGGCCCCGTGTGCGAACACACGCAGAACATCTTGCGCACACCTTAAATCCTGTTCTGCTTTTCGTAAGAGTAGGCCATCGTGTGCCGGTGGGAACAGATGACAATATTTACAAAACTGCATACACACTGGACCGGATGAAAAAAAGCACATGATTGCTTATTCTGCTATCCTCGATATAAAAGAATAAATAAATAAATAAATAAATAAATAAATAAATAAATAAATAAATAAATAAAATTAACCAATCCAAATCTCAAAACAAACTCAAACTCACCAAGCAGTCGGTACACACTTGGTGGTGGTTGGCCTGTCTGCACATTATCTGAAGAGCATCAACAAAACTTCCGTTATTTTATTAAGGAGGAAGCCAAAAGTCCGGAAAATCCCCTGACCTCTTTTCTCCTCCTTCTCCAACCAATCAGCTGAGAGTTTCACAACCACGGCGTCCATTGTTGTCTTCTCTTGCGTGATGATGCCGTGTTAATCGGGTTACACTCCAGTATTAGTGTTTTGGAAGTCAGGTAGTATCTTCTTATATAGAATGCGTGTCGGGAAATTTTTTGTTGTTGAATTTCCCAGATTTTTTTTTTAAAGTATGAAAAAAATGCACTTTGCACTTGGTTTTTTTGTTTGTTTTTTTTTTTGGGGGGGGGGATTGAGGACATAGAGCAATACCAGGTAGTGACGAGAATGTTGGAAATGATCATTTCAATGAGGATTGCTTGTGTTCCTACAGCCTTGACCCTGCACATGCATATTGGGGTTAGGAAGTTAACAGACGACAAAGGAGTGAGGGGGAGTGCAGTATTTGCTAAAAAAAATTTTTGGTAAAAGTTCAAACCTACCAAATTTGTGCAAAATCACCTGAGTTTCGAGTCAGGGGCTAGTCTTTCTGAAAAAAAAAAAGTTAAATTTTTTTTTCTGTGGATGCCTCATTATGTGCAGTGCGAATGCAAGAGTGATATATATATATATATATATATATATGTGTGTGTGTGTGTGTGAAAATAGAAGGAAAAGTAGTAACAAAAATTAATACTGGTGTGTAGCCTACATGAAGAGGGCGGAAAAAGTTGAGTGGTTGCCGTGATGAACTGTGCTTGGTCGTGTGACATGCCCCTTTTAAATTAAAACAGAGGGTGGGTGGGGGGGGGGGGGGGGGGGGTTGAGTCTAGCTACGCTCAGACATAGGAGCGTGAGGGAAGTTTCCTCCTTGGATAAGGTAGTGATTTTTCTCCAATGACAAGTCCCTTGACAACAACTGTAAACTTTTCTTAAAATTCATTTGATTTCATTCTTTTATGTCGAGGATTTATTTATTTATTTATTTATTTATTTATTTATTCATTCATTCATTTTATTTTTTATTTTATTCTTTATTTTATTCTTTTATATCGAGGATAATGGAATTCGCACTCATGCGCTTTTTTTTTTTCATCCAGTCTCCATGTGTATGTAGTTTTGTAAATCTTGTCATCTGTTCCCACTGGCACACGGTGGTCTACTCTTACGAAAAGCGGAACAGGATTTAACGTGTGCACAAGACGTTCTGCGTGCGTTCGTACACGGGGCCTCGGTTTAAAGTCTCATCCGAAGGACTTTTGGGGAGAGTGGAGTCAGCACTGATGTTAACTCCAGGAAGAAAATTTCCTCGTCCGGACTCGAACCCGGGTTCGAGGATAATGGAATTAGCACTCATGCACTTTTTTCATCCAGTCCCCGTGTGTATGCAGTTTTGTAAATCTTGTCCCTTGACAAAGACTATAAACTGAGGTCTTGTGTTACAAATATATACAGAGTTTTGTTGGTGTTTTCTTTTTTAGTTGGGGTTTTTTCCTGTTCCTCTGCTAGAGTTTTCTTTTATGTTGCCATGGGATGTTTTAAGTGCACTTAATCTATGATGGGGCGGGATAGCTCAGTGGTCAGAGCGCTCGCTTTCCCCCAGTCAAGTTAAGCAGCGTCGAGCGTGGTTACCAGTTGGATGGGTGACCGTTTGTGCGCCTTGGCTTCAGTACAGTCCCCCCCAGTTTACCCAGCTGTAAATGAGTACCTGCCCTCTTTAGGGTCAGGGAAGGTAAAGCAGCGAGGGAGAGGAGATGGGCGCCACCCTCAACATGCTGGCTCCTAGAGAAGCTGAGGTCTCTGATGCCTCGCTCCCCCTACGACCATATCGGTTATGGGACACCTTTACCTTTACCTTTAATCTGTGATGTGCACGTACGGCATCTCAGTTTATCGTCTAATTCAAAAGACTAGCATTCGAATGAGACCATAAACCGAGGTCCTGTGTGTAAACGCACGCAGAACATCTTGTGCACACGTTCAAATCCCGTTTCGCCTTTCAAAAGAGCAGGCCATCGTGTGCCAGTAAGAGCGGATGACAACAAAATAAAAAAAAAACCAGCATGCACACAGGTGTGATGTTTAGACACCATCACTAAGCAAGAATCGGGGAGTTGGAGTCCACAGGGTGGTTCGGGGCTGTATAATTATGGCAATGTTCTGGCGGCTCCTGCAACGGCACTGGAACCATGCGTATCGGCGATTTCCTTTCCACTGGAACATTCCAGTGACGTGGAGAGAGAGAGAGAGAGAGAGAGAGAGAGAGAGAGAGAGAGAGAGAGAGAGAGAGAGAGAGAGAGAGAGAGAGAGAGAGAGAGAGAGAGAGAGAGAGAGAGAGAGAGAGAGAGAGAGAGAGAGAGAGAGAGAGAGAGAGAGGGGTGTCTGCTGCATGGATAACAGCTTGCCCTCCACACTTATCTACCCAGGCTTTGCGGTCTAGAGCCTTGGCATTTTAGGCCAAGCCTAGTCCATAGTCTTCCATAGTCTTATGCATATAAATGATTTTTTTCTCAGATGGATGGCTTGATGATAAAAAAAAGAACAATTGCGCTGCTTATTCAATATACCATCTGAAAATAAAAGCTTGACTCTGACTTTGACTTTGAGACTGACGGATGCCTATGGAGCATCCAGGCCTTCACACACTGGAGTTAACATCAGTGCTGACTCCACTCTCCCCAAAAGTCCTTCGGATGAGACTATAAAACCGAGGCCCCGTGTAAGAAAGCACCCAGAACATCTTGCGCACACGTTTAATCCTGTTCCACTTTTCGTAAAAGTAGGCCATCGTTTGCCAGTGGGAACAGATGACATTTACAGAACTGCATACACACGGGGACTGGATGTAAAACAAAGCACAAGGGTGCTTATCCCATTATCCTCGATATAAAAGAATAAAATTTTAATAAAAATCAACAAATAAATAAATAAATAAAATAAAAATCACACACGGTATATTAATTTAAATGTAGATAAAAAAGATTAAAAGAGGGGAAAGAACCTGTCAGTTTAGGCTTTCTGTATTGATGCTTTCCCTCTAAAACATATATAGCAGAAATGTATTTATTTCAAAAAATTTATTTATCCTTTTATTATTATTATTATTATTATTTTTTTTTTTTTCTTTTATATCGAGGATAGTAGTAGGCCTCCGTCAGTCGGTGTCGACTATGGAATTCGCGCCAAAAGACAGGTCTTTTGTTCAGCAACAACGCCGGCTGTGGCTGGTCAGTCCGATGCGGGAGTGGCAGTCTCTGTTGCATCTGATGCAGATGTGGCTTGTTGAGGTGGCTGGAGCACATGCCTTCCGCTTGGCTCTCTTTTCGTTTGCTGCGGTGTGGATCTTTTCTTCACCACACTTTAGCTGTTTGTGGATATCGAGGATAATGGAAGGATAATGGAGGATAATGTAGAGATGTATATGTAGAGACCAGAGCCTTGCACTCGCGATTTACCGACCCGGAATCGAGCCAGGGACTGAGTCACC
>CM060341.1:25504396-25514396 GCA_030674155.1 Stramonita haemastoma | reverse complement strand
CATGTAGATCAGCTATAGAAACGTGGATTAGTTGCCAAGAAATTCACACACAAGAAAGCATTATTCTGCTGATTTATACACAGAATAATACTTGCGGAAAAGATAAAAAAAAGACTTAGTTTGTACACAAGAAAAACAAAAAATAAAAAAGGTGATCAATGAAAGTATCAAAAACTGGATTCTACAGAAAAAAAATGAAACAAAAAACTGACGGGAAGCCAGGATAAAGACGTGTAGTGTGACACGAAGATAATAAAGAATTATCGACTTATAGACAAACTATAGGATAGATAAAATAAAAAAAAAGATGGCGTGTGAATTAAGGATATAACACTGGTTTGTAGGTAGGATACAGAAAATGGCTTAGAGACAATATATACAAACCATGGCCAGAAAACAAGACTAAATAATAATAATAATAATAATAATAATAATAATAATAATAATAATAATATAATAATGATGATGATGATGATGATAAAAATAGTAATAATCATCAATTTTTATATCGCTGAATCTTGTAAAGCTAACAAGTCAAAAGCACTTTGCTTTTAAAATCATTTGCAGGCATTGAGAAAACTGCTTTGTGGAGAAAAGATATACAACTTACACGTGGTAAAGAAAAGATAATTCAGCGTGAGACCAAGATTTAAAAATTGGTGTGTAGCAAGTGTTAGAAAAAAAATGTGTACAAGGCATAATATTGGTGATTTAGCAGAAGAAGAATATCTATCAAAGTAACCATGGACTATCATGTTTTTTTTTAAAGGACACACATACATACGCAAAAATTAGTTTTTTTGCAGGATAAATTAAAAAAAGTAGTAGTACGTGAGAATAGAAAACTAGATTGTAAAGTGATCGGAAATCAGTGTGTGTGTGTGTGTGTGTGTGTGTGTGTGTGTGTGTGTGTGTGTGTGTGTGTGTGTGTGTGTGTGTGTGTAGAGAGAGAGAGAGAGAGAGAGAGAGAGAGAAGAGAGAGAGGAGAGAGAGAGAGAGAGAGAGAGAGAGAGAGAGAGAGAGAGAGAGAGAGAGACAGACAGACAGACAGACAGACAGACAGACAGACAGACAGACAGACAGACAGACAGAGACAGAGAGAGACAGAGACAGAGACAGACGGAGAGACAGAGAGACAGAGAGACGGAGACATAAAGACACAGAGAGTGTGTGTAGATGTGTGTGTGTGTGTGTGTGTGTGTGTGTGTGTGTGTGTGTGTGTGTGTGTGTGTGTGTGTGTGTGTGCGTGTGTGTGCGTGTATGTGTATGTGTATGTGTGTGTGTGTGTGTGTTGTGACACAGTTCCAGTCCAATCCAATGGTCATGTTTTGCAGCCTTGCTAACCACAATGGCCATATCAGGGCTGTCCCTTTTCTAGGAGTTAAATCAGAATTGATACAATCTAGTTAGTGGACTATACACTTAGTAAAACATTTAATACTCCAGTCGGTATTTTTTTTGTATACATACCCTAGTCCAGCCTAATTCAAGCAGACAAATTAGTCCAGTTCACACTATAAACTACAGATCTAGACTCTAACACCCCCCCCCCCCACCCCCACCCCCGCTTCCTTACTTACTCAACCTACTTTAAAATTTTTTTACAACACCACATACAACCCACAAGCTAAGGGAGCAGATTTGTATTTTCCAAACAGAAACTAGGCATGTATATGCCGTTTTCAGAACTGCAGGCCAAGATGTCAGCTGCCGTGATATTTTCTAAGAAAACCTACATACTACGCAGGATAGACAAAAGGAAACACAAGCTTCAAAGATCACAGTTTTTTTTTTTTAAATAAAAAGAAAATCAGGCATGTGTATATACTGGTTATATAAAAAAAAAAATCACACAGGCCCCGACAGGGCAGACATATTGTCCAAGGGCACACTACTCATGTTGGACTGAAAGGGACGCAAGTCGCCAGGGCGGAGTTATTTTCCGAAACGAAGGCTAGGCATCCGCATGTTGGATTCCGACTGCCTGTCTCTCAGGCCGGAGAGAAGGGCTGCCAAGTTGCTGACCAATCTTCGCTGCTCCTTCCTCTTGTGCACTGAAAACACACACACACACACACACACACACACACACACACACACACACACACACACACACACACATATACATACATACAACATATATACATACAACAGACTCACACACACACACATACATATAACATATATACATACAACACACACACACACACACACACACACACACACACACACACACACAAGCACGTGCGCCCACGCGCATTAGATCTCTCTCTCTCTCTAACTGCATACACACTCTCTCTCTCTCTCTAACTGCATACACACGGGGACCGGATGAAAAAAAGCATATGATTGCTTATTCTGTTATCCTCGATATAAAAGAATAAATAAAAAATAATAAAATAACTAACCTATCCAGTCTCCTTCTTAGGGTTGTCTGGTATCACTTAAAGTGGAAAGACGTTAAAATTGAAAACTTACATACAACAGGCATGACATAGAGATTGGACAGTGGTCAGGAGGTTGGCTTATAATTATCATCAAGGGATAGCCTAGTGGTCAGCCTCAAAGAGCATGTTGATTCTGGTGGTCAAAGTCACAGCGTAGTTCAAAATACAAGCTACACTGCACTCCATCTTCAGTTTTGGGATAAAGTAGTGTCTTCTACAGAGCACGAGTCAAAAAAAACAACTTATTTTCACTTCTCCATCACTTAAGTCACACTCATCCTTCACCTAATAAAAATGATTATTTACCCTAATCACAGTGATTCTTTACCCTAGTCACAATGGTTCTTTACCCTAGTCACAATGATGCTTTACCCTAGTCACAATGATTCTTTACCCTAGTCACAATGGTTCTTTACCCTAGTCACAATGATGCTTTACCCTAGTCACAATGGTTCTTTTACCCTAGTCACAATGGTTCTTTACCCTAGTCACAATAGTTCTTTACCCTAATCACAATGATGCTTTACCCTAGTCACAATGATGCTTTACCCTAGTCACAATGATGCTATACCCTAGTCACAATGATGCTTTACCCTAGTCACAATGATTCTTTACCCTAGTCACAAGGATGCTTTACCCTAGTCACAATGACTCTTTACTCTAGTCACAATGATTCTTTACCCTAGTCACAATGGTTCTTTACCCTAGTCACAATGGTTCTTTACCCTAGTCACAATGACTCTTTACCCTAGTCACAATGACTCTTTACCCTAGTCACAATGATTCTTTACCCTAATCACAGAAAAACGATGGTTGCTGTTTGAGGGCTAGAAGAAGAAGAAGAAGAAGAAGGAGAAGAAGAAGAAGAAGATGAAGAAGAAGAAGAATTCAACACCTTCATCACTTACCATCAAGACATTCATCCTTCAAACTCATCACTGACCCTCAGTACACTCATCATCATCATCGTCATCATCATCATCATCGTCGTCATCGTCATCGTCATCATCATCATCATCATCATCATCACCATCATCATCATCATCATCATCATCATCATCATCATCATCATCATCATCATCATAACCATTATCATCACCACCACCACCGCCACCGCCACCACCACCACCATCCTCCTCCTCCTCCTCCTCATCACCATCCTCCTCCTCCTCCTCCTCCTCCTTCCTCCTCCTCCTCCTCCTCCTCCTCCTCCTCGTCATTGTCATCGTCATCATCATCATCATCGTCATTGTCATCGTCATCATCATCATCATCATCATCCATCATCACCATCCACCACCACCACCGCCACCGCCACCACCACCACCACCACCATCCTCCTCCTCCTCCTCCTCTTCCTCCTCACCATCCTCCTCTTCCTCCTCCTCCTCATCATCATCACCCTCCTCACTCACCCTCATCACCCTCATCACTCACCCTCATTGCCATGCACGGCAGTACCGGCAGCAAAGGCAGCAGAGGTCATAGGCATTCCGGAGTCAGGCAGCTGACGAAAGCGCAGATGTTTGAGCAGCAGCTTGCTGATGTCTGTCACACACACACACACACACACACACACACACACACACACACACACACAGCACACACACACACACACACACACACACACACACGCACGCACGCAACGCACGCACGCACGCACACACACATACACACACACACACACACACACGAGTTTAGATTGAGAGAGGCAAGGCAAGTCGAGATAGGGCAGGGCAAGGCAAAGCAAGGCAAGAAAAGGCTAAACAAGGCAATGCAAGATAAGTTAAGGTAAGGTTAGGGTAAAAATGGCAAGGTAAGGCTAAAAAGGCAAGTCAAGTCAAGTCGAGGCAGGGCAAGGCAAAAAAGCAAGGCAAAATTCTTAATTTCAAGGACAATTGATAGGCACTGATGTCCGATTTTGAATCTAGTCTCCTCTCCCATTAGGGTTTGATATTAATATGATATCTTACAACGAAGATAACAGTTTTGTAAACATTATTAGTTATTATATAGTGTTTCTGCCCTAACCATTATTTTTTGTCTATCGTTTATTATCTTTTCTGTTATCATTTCTTTTTTTTCCGAAAATAATGAAATAAGTACTAGTATATTAGTGTGCAATTGTGAGTAGGCATATGGTATAGATCTCTGCTTGTGTAATGAAGTGTGTGGGGACGTAGAGTGGGCTTGGATGCACTATTCATACGAGAATTAACCGGCAGAGGTGTAAAAGGGTGACAAAGGGTGAGAATAAAGAGGTGACACACACCCTACAGCAGAGTCCACCACACACACACACACACACACACACCACACACACACACACACACACACACACACACACACACACAATCCTACACACACACACACACACACACACACACACACACACACACACACACACACATACACACACACACACACACACACTCCTACACACACACACACACACACACACACACACACACACACACACAATCCTACACACACACACACACACACACACACACACACACACACACTACATACCTCCCCCCCCCCCCACACGCACACACACACGACTCATTCCTTAACAAAAGATCGACAAACCACTCGGCGACCGCGTTCCGTTCTGTTTCCGCCTCTCGGGGACTTCAGATCTGAGAACGCGCGGTAAAAAGACACACAGTCACCAACCGGAAGTGATAAAAGCTGACTTCCGTTTTCGGGGGTCGCTGCTAAAACAATGGCCTTAGAACTGTTCGTTAAGGACCTGCTTTGTTGTCTTTGTTGAGGAAGGAGGGAAAAAAATATGGGTAGTAAGGTTTAAAGCGGAATGCTATTCAGCAAGGGGGGAGGAAGGGAAATGAGGGATTAAGTACACAGAGAGTACTTGGGGGGAAACTGACGTTAGTCCTTAAATGGCTGAGTTATTGTCTACATTGGCTATCAGGACAGACTGTGTTGAATAGGGGTGTGAGATGTGGAGGGGGGTTGTTATGATGGTGTGTGTGTGGGGTGGGGTGGTGGTGTGGGGGTGGGGGGGGAGTGGTTGGTGGTGGTTGTGGTGGTGGTGGGGGGAGGGGAGGGAAGGGTGTGTGTGTGTGTGTGTGTGTGTGTGTGTGTATGTGTGTGTGTGTGTGTGTGTGTGTGTGTGTGTGTGTGTGTGTGTGTGTGTGTGTGTGTATGTGCGTGTGTGTATGTAGATATGTGTATATGTGAATGTATGTACATGCGTATGTGTTTGTGTAAGTGAGTGTATATACATATGCATGTATGTGAGTGTATGTGCATGTGCATGTGCATGTGTTGTGTGTGTGTGTGTGTGTGTGTGTGTGTGTGTGTGTGTGTGTGTGTGTGTGTGTGTGTGTTGTTTTGCCTTGTTGGGAATGGGTGGGTATCTTTGCAGAATACAGGAGAGTCACCTTGCATTGTTGTTGGGAGTGGCGAATAAAAAAAAAGTTCAGTATATTTGTCTGTCTGTTTGCCTGTCTCTCCTTTGGCTTCTCCCTACTTCCTCCCCCCCCTCACTCTCTCCTCCCTTTCCCCCTTCTCTCTCCATCCCTCCCTCCCTCTTCCTCTTCCTACATCATTCTCTCTGTCTGTTTGTGTCTCTCCTTCTCTTGGTATAAAAGAAAAACGTTAGGCCCCAAATCAAAACGTTAGTACCGACTATCAACACGCATGACTGAATGACCACCTAGACCCAATGACCATTAGTCATCATGAGGAGCGTAGCACCAGAAAGCTTGTTTAATAGACCGACCGCAGTCTGATGAAAGTCCCAACCAGTCACTTTTTGTTTATGTGACACTTGTGACCATACGTGTTGTTTTTAATGGCGTTTCTTTCGGAAAACGATATATGGTATTGTGGCCTTTGAGAAATGTCTTCAGTGCCTGAGCTTTATCACCGTTCTTGATTAATTAAATCATTGATGCTGGGGGTAACAGCAAAGTGAAAGGCTGTATGATCAGTGGCTTTCTTTCCCACTCATGGAATTCCTCTTTACAGCTTAGTCTTTAGTGATAGAATATGACTCTCTGACTGTACTAGGAGGCTTGACCTGCACAGTCCTTATGTGCTGCAGCCCTGGGGGCTAGTTGGCCTGTGGAGAACACCACCAACGCTGACTGTCAATATGCCCTCAAGGCCGAGAGAGTGGGGGTGTGCATCTCCACTATCATCAAATTTCTGCCCAGTTTCCGAAACAGCAGCTGCCTCCTCTGCTGTTTTGGAGGTCATCGTCGAACATGACGGACAAACATATTTTTTTGGTTTTTGACCCTTGGGTTTTTCCCTGCTTAACAGCCTGGGGGGTCACCCAGAATTTGATTGCCAGAAGTGATGAGTGATTTAAGAGGGCCTATTCTGGGAGACGTGATACCTCAGTGGTCACAGCACTTGCTTTCCCCACGCTAAGGTTAAGCAGCATCAAGCGTGGTTACCAAGCGGATGTGATGGGTGATCGTTTGCGCGCCTCGGCTTCAGTACAGTTCCCCCAGTTCACCCAGCTGTAAATGGGTACCTGCCCTCTTTAGGGTCAGGGAAGGTAAAGCAACGAGGGAGAGGAGATGGGCGCCGCTCTCAAAATGCTGGCCCCTAGAGAAGCTGATGAGGACCCTGATGCCTCGCTCCCCTACGACCACACAGGTTATGGGACACCTTTATCTTTACCGATGTCTTTGTGTCCGCGGGTTGGGATAGTGCGTGGGTTGGAGCGTGATGCTCGTGACCTGACGCCCCCTCCAAAGACATCACATTTTAATAAACAAATAAACAATATTCCCCAGAGACTCCCCCTACCTTCCTGAACAAATAAACACTCTTATTCAGAGATTATTCCCTACCTTCCTGAACAGATAAACACTTTTCTTCAGAGACTACCACCCCTACCTTCCTGAACAAAGAAGCAATGTTCCCCAGAGACTACCCCCCCTACCTTCCTGAACAAAGAAGCAATGTTCCCCAGAGACTACCCCCTACCTTCCTGAACAAAGAAGCAATGTTCCCCAGAGACTACCCCCTACCTTCCTGAACAAAGAAGCAATGTTCCCCAGAGACTACCCCCTACCTTCCTGAACAAAGAAGCAATGTTCCCCAGAGACTACCCCCTACCTTCCTGAACAAAGAAGCAATGTTCCCCAGAGACTACCCCCTACCTTCCTGAACAAAGAAGCAATGTTCCCCAGAGACTACCCCCTACCTTCCTGAACAAAGAAGCAATGTTCCCCAGAGACTACCCCCTACCTTCCTGAACAAATAAACAATGTTCCCCAGAGACTACCCCCTACCTTCCTGAACAAATAAACAATGTTCCCCAGAGACTACCCCCTACCTTCCTGAACAAATAAACAATGTTCCCCAGAGACTACCCCCTACCTTCCTGAACAAATAAACAATGTTCCCCAGAGACTACCCCCTACCTTCCTGAACAAATAAACAATGTTCCCCAGAGACTACCCCCTACCTTCCTGAACAAATAAACAATGTTCCCCAGAGACTACTTCCTACCTTCCTGAACAAATAAACAATGTTCCCCAGAGACTACCCCCTCCCCCCTACCTTCCTGGTTTGTTTCTCTCTCCAGGTCCATGTCTGGGGAGTAGTAGGACCCAGCCGTCTCTTCGTCGTCTCGCAGCGAGGATGACGTCATGGTGGCCAGTGACGTCAGCAGGCTACACGCCATCAGGACCACAATCTGCGTCAGAGCGTGTCGGGGATCCATCGTGGAAGTTTTTGTGGGGTGTGTGGTGGTGGTTCTGTGTGATTAAACAAAGGACGATGGTGGGTTAATTAAATAAGGATGGTATTTCATTGAAAAGAAAACAATACAGCAGAGTTGACAGGAGAAGATAGTTGATGACCAGCAATCGTTCAGAAAACGGGCATTTATTGATAATCAAATAAGAGAAAAAAAAAGAAGAAAAAAAAGCAAGGATGGTTGCAGAAGGAGAAATAGTTACCATAATGTCAAAATCAAATCATTCCTCCTCCTCCTCCTCCTCCTCCTCATCATCATCATCATCATCAGCAGCAGCAGCAGCAACAGCAGCAGCAGTAGCAGCAGCAGCAGTAGCAGCAGCAGGAACAGCAGCAGCAGCAGCAGCATTATCACCACCACCATCACCATTATGCATATTTTATTGATCTTTTTACATATGAAGACCCACATCTTACATGTTACTTATGTATATGCATTACCCTAGTCTGTCATTAACTACTATATTTGTTGATATTTCTGAATATATCATGACTATGTATAATGGTGAAATGATCACACACACACACACACACACACACACACACACACACACACACACACACACACACACACACACACACACACACACACACACACACACACACACACACACACACACACACTTCCAAACTTACCTGGAATTCACACATTGAATAATATATAATGAATAAAGCCAGAAAAAAGTATTAACCTGTTGAAAATCATTAATAAGCAAAAGTGGGGGTAAGACCCTGTGACGCTGAAACACTTGTCTACATCGCTTGTTCGTTCAAAATTAACCTACGGCCAAGAAGTGTTTTTCAGTGCTCCTAAATATCTTTAAAAAACCCCTGCAAAGTTTAGACTGCAAGGCATATCGCCTTGCACTTGGTGTTCCCTTTCATGCCTCATCTTTTGGTACTTATAAGGAAGCGGATGTTTTTTTCCCCTTTAGATGAATACCGACGACTTGCTTGCGCGAAATATATTGTCAGAAGTTCATCATGCAGCAATTTTGTCATAGAAGAGGTTAGAATCAAATCTGATGTTGATTTTCCCAAAAGAGCAAAGAAAATTTTTTTCCTTGACCACAATTAGATCTTATTCGACAGATTTACTTGACAAAGCAGGAGTCATCCCTGAGAATGTTGATGTAGAGCAAAAAAAAACAACACACACCACAGCACACCACAGCACACCACACCACACCACAGCACACACACACCACACTACACCACACCACACCACACCAACACACCACACCACACACCACACTACACCACACCACACCACACCGCACCACACCACACCACACCACACCACACCATACCACATCACACCACACCACACCACACCACACACACTCACACACACACACCACACCACACCACACCACACACACCACACCAACACACACACACACAACACACACACACACACATACACACACACTCACACATACACACACATGTGCTTTCTGGCATTTATTTCAACCAAGTTTATTTGTTTTCCTTTGCTTGCTTTTTGTATGCACAATTCCACGAGTTTGTGATGGTTAGATCAGTTTGATGTTTTTTCCTCCAATCAATTGTTCAAACACACTGACATTATTTTCTCTTTTTTTCTCACCTACCCATGACCTGTCTAATATCACTTTCTAGTGGACAGACGTTTAAAATTGAAGACACACACACACACGCGCGCGCGCGCACGCATGCACGCATGCACACACGCACGCACGCACGCACGCACGCAAGCATACACACGTGTGTGTTTGTATGTATGTATGTGTGTTTATGTATGTATGTATGTATGTATGTATGTATGT
>CM060341.1:25494396-25496896 GCA_030674155.1 Stramonita haemastoma | reverse complement strand
TCTCTTTCTGTGTCTGTCTCTGTCTCTTTCTCTCTGTCTCTGTCTCTCTGTCTCTGTCTCTATGTCTTTCTGTTTCTCTCTGTCTGTCTGTCTGTTTCTCTCTGTCTGTCTGTCTGTCTGTCTCTCTCTGTGTCTCTCTCTATCTCTCTGTCTCAATCTCTCTGTCTGTCTCTGTCTCTCTGTCTCCCTTTCTGCCCCCCTCTATCTCACACTTTCTCTCTCTCTGCCTCCCTCCATCCCTCCCTCCCTCTCTCTCTCTCTCTCTCTCTCTCTCTCTCTCTCTCTCTCTCTCTCTCTCTCTCTCTCTCTCTCTCTCTCAGTTTTAGCACCTCATAAAATGTACAGAAATTGACACTTATTTCAGCTGACTACAATAACCAAGAACCCTGTAACTAAAAAAAAAAAAGACAAAAAAATTAAGAAAGAAAAAAAAAATCTTTCTGGTCGTGAATGTGATTCTACTCTTGAGAATCCTTGTTAAAAGTCGGGGCTAAAATGACCGTTTGGAGATTTCAGTGTAGTGTTTGTGTGTGTGTGTGTGTGTGTGTGGTGTGTGTGTGTGTGTGTGTGTGTGTGTGTGTGTGTTGTGTGTGTGTGTGTGTGTGTGTGTGTTGTGTGTTGTGTGTTGTGTGTGTGTGTTGTGTGTGTGTGTGTTGTGTTGTGTTGTGTTGTGTTGTGCTGTGTGTGTGTGTGTATGTGTGTGTGTGTGTGAGTGTGTGTGTGAGTGTGTGTGTGTGTGTGTGTGTGTGTGCGTGTGTGTGTGTGTGTGTGTATGTGTGTGAGTGTGTGTGTGTATGACTTTTTACAATGGTTGTTATATGTTGACTTGAGGGATGTTACAATTAAATCACGCCAGGTTTGTTAGTTGCACTAATTTTTATATACACATTTTCTTTTGTTCATTTTTGTTTCTCGGATTAAACTTCCATGTTTCAGCAAAGGTGAAATGTTTTGGGTATATGACTGTTTTTGTTTTTTGTTTTGTGGGTTGGGTTTTTAAAAAAATGATAACACAACAACAACGGTATAATAATAATAATTATTATAATAATGATAACAACAATATAATAACATTAATAACAATAATAACAATGATGATGATGATGATGATGATGATGATGATGATGATGATGATGACAGTAGTCATCGTCATCGTCATCATCATCATCATCATCATCATCATCATCATCATCATCATCATCATCATCATCATCATCATCATCGTATTAATAGCAATAATAATACTACAACATAACAATACCAGTAACATATTACTACTACTACTACTACCACTACCACTACTACTACTACTACTACTACTACTACTATACTTCTACTACTACTACTACTACTACTACTACTACTACTACTACTACTACTACTACTACTACTACTACTACTACTTCGACTACTACTACTACTACTGCTACTGCTACTACTACGACTACTACTACCACCACTACTACTATACTACTTTCTACTACTACCACTACTACCACTACTACTACTTCTACTTCTACTGCAACTACTACGACTAACTACTACTACTACTACTACTACTACTACTACTACTACTACTACTACTACTACTACTACTACTTACTACTACTGCTACTACTACTACTACGACTACTACGACTACTACTACTCGCTAGCAAACAAATATGACAGACTTGGAAAAAAACTAAAAAAAACAAAAATCTGCCATCCATCTTGACGAAAGACGGTGAACACGTTATGTCCCTTCAGTTAAATTTTAACGACAAACAAATCGTTCTGTTCCTGTTTCTCAACTGACGATGTCTCCGCTCCAGCTAATGCCTAACGACGAATATTGTTTTCTAGATAATTATGTCCAACAGTTGGTCTGGATTATATTTATTTATTTCATTTATTTATTTATCTATTTTATTCTTTTATATCGATAATGGGATAAGCACTCTTGTGCTTTAAATTTTTTTTTTCTCCAGTCCCTGTGTGTATGCAGTTTTGTAAATGTCATCTGTTCCCACCAGCACACGATGGCCTACTCTTCCGAAAAGCGGAACAGGTATTAACGTGTGCGCAAGATGTTCTGCGTGCGTTCGCACACAGGGCCTCGGTCTATAGTCTCACCGGAAGGACTTTTGGGGAGAGTGGAGTCAGCACTGATGTTAACTCCAGAGGAAAAATCCCCTCGACCGGGAATCGAACTCGGGTGGTCAAATTGCGCGCGCGATGTTTTGACCACTAGGTCTAGAGGTAACGCGCCTGCCTAGAAAGGTCGGGTCGGAAGTGTGCAGTGGTTCAATCCTCGTTTGGGACCAAAACTTTCCCCCATCCATTAGATTATGAGTGGTGGTCAGGGTGTTAGTCTTTCGGATGAGGCGATAAACTGAGGTCCCGTGTTTTATACAGTATCATTATACGCGCGTAGAAGAACCCACGGCAACAAGAGGGTTGTCCTTGGCTAAACTCTGTAGAAAAAAGCCACTCTGATAGGGATACAAATACAGTTGCA
>CM060341.1:25484396-25486896 GCA_030674155.1 Stramonita haemastoma | reverse complement strand
CTGACTTGATTGACTTGACTTATGCCTCTGATTATCCTTGGGAACCTAGGGCTGCATCAACACTCCTCCAACGGACTCGGTTCTGGGAGATCCTCTTCAGCTCGGCCCACGTCAGTCATTCCGGCTGCCTTTGTCTCTGCTTCAATGCCTCTGCGCCAGGTCTGGTTTGGTCGACCTGCTTTCCGCTTCCCTTGTGGGTTCCAGTCAAGGGCCTGCCTCGTGACGTTTGAAGCAGGCTTGCGGAGCGTATGGCCGATCCATCCCCCATTTCCTTTTCTTGATCTCCATCTCGATTGGAGCGTGTCTGGTCCTGTCCCACAGTTCTTCGTTTGAGACGACTTCTGGCCACCTGATACCGAGGATGTTCCTAAGACATCTGTTGGTGAATGTCTGGAGTTTGTGGGTGTTGGTCTTTGTTACCCGCCAGGTTTCTGAGCCGTAAAGTAGGACCGACTTGACGTTGGTGTTGAAGATCCGGATCTTGTTGTGGAGTGAGAGGGCTGTTGATCTCCAGATTGGCCTAAGGAAGTTGACCTGGGAGGTTGTAAAAATCTCCACCCTTAATTCACCAGATGCTGCCGAGATTCGAACCACGACTTTATGGACCAATGGGATTAAAGCACTCGCTTATTTCTGGTAATAATTAGTTGTGATTTTTAATGATAGTTCCTTCTCAGGGCAAGGGCGGGATGAAAAAAAAGTATTTTAATACGCATTTGTAACTCTTGGGAATAAAGAATATCAATCAATCAACCAATCAATCAATGGTATAATGATTTTAAGTGGTAAAAAGAAAAGTAAATAAACACCCCAAAGAAACAACAAAACAAACTCAGTAGCCTTTAACCACATTCATCTTGGGGCCAAGATGACCATTGTAACAGTTTGGATGCCATTATTTGAAGCAAAACCAACATTTTTTTTTCGGGGGGGAGAGGGGGGAGGGTCATTGAAAACTGCAACTGTCCACACCATATGACCTAATTTGCTGGTTTTTAAAAAATATGTTTAAAAAGGTAACGGGTAAAGGTGTCTCATAACACGTGTGATCGTATGGGAGCGAGGCGTCAGAGACCTCAGCTTCTCTAGGGGCCAACATGTTGAGGGCGGCGCCCATCTTCTCTCCCTCGCTGCTTTACCTTCCCTGACCCTAAAGAGGGCAGGTACCCATTTACAGCCGGGTGAACTGGGGGAACTGTACTGAAGCCAAGGCGCACAAACGGTCACCCATCCAATTGGTAACCACACTCGATGTTGCTTAACCTTAGCTTGGGGAAAGTGAGTGCCCCTACCACTACTGAGCTATCCCTTCCCCTACATATAGATGGGCATATATATACATCTTCCTATTCCTATCTCACATTATCAACAGTTGTTCTATTCAGTAATGGCTCGTCTTGTTTGTAAATTCTAACATTTCTGTATCCTCTACCCCCTCCCTTATCACACAGGGATACTGACAGTAGTAGGGTTGGGGTTGATTTTGTTTTGGGTTACTGTCTGTTTGGCAAGGCATGTTCATGTTTGCCCATACAAGGATTGGGGAAGGTGGACTGATGGGTGGGGTGGGTGGGTGTGGCTAGGTGGGTGGGAGGGGGTTATTTGAGTACTGGCCAAACGACATGCTGTGTGCTGTGCTGTGCTGTGCTGTGCTGTGCTGTGCTGTGCTGTGCTGTGCTGTGTGTGTGTGTGTGTGTGTGTGTGTGTGTGTGTGTGTGTGTGTGTGTTGTGTGTGTGTGTGTGTGTGTGTGTGTGTTGTGTGTGTGTGTGTGTAATGTGTGTGTGTTGTGTGTATGTGTGTGTAGTGTGTAATGTGTGTGTGTGTAGTGTAGTGTAGTGTAGTGTAGTGTAGTGTAGTGTAGTGTAGTGTAGTGTAGTGTAGTGTAGTGTGCGTAGTGTAGTGTAGTGTAGTGTAGTGTAGTGTAGTGTAGTGTAGTGTAGTGTAGTGTGTGTGTATGTGTGTGTAGTGTGTAATGTGTGTATGTGTGTGTATGTGTAGTGAGTGTATAATATGTGTGTAGTGTGTGTATGTGTGGTTATGTGTGTGTGTTGTGTGTGTATAGTGTGTGTATGTGTATGTGTATGTGTGCGTGCGTGCGTGCGTGCGTGCGTGTGTGTGTGTGTGTGTGTGTGTGTGTGTAATGTATGTAATGTGTGTATTTAAGACATACCTAGGTCCCCATGTTGACAAAGAGACAAAGAACTGGGTGAACTGTTTACCTCTGAAGCGGGCTAGGGATGCCTATTCTGGGCTCATACTAAGGTTGCCTGAGTTTGTCTTGGTTCTAGTATGTCAAAGTCCCAGCGGTCAGATCCATCTGACTTAGGGTCTCTACTGGGCCCTCAGACTCATCCCAAAAACTTTTGGGAGAGTGGAGTCAGCACTGATGTAAACTCCAGGGGGAAAAATCCCCTCGAACGGGAATCCAACTCGGGTCGTTAAATTGTGAGCGCAATGTTCTGACCACTAGGCTATCCCGTCCCTACAAGGTTTGAGTAT
>CM060341.1:25474396-25479396 GCA_030674155.1 Stramonita haemastoma | reverse complement strand
TCCGTTGACAGTTGAAGGCGAGGGCGGGAGTTCTTTCCCTGTCCTACCCCTTCCCTTTTCTTCCAGTTTTCTATGACTCAGCAGATAAATGGCATAACTATACAATTACAGCCCAGAAGATGTATTCTGGTTTGTAGCATCAGCTTTTTTGAAAGAAAAGAAGGTAAAATCTTACATAAATTTATGTAAAAAAAAAGTCTCTTGTTTGCAACCGATTTTTAAAAAATCACGTGGCTTCCATTAGTGAGAGATATTGCTCTGAAACAATGCAGGATGAAGAATTAACTAATTCTGTTTGAAAGGAGAGAAGGCATTAATTGCCCTGAAATAATGAGGGATGAAAAATCAGTTTTACTGTGTGAAAGAAGAGAAGGCATTAACTGCCCTGAAATAATGAAGGATGAAAAATTAATTTTACTGTGTGAAAGAACGGAAGGCATTAACTGCCCTGAAATAATAATGAAGGATGAAAAATTAATTTTACTGTGTGAAAGAAGAGAAGGCATTAACTGCCCTGAAATAATAATGAACGATGAAAAATTAATTTTACTGTGTGAAAGAAGAGAAGGCAATTAACTGCCCTGAAATAATACTAAAGGATGAAAAATCAACTTTACTGTGTGAAAGAAGAGAAGGCAATTAACTGCCCTGAAATAATGAAGGATGAAAAATTAATTTTACTGTGTGAAAGAAGAGAAGGCATTAACTGCCCTGAAATAATGAAGGATGAAAAATTAATTTTACTGTGTGAAAGAAGAGAAGGCATTAACTGCCCTGAAATAATGAAGGATGAAAAATTAATTTTACTGTGTGAAAGAAGAGAAGGCATTAATTGCCCTGAAATAATGAAGGATGAAAAATTAATTTTACTGTGTGAAAGAAGAGAAGGCATTAACTGCCCTGAAATAATGAAGGATGAAAAATTAATTTTACTGTGTGAAAGAAGAGAAGGCATTAACTGCCCTGAAATAATAAAGGATGAAAAATTAATTTTACTGTGTGAAAGAAGAGAAGGCATTAATTGCCCTGAAATAATGAAAGATGAAAAATCAACTTTACTTTGTGAAAGAAGAGAAGGCATTAACTGCCTTGAAATAATAATGAAGGATGAAAAATTAATTTTACTGTGTGAAAGAACGGAAGGCATTATTCTCTTTGAATGTTTCCGACACAGTTAAAATCTTCATTTTTCTGCCATCTGGGCATTTAATAGTTTTCCAGTAATCTTTCTCCTTTGTTTTTTTTTTTCGTTAATGAGATGGACAGTCCAGTATTTTCGAGGAAGTCGGCAGAACACCGCAGATCCATCAAACCTCCATAGAGTTTCTTGACCACTGGGGTGATAGGGGTCAGGCCATGTCTTCTTTCAGAGTGCCTCGTGTAGCGGGCAGGACTGCAGCACATGTTTTTGTTGTCTGGCTGCCAGTCTTGCAAGGACACTGCTCTGTGTGTGGCCTATGTGGAATTTTGTGTACATATGGGGGACGGGATAGCTCAGTAGTCAGAACACTCGCTTTCCCCAAACTAAGGTTAAGCAGCATCCAGCTGGTTACCAATTGGATGGGTGACCATAAAAATTTTGCGTGGCCTTGGCTTCAGTACAGTCTACCCAGTCCACCCAGCTGTCAATGGGTACCTGCCCTCTTTAGGGTCAGGGAAGGTAAAGCAGCAAGGGAGAGGAGATGAGTGTAGTTTTGCTTCCATTTGCTTAAAACGCATTTTAAAACACCCAAGCCCTCATTCTCACTACTTCTTATGGAGCAAAACTGGTCACTGGCTCAGTTTGTCACTTTCTGCAGTCTCTCATTTCAATGTGCATTAACTTTTTCATAGATTTGTCCGATTTTCAATGTGTTTGCTGTATTGATAACAACTAAAAAGTGACCTCAGTTGCAATGCGATTCATTATGTGGTGCAGCATCACAAAAAAGAAAAAAAATGTATTTTTCCTCTCTATGTTGATGATAGCCTATTTAGTTATGATTGTATATGATTGTGTTCGCACACCCCGTGCGCCCATGTGTGTGTGTATGTGTGTAAGTGCTGGTTGTGTGTGTGTGTGTGTGTGGTGTGTGTGTGTGTGTGTGTGTGGTGTGTGTGTGTGTGTGTGTGTGTGTAAGTGCTGTGTGTGTGTGTGTGTGTGTGTGTGTGTGTTGTGTGTGTGTGTGTGCGTGCGTGCGTGCGCGCGGGCGCGTGCTTTATTTTTATTTATTTTTTTTATTCTAATCTTTCATATCGAGGATAACAGAATGAGCATTCATGTGCTTTTTTTTTCATCCAGTCCCCGTGTGTATGCAGTTGTGTAAATATTGTCAACGGTTCCCACCGGCACACAATGGCCTACTCTTACGAAAAGCTGAACAGGATTTAACGTGTGCATGCTTGTGTGCGTGCGTGCGTGTGTGCGAGCGCGCGTGTGTGTATGTGTGTGTGTGTGTGTGTGTGTGTAAGTGCCCGTACGGTGTGTGCGTGCACACACTCCTTCCTGACTTGATGATGCTATGCCTTGTCTTCCAGCAGCCTACCTAAGCAGGACTAAAAGCCTCCTGACTTATGAATGAGTCTCTGCAGGTTTTCTTTTCCGCAACTTGGTTAAAAATCGATCATTGTCACTGCTTCGGGACTTTTGATTGATGGTGACAGGAAAGAGGGGTACGAACGGAAAACGCTGAAATCTTTAGTTTTTCATCTTCTTCTTCTCATTAAAATGAATGTCCATTAGGCGATTTAGACAATTATTCATCCACGTTATTGCTGTAAAAGAAAATAAGTGGGGTAGAGTATTGGGAGGTTTTGGGGGTGAAGAATGTCATGGATAGTACAGGAAATAAAGGTAGAGGTGTTTCCATAACCTATATCGACGTAGAGGAGTGAGGATTCAGAAACCTCAGCTTCTCTAGGGGCCAGCATATTTAGGGCGGTGCCCATCTCCTCTCCCTCGCTGATTTACCTTCCCTGAACTTAAAGAAGTTGGTACCAATGTACGTCTGGGTGAACTGGGGGTACTGTATTGAAGCTAAGGCGCGCAAACGGTCACCCATCCACTTGGTAAGGTTCCACACTCGATGCTGCTAAATATTGACTTGTGGAAATCGAGTGCTGTGACCACTGAGCTATCCCGCCCAGTGTTTGGATTTTTAAAAATAAATTGTCTATTTTTATTTGCTTATTAAGTGGCGCTCCACCACGAAATGAGTCGCTTAGCACATTACCCAATTTTGCGCTAGGAGCCTTTAAAGGCAGGTGGGGGTCAAGCTGTCAATTTTGAGATTTTGATTGATTATTAAACTAGATCTGTTTATTTATCTTATAATGAAATATCAAGGCATAATTTTTATTCCTTTTGCTTTTAAATGTGTTTTGAAAATACCAAAGCACTCATTCTGACAACCTGTTACTCAAATTAACTTGCCCGTTTCTCATTTTGTCACATCCTGCAGTCTATCATTTCAATGTGTAATAATGTTGCACAGAACTATCCGATTTTCAATCTGTTTTTTGTATTTGATAGCCACTTTACTGCACATTAATATCATGTCAAGAACTAAAAATTGACCTAATGTGCACTCCGTCTCATTATGTGGTGGAGCGTCACAATTTTTATTTTTAGGTGGCATGGTGTTAGCCATGTTGTTGTTTCGTGTTCCCAAAAATGACTAGAGGTCTCCCTGAATCTCTATTATTATGATTCTGACTAGAAAAGATTTCTGATTAGAAAAATCTCCCTGAAATTTTCTTCCTGGAGTTAACATCAGTGCTGACTCCACTCTCCCCAAAAGTCCTTCGGATGAGACTTTAAACCGAGGCCCCGTGTGCGAACGCACGCAGAACATCTTGCGCACACGTTAAATCCTGTTCCGCTTTTCGTAAGAGTAGGCCATCGTGTGCCGGTGGGAACAGATGACAAGATTTACAAAAAACTGCATACACACGGGGACCGGTTGAAAAAAAGCACATGATTGCTTATTCTGTTATCCTCGATATAAAAGAATAAATAAATAAAAGAATAAATAAATAAATAAATAAATAAATAAATAAATATGCACTCTGTCTGAGTCACCCCGCCTGGGAATCACTGTGATCATCTTAAATAAACACTGTATAAAAAAAAAAGTTTGGGTGTTGCGCCAGCTTTTTTCCCTCCCTAATCAATACCTCGCAAAATAGGTAACCCATACTCCTCCGATTTCAGAGGATTCATGTCTCCTTTGTTTAGAAAAATCCAGGTATTTATATTAAGAACTGCCTGGAACTTGCCATGAAAGAGGATAAGGTATTTATTACTAAGAGCTTGCCATGAGCAAACACCATCGTAACGTAACTATCAAAGCGTAACACACAGTTATTTGAATAGAAGCCTCGGAAAGGCACTTCGCTTGTATCAATAACTAGCTCAGGACTGTATCCCGGACCCTGTGGAACAAGAGACACGATACCTTGTTCACTGTTCCCCATGGTTTAACAATGGTCAGGCACTGTGAAAACAATAGGGCGTGTATGAGACATGAGACACAAACTGCCAGACTCAGAGTAAAAAAAAAAAAAAAAGGGTACTATGGAAGTATTATTTTTAGAATGAGGTCTGGCTGGCTTTTACCGAGCAGCTGTGAAAAGTAGCGAGACACCAACAGCCATGTTGAACGTTGGTCACTGTACTCCCACACCAGCCACAAGTCTTCAATACTTTCTGGGACGAAAGGAAACCTAACCTAACTCCCGCCACGAAGAAAAGAAGGATAGACAAAAAGGCACCAGCCATTGTGAGGGCCCTGTAGAACAGGTGAAGTTCAGATTTCACTGGAAGAAGGTAGAGGGTGGAGGGGGAGGGGAGGAGATGGGGTCAGATTCTTTTTGTTTGTTTGTTTCTTTCTTTCTTTCTTTCCTTGGCAGCAGCCATTATGCTATCTAAGAGGATGTTGAATCGGGTGGGAGAGAGCAAGCATCCTTGGTGTACTCCAGTTGTGGTTTGGAACCAATACTCTGTGGTTTACAAATAATTG
>CM060341.1:25454396-25464396 GCA_030674155.1 Stramonita haemastoma | reverse complement strand
GACCCAACTAATACGCTTGAGATGTCTATCTCTGGGACCTAGTTGACGCTGGTATACATTATGATAGGAAGCGTAGAGTGCAGCCTTGTTTAGAGGGATTTTTTTTCGTAGCTCCAGGTTCACTAAATGTACGATTTTTGCGTATGCAACCGTTTCACCCCCATGTCACCATATTATGTAGCCACATTACGATTGCAGGGATGGTGTCTAAACTACACCTGCGTGCTTTATTTATTTTTTTTTTGAGGGGGGGGGGGGGGGGGGGGGGGTTTCGTTCCTACAGGTGCACAATAGCCACTCTTCCAAAAGGTGGACGTTTTTGTTTTTTTTTAACGTGTGGGCAAGATGTTCTGGGTTTGCTCGCACATGGGGCCTCGGTTTATAATCTCATCGGAAGGACTTTGACATTCAGTTCGATTTTTTCGTCAAACTGGGGAGAGATGGCGAGGCTGGGAATCGAACTCAGAACCTCATGGTTTATTTGATGGCAGGCGAACGTCTTACCATCTGGCCACCCCCTCCTTGAGAAAAAAGGATTTAATAATGCGCAAAGTTAGACACAGACGAATTTTTTGTCGAGTAGTTATTTTGTTGTTTTCCTAGTTAACTCCCTGATGCCGCGGTCATTTATGAATTTTAGTAATAGCAAAGACGACCACAGTGTTCTTTGGCAGGGGAGGCAATTCAAAGCAGGAGCCGACAACCATTATGAAATTTAGTAGTTTTACAGAAGGCAAGAGTGGTTTTGTTGTCAGGGGAGGGAACTCGAAGTGTCGCTCTTTAACATGAATGTATTCATGGGTATGATACGAGAAAAATATGACTTTTGTTCTATATTTATATTTTCCCCGGACATGATTTTGAAATATTGTTAAATACACTTCATATTACAACGACAGAGTGACCATTGTCGCTCACATTCCGACAGGAGAGAGGCAAAAGTGAGACACGCCTTGGAGATACGCGTCTTACACACCTTGTAATAAAATTTATCTGTAAGATAGTACGGTATATATATAATAAACTCTGTTCTTAATCGTAGATGTATGCCTGTGAAATTGTACCCATTCCACCTATGTTTTATATATATTATATATATCATATTTTTTAATTCTCCCGAGGTTTCTTCAAACCATATTTTAGGAGTGAGGGAGTGAGATACCGTTCTCAACTCCAGAGGAAAAATACTCTTGAACGAGATTCGAACTGGGTCAGCAGATCACGAGCGCGATCAACTTTTTTTTTTTTTTTCCAAAGAGACGGGAATCATACTTTTAGAGTGAGGGAGTGAAACACTGATGGTCAACTCCTGAGGAAAAATTCTCTTGCAGGGTTCATACAGATCTTTGGGAAGAAAATTCAAGGACTTTTCAAGGACTTTCAAGGACCTCACTCTCAATTTTCAAAGACCTCCATCGACAAATAGTGCTTACATTTTAACAATGTCTACACACTTTACAGCTGAAAAGAAAATATCTATAGCCATTTGGTCCAAATTTTCTTCATAACAAGAAATATTTCTACAGCAGTTAACTGGGCTAAATCAAAAACAATCGTTGGCCTAAAGTGTGCACTTCGCTTAAAACAATTTCAATCTAAGTGATCACCCCATTTGTTCATTCATAATTTCTCTGCATGCTGGTTCTCAAAGTCTAAATATGTGTAAAGCTCCCTGTGAGTTACTTTACCCAGGAGACTAATAGTTTACAATAGTAAACTTCATCCTCCTGGATAACAGGTTGGAAGGGAGGGGGAGGGGCTGGAAAGGGGGAATAGTTTATGGTATTGCTGTGGACAGATTTTCACATCACAACACATTGACATGGGTAAAAGTGAAAAAAATATCTAAATCCACATTTTTTTGTCCTCTGGACATTCCAAATCCTGAAGAAAAAAAATCAATCCTGAAGCAATTTAAGTAGAATTCCCCCCTTATATTACTGTATGCACATCCCCGCGCGTGTCTCTGATGCCCCATCAAGTTTCAGTGTTGCAGGGATAGGAATTGACAGACTCCAAAAATCGTGAAAGGTGGGAGGGGGGGGGGGGGTTCCAGGGGGCATTGCCCCCTGGCGGGGTGAAGGGGCAGAACGCCCCCTGAAGCTGAAGATTTTTCAACAATTCTAGCCTGTTTAACGGCCTCTCCTTGAACTAATTTCAGTTCTTGATACTAAGCAATTTCTGCCCTGAAATAAGCTCTCCAAGTATGACTTTTTCTGTCATTTCTTCAATCTAAAGGAGGTTCTATTCCCAAGTAATCACATAGCAAAAATGAGTATATTTCTAGACAAATGTGCACTAACGCAGTTAAAGTTAAAGTCTGTCCTGAGCCTAAGGCTCATCAGGCCGGTGCTTATCCCGGTTTCTGTGGCGTTAAGCGACTGAGAGTCGTAGACTCCCCCCTGGATAGGACGCCAGTCTATCGCAGGGTTAACCCCCAACACAAGGTTGGTACCCCTTTTACACCTGGGTGGGGTGAGAAAATAGCCGTAAAGTGCCTTTTCCAAGGGCACAACACCATAGCTGAAAGCTGGGATCGAACCGCAACCTTTGATTACGAGTCCAACACCCTAACCACTAGACTACAGCGGCGGCTGCACTAACGCAGATAGAGGAAGAAAGAGAAAGAAAGGACAGACACACATAGACAGAGAAACAGAGAGAGAGAGAGGGGGGGGGGGAAGAGGTGTGTGTGTCTGTGTGTGTAAGAGACAGGGAGAGGTGGAGAAAATGAGAGAGAGACAGAGATAGAGAGAGACAGAGAGAGAGAAGGTGGTGGTGTGTGTGTGTGTGTGTGTGTGTGTGTGTGTGTGTGTGTGTGTGTGTGTGTGTGTGTGTGTGTGTGTGTGTGTGTGTGATTCAAGATTCAAGATTCAAGATTCAAAATATTTTATTGCCATTTAAGTCATGCAGACTTATTTGACACAACAAAACAAACATCAGTTTTAATTATCTTTCTGCCCAAAATGATGTCCACTAAAAACATGTTGCATTCTTCTTCTTCTCTTTTTTCTCTTTTCTCAAAACATTCATTCACATATCTAATGATATCTGCTTGATATATTTCAACTGCGATTATGTCGCTTACCTTATCTATATGTTTTTCACGTTCTTTGTCTTTGGTTTTAACTTTAAATAACAAATTGTTTCTGAGTTCATCATATAACACACATTCATCGAGTACATGAAATTCATCTTCTATTTTGTTACAGTATTTACATTTTCTGTCCTTTCTGGGCATATTTTGGTGTCTCCCTTTCTCTATCATTAAATCGTGACAGCTTAAGCGAAATTTACAAAAAGTATTTTTTATGGTTTTGTTTTCTTAGTTAATAAGATATGGTTCCAGTCTGTATTCCTTGGTTACAAAATCATAAAATTTTAGTTTTGCAAACTGTTTTTTCTGGTAGTTCCAGACTGTTTTATACATAGTCTGAAGCTTTCTTTGAACAGCATAACTTAACTGATGAACATCAAAAGTACTCTGGTTTTACCACACACGTTTAAACCCAATTTTTTACTGTATTGATCCATTTATCACATGTATTCGTCTGATACAAATAATCGTATACTATTCTAATATAAGAGTTTGGTTTTGATTCTGTTAAATGAATCCAAAAGGATATTATCTGGCATATGATTTTAAGAGTCAGTGGAAATCTTCCTAATTCACCCAGAGTGGGTAGTACCAATGCTTTTTTATGAACTCCCAGTATTTGTTTACAAAATTTTATATGAAAAGTTTCATACAGAAACTGATTTGATAAGCATGTCTTGAACAATTCATCAATATGAAATTCTGTCTCCCCATGAAAACAAAAAGGAAACCAAACTTCTGCTCCATAAGTTAAAACAGGAGTTATTAATGAGTCAAATAAACGCATTATTATAGTAGTCTTTAAATTTTGTCCATGAACTGCTCTTTTAAAAGCATACAATGCTTTATTACTTTGTTTTACTAAATGTTCTTGGGTTGCTTGAAACTTACCATTCTGATGAAAGATGACACCTAGATGTTTGTAAGTTTCTACTGTTTCAATTACATGCTCTCCACACTTAAAATGTATGGGAATTTTAGGTGGTGATCTCGTAAAGACTATTACCTTTGTTTTGGTTTTGTTTATATTTAAGCCCCAGTTTGAACTGTATTCTTGAAGTTTATTCAATTTAGTTTGAAGACCTACTTTGGTTGTTGATAGTAATGCTAGGTCATCAGCATATAGTAAACAAGGAATTTGGTCTCTCAAAGTTATATATGGTGAATCTTTCTCGTCAATATACTGAACTATATCATTGACATATATATTAAATAATGTAGGGCTTAATGTATTTCTCTGATGCACCCCTCTTTTCACTCTGATTTCACCAGTGTGTTTTCCTTGCCTGTTTGTAATTACTGTTGCATTCCAATACATGTTTTTAATAACATTATAGGTTTTACCTGTTATCCCTATTTCGTTTAGCTTTATTAGAAGACCCTCATGCCACACATTATCGAAAGCTTTCTGAAAATCTACAAAGCAGCAATAAAGTCTTTTACTTTATACTTTTAGCACTTTATCTATTAAATTGTTAAGTAGAAAGATATGGTCCGTTGTTCTGCATGTTTTCCTGAATCCAGCTTGTTCTCTGACAATACTATTGTTATTTTCTAAATATTCAGATATTCTTTGATTTAGTATTTGACAAAATAGTTTTCCAATAGTGTTTGTTAACGTAATTCCTCTGTAGTTTTCCGATTATATGTGCATCCACTTTTATAGATCGGGACATTCACTCCCACTTTCCAGTCAGAGGGATATATACCCGTTTCTAACACTAAATTGAAAATATCCCGCATTGTCTCTATAAGACTAGGTGAAACTGATTTAATCATTTCATTTGTTATTCCATCTTTTCCTGTATTTTTCAGTCTTTTGATTGTTTTTGTAATTTCCTCCGTTGTAATTTCTTTATCTAGGAGTGGATTATCAGTTATTTTCAATTCATCGAACATTATTTGTATTTGCTTTTTGCGGTCTGGACCTATTTGCGGTTCTTTTCCAACAAGTGTTTTTAAGTGTTCAGTCCACTTACTGCTACTAATGTGATTTTGATGTTTCAATCCATCATCTTCACTTTCTTTTAATTTTTGTAAAGTTTTCCACAATATACTCGGATCTTCTTCAATGGCATCATGTAACTGCGATACTAACTTTTTTTTGTAGAATTTCTTTTTATTTTTTATCAAAGTATTATACTGTTTTCTTTTTGAAAAGTATTTTTGTCGAAGTTCAATTTTATATGGGGTTCTGTTCATTGCATTTAGTACAGATTTTACTTCTTTTCTCGTACTTGCACATTCTAAGTCAAACCATCTTTTATTGCGTTTAATTCTTCTTAAAGGTTTTGACTTTCTGGTCTTCAAGCTTAATTTCGCCACTTTGATAAAGATATCAGATAGTTGCTTGGAACATTCATTCACTACATTTGTTGAATCATACTGCCTTGTATTTTGATTTATTTGTTCTAAAACTGCATGTGTTTTAGTTTTTATTTGTGTTATATGTAATTGTATTGATGGTAGTAAAAGAGGCTTTTGAAATTGTTCCTTGGAATTTTTATCCCATTCAAAACGTATTTGTTCTGGTGAATCTTTAGTAATACAATCTGCCTGTGTATCTCTTATTATTTTGACGGACTTCTGACTTATGTCTACGCTTGGTATATTTATATCTAAATCAAGTGGACAATGACAGAATAATCCATTAAATCTTTAACTGAAAGCAAGTAAACCTACCTTGTAAATCTGTGGTTTTGTGTGTGTGTTGTGTGTTGTGTGTGTGCGCGCGCGCGCCTGTGTAAGTCAGTCATTTACTTCCAGTGTGTGTGTGTCAGAGAGAGAGAGAGAGAGAGGAGAGAGAGGAGAGAGAGAGAGAGAGAGAGACTATAGAGAGAGAGACTATAGAGAGAGAGAGGGGGGGAACTATCCATGAAAAAGGAAGGCCAGTGGCCTGCTGTATTTAATTTAATATAAACCATTGCTCTCTGACCCCACGTGGAACAGCCAGTGAAAGCCTTATATTAGAGCTGCTAGTCCATCCCTATCATGAAACTTGACACCCATTGTTGGTACACATGGTCTTTCAACAGAAAAAGTTGTCTTGTTAGGCCTACCTAGGCTTGAATTGCCTTGTGACATAAAGCAGAGAAAGGGAGTAATTACTAACCGGCATGGAAGAGTTAGTTCCCTTGGCCTGCTTTCGTAGATTTCTTTTTTCTCCTATTTTTTCTTCTTCTCTTTTTTTACTTTTATAAAAAATTCCACGAATTTACAGTCAGTACCATATCTGATCTCACCATGCCAATCTCTCTCTCTTTCTCCTTCTTTTTTTCTTTGGTAACAGTAAAATTCAAGGACTTTTCAAGCACCTGGAGGCATATGCCTGATTTTCAAGAACTTTCAAGGCCTTGAAAAGGGAGGTCCAAAATTCAAGGACTTTCAAGGATTTTCAAGGACCGTACGAACCCTGTCTTGGAATGAGATTCGAACTCGGGTCAGCAGATCACAAGCAGCGCACCACTCTGACCACCAGGCTTTCCTGAGTGTGCCTGTGTCAATGACAGTGTCAAGTTACCCAGAAGACTACAGTCAGGCATTCATCACATCCTGCACAAGCACTGTGCATGTAGAACATTGCACTGGCAATTTGACGACCGATGCCCGTTCGAGGGGATTTTTCCTCTGGAGTTAACATCAGTGCTGACTCCTCTCTCCCCAAAAGTCTTTCGAATGAGACTGTAAACCGAGGCCCCGTGTGTGCGAACGCACGCAGAACATCTTGCACACACATTCAATCCTGTTCCGCTTTTCGTAAGAGTAGGCCATCGTGTGCCAGTTGGAACAGATGACAAGATTTACAAACTGCAACACACGGGGATTGGATGTAAACAAGCACATGAATACTTATTCTGTTATCCTCGATATAAAAGAATAAATAAATAAATAAATAAATAAAATAAATAAGTTTGCACACATGTATGACTTTTCAAATGCTTTGTCATATAGGCAGCCATGATCAGATCTCTGAGGATTTGTCACCCTCTAATGGAATATCTGACGGACGCTATAGCCGAGCGGTTAAGACCGTTCGAGTTCAATCCTATGGGACCATGAAGTCGTGGGTTGGAATCCCAGCGGCATCTGGTGAATTAAAGGTGGGATTTTAACATATCTCAGGTCAACTTCAAGTGCAGACCTGCCACTGCCTTAATTCCCTTCATGTGCAGATGATCAAATAAATTATGCACACTAAAGATCCTGGAATTCATGTCGGCATTTGGCAGGTTACAGAAACACAAACATACCCACTATACATTGTATACACGGCTACCTTCATGGTGGGCAAAAACGGTCGCATACGCAAAATCTCACCATTGGTGAACCTAGGAGCTGTCAAGTAACAAACAAAAAGAGAAAGGGGGGGGGGGGGGGGGGGGGGGGGGGGGGGGGGGGGGGGAGGGAGGAGAGGATGGTATGCAAGGAGTTTCTCACAGATGTAGACAACCCCTTTTAACTTTTCTACTAATTTTAAAGCATATCCACATTTTTGTGTAGATCGATGTAAACTGGTTTAAATGTGTTCATAAGGTGTTCTGCATGCGTTGGTACGGAAGGCCTTGGTTTATTGTAGCCCCATTCTAGGGAAGAGGAGTATGTTCCAAAGTTAACTCCTGGGAAAAAGTGGAGAAAAAAAGTTATAACAGCATTTGTATACTTGGGTTTAATGTGTTGAGCAAGTTCTGAAAAAAAACAAAAAAACCAACCCCAGAAAGAGAGATGTAACCTGGGAGAAGTGGGGGGTGGGGTGGGGGGGACGTCATCCAAACTGAAGCCAAAACACCAACATACAAAAGTACTCTTTTATTTCCTTGTTTCATAAAATCGTGTCCACATGCATTCATGAAACAAAAAACTAAAATCCTCATATAATAACGGGGGAAAAAACTTTAAAAGGTACATTATACACTCGACTCAACTCAACTGTCTCTATTGCTGCTGTGATCAGTAGAAGCTCCATGAGTTCTACAATCTCCAGTAGCCCTCCCAGACCACTGACCTCAGTGATGTTGGCAATGTAGGATGTTGTGGTGGTCTGCCTCTTTTCCTTCTGCCTTCAACCTTGCCTTGGAGAACTGTCGTCATCAGATTTGTCTGTGTGTTTTTCTTTTGCATGACCAACGTATCTCAGCCTGCGTTTATCAATTTTGGCCAACATTTGTCTTTGCACTGAGAGTTCGTCAAGAATGCTGCCATTTGCTTCTTCTATCTGTAGCACAAAAGCATGTCTGTTGTTTTCCTCTTTCATGTCTACATTTTGCTGACAACCAGGTATATCTCTTTTCCTACTTTATTTTTCACTCTGTTGAGGGGGATTAATAATCAGAAGAAATATGCTGGTTTGGGCTTCTCAAGGCAACTGTTTTGTAATTGCCATAGTCTTCAGTATCCCTTCCCTTGTGGAGCATGACGAATTCTTGTTGCTGCCATTCACTGGGCCATGGACAGTCAGATCTCCCAAGTTCTTTTGCATAGATGATGTACAGCTGCGAAACTGGAATGGCCTGAGTTCTTCGAAAGCTCACGTAGTATGTTGTAAATTCCAGAGCATTTGCCTTTTCATAGCTGCTTGGTGGCATCAGTAGCATCTTCCTTTAGTGACCAAGGTTCTAGCCCTTGTGGATCTATACAATACAATGCTTGAAAAAACTACTGAACAATTCACCATACAATCATCCACGCAATCTGTTCTTTCTCAACAACATCAAAGACAGCATTAGCTAACAACTACAAACATGAAAAATCATCAGACACACTGGTATTTTCTTTTCCAATCTGACTTGTAGCATCCCTAATGCTCCCCCCCCAGAAAAAACAACAACAAACCCTTAAAAAAATCTTCCAAAAAAAAAAATCATCAATAGAAAACTGCTGACATCGTCACCAGTTTATTTCATGTCTCAACATAAATTTGCTTATTTATAATGATATAAATAAATACGTGATATGTTCATATCTTAACTGTCTGCCTTTAACATGCGCTGATGCCCGGTCTTATCTCCTTAATTCCAATATAACACGACATCTAAAGTATGACTGTAAACTGAAGCCCTGTGTGCAAACGCACGCACAACATCTTGCACACATGTTAAATCCTGTTCCACTTTTCGAAAGAGTAGGCCACTGTGTGACGTGGGAACAGATGACAAAACTGACAAAACTGCATACACACAGGGACTGGATGTAAAAAAAAAAGCACACGAGTGCTTATTCCATTATCCTCGAATAAAAGAAAAAAAAAAGTATTCAGTCAGGGAGCACGTTTAAAAACAAGGGAAGCCTGACAGTTACAACCATTATAAGAGGCACTGAAGCCGTCAATAAGCTCTATGATATAAATCCTACATTCAATCCTTCATTATGCAGAAGAAGACTAGGTAGCTACATTCCGACTTCAGGGATAAAAGATAAGATATATAAAACAAAACTTAAGGTGACGCTGCAAGCACAGAGTAAAAAGTTACTGTAATACAAATATTACAGCAATGCTGCCTCTTCAGTTTCACAATAAATCGTTTAAACATACTTTCTAAAAAAAAAGTAGAACGATGGAAAACTTGGTATAAACAATACAAACAAACTTGACATGTACCATCTTCAAGCTAGAGTGAAGGAAATAACAATACACCTGAGCAAAAGTCACGGCTAACACATCAACAAATACTGGTCCCCTTGGCATAGTGGTTAGCGTCTTGGATTTTGGATTAGATGGTCGCAGGTTCAAATCCCATAAGTATCATAGGGATTTTTTTATTTCATTTTTTAATTTTAATTTTTTTTACTCCGGCCAGCTCCTAATCAGAGTGAGTGTGCTGTGGGCTCATTGGGAAGACTGAGATCACACAGTCGAACTCTGTCCACTTTACTGATGCAATTTTCCGAGTGTTGCTCAAATCACCT
>CM060341.1:25443915-25454296 GCA_030674155.1 Stramonita haemastoma | reverse complement strand
CACCCGTGTGCATGCTGGGTTTTTTTATATAATAATGTTGTCATCCGTTCCTACCGGCACACGATGGCCTGCTCTTCCGAAAGGCAGAACGGGGTTTTAACGTGTGCGCAAGATGTACTGCGCGGTTCGCACACGGGGCCTCGGTTTATAGTCTCATCCGAATGATGGACCAGAAAAAGTAAAAAAAAGAAATGACTGACACTGGATTTTTTTTAAATCTTGGGGACTGTAAGCTCAAGGTATATATATGTGATGCTCCACCACATAAGGATTCGCATTGCACCAGAGGTCAATTTTTAGTTATTGACAAGTTATTAATTTGCAATAAAAGGGCTATCCAATACAAAAAACAGACTGAAAATTGGACAGTTCTGTGCAAAGTTATTACAAATTGAAATGATAGACTGCAGGATGTGACAAAATGAGAAACGGGCAAGTTTATTTTTGTAACAGGTTGTAAGAATGAAGACTTGGGTATTTTCAAAACACATTTAAAAGCAAAAGAAATAGCAACTATGCCTTGATATTTCATTACAAGGTAGAATAATGGATATAGTTTAATAATCAATCAAAATATCAAAATTGACAACTTGACCCCCACCTGCCTTTAATGGCTCCTAGCGCAAAATTCGGTAACGTGCTAAGCGACTCATTTTGTGGTGGGTGTCACATATATGTAGCAGAACAGAGAGAATGAGAAGAAGTGTAAAGGTAAAGTTGAGTTGTCAATACTGATTTGATTTCCTCTGCCTGGTGATAATCTTGAACCAGTTGTATTTCGTGTTCTTCATTTTCTGAAGCTCTTTGTTTTAGAGAGAGAGAATCCCCTATCCCTTTCCAGTACAATCTGTGACACACAGAGAGAGAGAGAGAGAGGAGAGAGAGAGAGAGAGAGAGCAGACAGACAGAGACAGACAGACAGACAGACAGACAGAGACAGACAAACAGACAGACAGACAGACAGAGAGACAGAGCAGCTTGGTGGTGGTTGTTCACACAGGCACTTACCGGAGGCCGACGATGGTGATCGATGACCCCGTCATGTTGAGGTCAGTGAGGGGATAGGGGAAAGGGGTAAGGGTCAACATGTTGAAGGCAAGGTCCAGGACGGGCAACACCGTCGTTATCCAGGACAAGTCCAACACACGCAGACTGTGGGCCCACTGAAACAACAACAAACACAGCAACCCCAACTCAACCAGCAGACGCCATGGAAAAGTGGCTTGTGCAATCAGTCCCCCCCCCCCCCCCCCCTGTTTCAGCCTGAAACTTTACCACCCCTCATCTGCTAGACTGTAGCCGTCGCTGGAGTCTAGTGGTTAGAGCGTTGGACTCGTAATCTAAAGGTTGTGGGTTCCATCCCAGCTTTTGGCTATGGTGGTGTTGTGCCCTTGGAAAAGGCACTTTATGGCTATTTTCTCACCCCACCCAGGTGTAAAAGGGGTACCAACCTTGTGTTGGGGGTTAACCCTGCGATAGACTGGCGTCCTACCCAGGGGGAGTCTATGACTCTCAGTCGCTTAACGCCACAGAAACCGGGATAAGCATCGGCCTGATGAACCTTAGGCTTGGGACAGACTTTAACTTAACTTTAACTGCTAGACTGCGAGTGGTGGTCTGGGTCTCAGTCAGTCTTTCTGAGAAGACGACAAACCCCCTGAGGTCCTGTGCATGCAACATGCAGTGTTGTAAACTCGATTTATCTGACCCGACCCTGCAGGTGTCTTGTCATATCTCTCTCTCAGGCCTGGCTGATGCCGGGATATACTATGATGATGATGATAATAATAATAATAATACATGGAATTTATATAGCGCTATATCTTGTTAAAAAAAAACACCCAACAAATCAAAGTGCTTACATAGAGTTACAACCCTGTCAAGTCATATGCACTTCCATATCAGTGTCATTACATCATCCTCATCAATCATATAATACATGGAATTTATATAGCGCTATATCTTGTAAAAAACAAATCAAAGCGCTTGCATTCGACCTGTACAACACACAAGCAATCAATAACAATTTACAGTTTTAGCAAATTCGAATCATGCAATCAAAGAAAATTGTCATGGATTCGATCCCCCCCCCCCCCCCCCCCCCAGTTGCTCTGGTCTCATGGTGACCTCAGTTTTGCTTTTCCGGTACATATCTGTGCCTGTGGTGAGTTTGTGTTAAAGACCTCAAGAGTGGAAGTTCACAGGAGAAGGTCACTACACGGGCGATGTGATGGTCACCAGCCAGGCTAGCTGATGCACTCGGTCTTACTCCGAGAAGACTTAACCCTCTTGCATTCGGACTCTCTGAACACAAATTGCCCCTAGATTTCGCATTCCATCACGAAATCAGGTCAGGCACACATGCTGGCTGGCCTTTTCCTCATTCTGAGTACACACCAGCAGCTATAATCACTTCCAGACTCTCATTAGCAACAGCAGCAGCAGCATCAACCCCAACCCCCCAAAACCCAAACCCCCAGTCCCACCTGTCGCAGCATGCGGCCCAAAGCCCTGCAGTGGCCGGTCATGCTGCTGCGCCCCAGGTAGAGTTTCTCCAGGTCCCGGATGGGGGAGGACTCCTTGGGCATGGTCAGCACGCTCCGCCACGGGTCCATGTCCACGCAGCCCCGCAAGTCCAGCATCCGCAGCCCTTCCGCCTTATGCAGCAATCTGGGCAAAAAAAAACACACACACCCTAGACAAGCTGTCATTCACCTATCTCACCTGTCTGTCTCACCTGTCTCTGTCTCTCCTGTCTCACCTGTCTGTCTCACCTGTCTCTGTCTCTCCTGTCTCACCTGTCTCTGTCTCTCCTGTCTTACCTGTCTGTCTCACCTGTCTCTGTCTCTCCTGTCTCACCTGTCTCTGTCTCTCCTGTCTGTCTCTCCTGTCTCAGCTGTCTGTCTCTCCTGTCTCACCTGTCTCTGTCTCTCCTGTCTCACCTGTCTGTCTCTCCTGTCTCACCTGTCTGTCTCTCCTGTCTCACCTGTCTGTCTCTCCTGTCTCACCTGTATGTCTTTCCTGTCTCTGTCTCTCCTATCTCACCTGTCTGTCTCTCCTGTCTCACCTCTCTCTCTCCTATCTCACCTGTCTCTCCTGTCTCACCTGTCTCTTCTGTCTCACCTGTCTGTCTCTCCAGTCTCATCTGTCTCTCCTATTACTCCTGTCTCACCCGTCTCTTCTGTCTCACCTGTCTGTCTCTCCTGTCTCATCTGTCTCTCCTATTTCTCCTGTCTCACCTGTCTCTCATGTCTCACCTGTCTCTCATGTCTCACCTGTCTGCATCACCCCCCCACTCTCCTCAGCTCCTCTCAGCTGCTAAATTAGTCCATCCCATCCCAGCCCAGCCCAGCTGTGGCCAGCTGGTGCTATTTATAGCAGGAGCTGACCACGCATGGACTAGGTAAAGGTAAAAAGGAAGGAGCAAGCTAAATTTAGCACTCGTGACCAAGCCTTACTGGAGTGATGTTGGATTTGTGCGCTGTGACCTCCCCCCCCTCCCCCCCAAGCTCAGAATTGAAACATGGAACAACCCCCCCCCCCCCCCCCCCGCAAACCTCCCCCACAAGCTCAGAATTGAAAATGTGGGAAACCTCCTCTCCACCCACCCACCCCTCTCCCCTCCAAACTCAGAATTGAAACATGGAACCACCTCCCCCCCCCCCCTCCCAAAAGCTCAGAATTGAAACATGGAACACCCTCCCCACCCCTTCCAAGCTCAGAATTGAAACGTGGGAAACACCCTCCCCACCCCTTCCAAACTCAGAATTGAAACGTGGGAAACACCCTCCCCACCCCTTCCAAACTCAGAATTGAAACATGGAACACCCTCCCCACCCCTTCCAAACTCAGAATTGAAACATGGAACACCCTCCCCACCCCTTCCAAACTCAGAATTGAAACGTGGAACACCCTCCCCACCCCTTCCAAACTCAGAATTGAAACGTGGGAAACACCCTCCCCACCCCTTCCAAGCTCAGAATTGAAACATGGAACACCCTCCCCACCCCTTTCAAGCTCAGAATTGAAACATGGAACACCCTCCCCACCCCTTCCAAGCTCAGAATTGAAACATGGAACACCCTCCCCACCCCTTCCAAACTCAGAATGGAAACATGGAACCACCTCCCCCCCCTCCCCCCCCAAAAGCTCAGAATTGAAACATGGAACACCCTCCAACCCCCCCCCTCCAAGCTCAGAATTGAAACATGGAACACCCTCCCCACCCCTTCCAAACTCAGAATGGAAACATGGAACACCCTCCCCCCCCCCCCCCCCTCCAAGCTCAGAATTGAAACATGGAACACCCTCCCCACCCACCACTCCCCTTCCAAACTCAGAATTGAAACATGGAACCACCTCCCCCCCCCCCCGCCCAAAAGCTCAGAATTGAAAACATGGGGAAAAAAACAACAACCAACACCTAAAGCTAGAATGAAAACTTGAAAAAAACCCACAAAAAAACCAAAAGCTCAGAATGAACATGAAAGAAAAAACCCACCCAAAATCTCAGAATGAAAACATGCACCCCCCCCCTCCCCCCCCCCCCCCCCCCCCCCCTTAAGCTTAGAATAAAAACATGGGAAAAAAACCCCCCCAAAAGCTTAGATTGAAAACATGGGGAAAAAAAACCCCAACTAATAAAACAGAAAAATACCCCAAACTTAGATTGAAAACATGGGGAAAACCCCCCCAAAAGCTTAGATTGAAAAACATGGAAAAAAAAAACCCCCAAAAGCTTAGATTGAAAACATGGAGAAAAAAAACACCCCAAAAGCTTAGATTGAAAACATGGGAAAAAAAACCCCAAAAGCTTAGATTGAAAACATGGGAAACCCCCCCCCCAAAGCTTAGATTGAAAACATGGGAAAAAACCCCAAAAGCTTAGATTGAAAACATGGAAAAAAAACACCCCAAAAGCTTAGATTGAAAACATGGAAAAAAAAACAAACCCCAAAAGCTAGAATGAAAATGAGAACCCCACCCACCACCCCCAAAAGCTCAGAATGAAAAAAATGGAGAACCCCCCCCCCAAAAGCTTAGAATGAAAATATGAAGAAAAAAAACCCCAAACAATCCAAACACATGAAAAAAACTGACCCCGCTGCATTACCCCTCCCCCCCCCCCCATTCAAGCTCAGAATGAAAAAAGCGAGATAAAAAAAAAAAACAAAAAAACCCCACCTCCCCAGAGTAAACTGAAAAAAACACCCAAACAACCAATGAGAAAAAAACGACCCCCTCCCCCCTCTCCCCCAGGTAGTGTTATTCTAAACCTGATGAGCATGGAGTCAGGGACACACCTCGTTGATTCAGGTGATAGTTGGTCTGGTCATGCAGCAACTCAACTCCTCCAGGTTTGGAAGCCTGCACCCTGGAGGTCACACACAACTGTGATTTAGGAATATATATACATACTATACTATATGACTCACCTAATAACGGATGATAGGTAATAGTATGTATATGATATTATATGATAATGAGTATGTATGTATTACGTATGTATGTATGTATGTATGTAGTATGTATGTATGTATGTATGTATGTATGTATGTATGTATGTAGTATGTATGTATTATGTATAGTATGTAGTGTATGTATGTATCACAGCACGCAAATCTAGCATAACTCAGTCAACTGACTGATATCACAGTGTGGAAATCCAGCATATAACTCAGTCAAATGATCGATTCTCTCTCTCTCTCTCTCTCTCCCTTAGTCTGGTGACAGTGGGGGCACCCATGACGACTTGACAACGACTTCCCTCCATTCCTCTCTCTGTTCTGCCTTTCTCAGGGTTTTGTTGAGTTCTAGGCCTGTCCATTCGCTGATGTTGTCCTCCCATTGATTTCACAGCATGCAAATCCTGCATAACTCAGTCAACTGATTGATATCACAGTGTGCAAATCCAGCATACCTCAGTCAACTGATTTATATCACAGTGTGCAAATACAGCATAACTCAGTCAACTGATTGATATCACAGTGTGCAAATCCAGCATACCTCAGTCAACTGATTTATATCACAGTGTGCAAATACAGCATAACTCAGTTAACTGATTGATATCACAGTGTGCAAATCCAGCATACCTCAGTCAACTGATTGATATCACAGAGTGCAAATCCAGCATAACTCAGTCAACTGATTGATATCACAGTGTGCAAATCCAGCATAACTCAGTCAACTGATTGATATCACAGTGTGCAAATCCAGCTTAACTCACAGTCAAGTGGTTGATATCACAGTGTGCAAATCCAGCATACCTCAGTCAACTGATTGATATCACAGCATACAAATCCAGCATAACTCAGTCAAGCGATTTATATCACAGCATACAAATCCAGCATAACTCAGTCAACTGGTTGATATCACAGCGTGCAAATCCAGCATAACTCAGTCAACTGGTTGATATCACAGCGTGCAAATCCAGCATACCTCAGTCAACTGGTTGATATCACAGCATACACATCCAGCATACCTCAGTCAACTGATTGATATCACAGTGTGCAAATCCAGCATAACCCGTCAACGTGAGCGAATAACAACGCCAACTACCCAAACACCATTGTTAATGAGAATACTTTTGAAAGACAAGCCAGGACTCTTGGAGGTTTTCATGGAGATGTTTGACGCAGATTGTCATTTTGCTCATTTTTAAAAAAAGAACTCAAGGTCTTGAATCTTGATAACGGTAAAAGGTAAAAGGTGTCCCATTAAAAAGATTTCCTTTTTTCAGAATCCGAACATTATTACAGAATTCTGTTTAAAATGGGGAAAAAAATATCACCTGAAGTATTGTAATATTTTGTTTTTGTTTGTTTGTCCGTCATGTTTGATGATGACCTTCAAAACAGCAGAGGAGGCAGCTGCTGTTTCGGACACTAGGCAGAAATTTGATGATAGTGGAGATGCCTTGCCCACAGTACAGGGGGGCGGATAGCCTAGTGGTCAGAACATTGCGCTGGCAATTTGAAGACCCGGGTTCGAGTCCGGTCGAGGAAATTTTCTTCCTGGAGTTAACATCAGTGCTGACTCCACTCTCCCCAAAAGTCCTTCGGATGAGACTTTAAACCGAGGTCCCGTGTGCGAACGCACGCAGAACATCTTGCGCACACGTTAAATCCTGTTCCGCTTTTCGTAAGAGTAGGCCATCGTGTGCCGGTGGGAACAGATGACAATATTTACAAACCTGCATACACATGGGGACCGGATGAAAAAAAGCACATGATTGCTTATTCTGTTATCCTCGATATAAAAGAATAAATAATAATAAAATAATAATAATAATAATAATAACAATAATAATAATAATAATAATAATAACATCCCCACTCTCTCAGCCTAGAGGGCATAAGGACAGTCAGCGTTGGAGATATTCTCCAAAGGCCAACTAGCCCCCAGGGCTGCAGCACATAAGGACTGTGCAAGTCAAGCCTCCTAGTCAGAGAGTCATAGCCGATCACAAAACACTAAGCTGTAAAGTGGAATTCCACTGATCATACCACCTCTCACTGTTGCCCCCAACATCAATGGTTTAATCAAGAACTGTGATAAAGCCCAGGCGCTGAAGGCATGATTTGTTTATTTATTCTTTTAACAGAATAAGCACTCATGTGCTTTTTTTAATCCAGTCCCCGTGTGTATGCACTTTTGTAACTCTTGTCATCTGGTTCCCACCGGCACACAATGGCCTACTCTTAGGAAAAGCGGAACAGGACTTCAACGTGTGTGCAAGCAAGGTGTTCTGCGCCTGCTCACACACGGGGTCTCAGTTTATAGTCTCAGCCGAAAGACTTTTCCGGGAGAGTGGAGTCAGCACTGATGTTTACTCCAGGGGGAAAGAATCCCCTTGGCCGGGAATCGAACTCGGGTCATCAAATTACAAGCGCAATGTTCAGACCACTTAGGCTATCCCGTCCCCATTCAGAGACACCGAATGCAAGAGGGTTAATCAAGAACTGTAGACAAAGCCCAGGCGCTGAAAGCATGATTTGTTTTTACTGGTGGGCACATACAGGGGACGGGATAGCCTAGTGGTCAGAACATTGCCCTGGCAATTTGATGACCCGAGTTCGATTCCCGGTCGAGGGGATTTTTCTCCTGGAGTGTAACATCAGTACTGACTCCACTCTCCCCAAAAGTCCTTTGGATGAGACTGTAAACCGAGGCCCCGTGTGCGAATGAACGCACGCAGAACATCTTGCACACACGTTAAATCCTGTTCCGCTGTTTGTAAAAGTAGGCCACTGTGTGCTAGTGGGAACAGATGACAATATTTATACAACTGCATACACACGGGGACAGGATGAAAAAGCAAGTGCTTATTCCATTATCCTCAATATAAAAAGAATAAATGAATAAATAAATGAAATAAATAAATAAGGAAAAAGGCCAGCCAGCATGTGTGTCTGACCTGATTTCTGTGATGGAATGCGAAATCTAGGGGCAGTTTTGTGTTCAGAGACACCGAAGGCAAGAGGGTTAATCAAGAACTGTAGACAAAGCCCCAGGGCGCTGAAGGCATGATGTGTTGAACATTACAGGTGGGCACACACCTCACATTAGCCGCCGCTGTAGTCTAGTGGTTAGGGCGTTGGACTCGTAATCTAAAGGTTGCGGGTTCGATCCCAGCTTTCGGCTATGGCGTTGTGCCCTTGGAAAAGGCACTTTATGGCTATTTTCTCACCTCACCCAGGTGTAAAAGGGGTACCACCCTTGTGTTGGGGTTAACCCTGCAATAGACTGGTGTCCTATCCAGGGGGGGGGGAGTGTATGACTCTCAGTTGCTTAACACCACAGAAACCGGGATAAGCACCGGCCTGATGAGCCTTAGGCTCGGGACAGACTTTCACACTCACTCACTCAGTACCATGTCCCAAAGTACGTAAGGGGGACATGAGAGAAGACGCAACAGAGATCTTTTTCCATGCTAGATCTTTTTCCATGCTTCACGATTCTGTGTGGCTAGTAGGAGGTGTTGCAGGGGTTGGGCGGTCCAGTCTTTGATGTTGGCAACCCATGATTTCTTTTGGCGGCCTCTTCTTCTCTTGCCCTCGACTGTTCCTTGCAAGATTGTTTTTTTGCTAGGGTGTTGTGTCTTGTGGTGTGACCAAACCACATCAGCTTTCTCCTCTTTATGGTGGAGAGCAAAGGTTCTTGGGGGCCCACACGCTTTTTGATTTCTTCTTTCACATAGTTATCAAGTCTTGTGTTCTTTGTATGATATTTTGAGGAGTCTTCTGTGGCACTTGTTCTCGAATGCTTGGATTCTCCTCTCTAACTGTGCTGTCAGACTTTAACTTTCACTTTAACATACCTCACAGACCAGGTCGTCCATAGCGGACCTGAGGGAGCAGTTGCCCAGGCCCAGGACACGCAGGCAGGGCAGGCTGTCCTGCAGCTCCTCCACCCTCAACACCAGGTGCACCCACGTGCCGCTCAGGTCCAGGGTCTCCAGGTGCCGACAGTGAGTCTGCACAACAGCACGCGCACAGCACCCATCAACAAACAGCTCGCTCTCATCTGTCTCTCTCTCCTGTCTCTCTCTCCTGTCTCACATATCTTTCCCGTCTCTCTCACCTGTCTCTCCTATTTCTCCAGTCTCTCCTGTCTCACCTATCTCAACTATCTCTCCTGTCTTTCCTGTCTCTTCTGTCTGACCTGTCTCACCTATCTCACCTGTCTGTCTCTCCTGACTTACCTGTCTGTCTCTCCTGTCTCACCTATCTCACCTGTCTGTCTCTCCTGACCTGTCTGTCTCACCTGTCTCATCTGTCTTTCCTGTCTCTCTCACCTGTCTCTCCTATTTCTCCAGTCTCTCCTGTCTCACCTATCTCAACTATCTCTCCTGTCTTTCCTGTCTCTTCTGTCTGACCTGTCTCACCTATCTCACCTGTCTGTCTCTCCTGACTTACCTGTCTGTCTCTCCTGACTTACTGTCTTCTCTCCTGTCTCTCCTATCTCACCTGTCTTTCTCACCTGTCTCACCTGTTTCTCCTATCTCACCTGTCTGTCTCTCCTGTCTCTCCTATCTCTCATGTCTCTCCTGTCTCTCTCACCTGTCTCTCCTGTCTCACCTGTCTCTTTCTTATGTCTGACCTGTCTTTCTTGTCTCACCTGTCTCTCCTATATCTCCTATCTCTCACCTGTCTTTCCTATCTCAGCTGTCTCTCCTATCTCAGCTGTCTCTCCTATTTCTCCTGTCTCAGCTGTCTCTCCTATCTCACCTGTCTGCCTCTCCTGTCTCTCATGTCTGTATCACCTGTCTGCCTCTCCTGTCCGTCTCACCTGTCTGTCTCTCCTGTCTCACCTGTCTCTGTCTCTCCTATCTCACCCGTCTGTCTCTCCTGTCTCCTCCTATCTCTCCTGTCTCACCTGT
>CM060341.1:25426415-25441415 GCA_030674155.1 Stramonita haemastoma | reverse complement strand
TGGCATAAAAGACAGGAAAGAAATATCAGATGGCATAAAAGACAGGAAAGAAATATCAGATAGCAAAGAGGACGATGAAAGAAATATCAGATAACATATACGATGATGAAACAAATATCAGATGGCACAAAAGACAGAAAAAAAATCGATGGCAAAAAGACAGAAAGAAAATATCAGATAAAACAAAAAGAAATGAAAAAAACCAGAACGACACCACCAAAACAGATAACCACAAAAGACGATTTCAAACAAAAACGTCTGATACACAAAAACAAAAAACCACAGTACACTAAAAGCCTAACATATCACTACAGCCAGAGGGGCAAGGGGGCAAGGCAGGCAGGCAGGCAGAGCAGCACTACTCACAGAGGTCTGGGACATGTCGAGACTGCGGATCTTGGGACAGCCGTCAGCCAAGACCCTCACGGTGTCAGAGGACAGCTTCTGGCAGTGGGAAAGGTCAATGACCTCCAGGTCAGGGCACTTCTCCACCAGTACCTGCAGCATGGCAGGCAGGGCCTCATGTAGGTATCCATACAGGTGTGTGTGTGTATACATATACGATACATGCAGCACATCCATCCACATGATGATAATAATAATAATAATAATAATAATAAAAATAATAATAATGATACATGGAATTTATATAGCGCTAAATCTTGTAATGCAAACAAATCAAAAAGCGCTTGCGTTCAAATCAGTCACACGCATGCAACCATTCACGAATGAATTAACAAATTATATATATTAACACAAACGCAAACAAACACACACACACACACACACCTACACACACCGCTACACACACAAAAACACACACACACCACACACCCCCCAAAAAAAAACACACACACACACACCACACACACCCACCCCCACACACTAATGCATAGTGATGGAGATGGATATGGATATATATATATATATATCACGCAGCTGCTGCATACTCCAGGTGAAAAGGCACACGCTTTGTCCACTTCACGCATTCAACTCTAGATCATCTTTCTTCCAGATATATATGAGCAGTCATTAGCTCCCCTCCTCCCCTTCCCCTCGTAAGGATGGCGGGGGGAGAGGGGGGGGGGAGAGAGGGGGGGTGGTGGCGCTGTCAGTATAAACAGCATCCCTCACCATCTGGAAACAAAAACTGTGCTAAGAATTCCCTCTTTTCTAGGCCTGTCTTTGTTTCTGCTTTGCTCACTTTTCTTCCTGTCACCTCAATTTTTTTTTCTTCTATTTTCTGCCTTCTTGGTCCATCCTCATACCTTCCCCCCCCCCCCCCCCCCCAAAACAAAGAGGACGTGGATACCCCAGGTTGTTATTGCACACACCCACCCACCTTGAAGCCGCCGCTGTAGTCTAGTGGTTAAGGCGTTGAACTCGTAATCTAAAGGTTGCGGGTTCGATCCCAGCTTTCGGCTGTGGTGTTGTGCCCTTGGAAAAGGCACTTTACGGCTATTTTCTCACCCCACCCAGGTGTAAAAGGGGTACCAACCTTGTGTTGGGGGTTAACCCTGCGATAGACTGGCGTCCTATCCAGGGGGGGGTCTATGACTCTCAGTCGCTTAACGCCACAGAAACCGGGATAAGCACCGGCCTGATGAGCCTTAGGCTCGGGACAGACTTTAACTTTAACCACCCACCTTGACAGCGCTGTTGGTGAGGCTTTTCCACCGGCTGAGGTTGATTTCCCGGCACTGGGACAGCCTGTGAGTGGCCAGCCATTTGAGGGTGGCATCGGTGGATTTGATCCAGCCGAAGGACAGGTCCGTTCTCCGCCACAGGCAGGGCAGACAGTACAGCTCCGACCACTCCCGGCACACCTTGGCCGCCCTGAGTGACACACACACACATACATCACATGTGTACATGTATATATATATATATGTATACACATGTATGCATACAAGCATGTACACGCGTGTCACGCACGCATGCACACGTATACACAAACGCATACATACACATATGTACACACACCCCCCCCCCCCCCCCCCCCAAACAACACATACACACACACACACACACACACACACACTCACACTCAAACATTCACACACTATACACACACACACACACACACACTACACACACACACACACACACACAATGTCAAACACACACACACATACCCCCCCCCAAAAAAAAACAACAACATCCACCCCAAACACACACACAACTACCCCCCCCCCCCCCCCAGCCCTCCCCCCACACAACAACAACACTCACACACACAACCACTGGGAACAGATGACATTTAACAAAGCTGCATACATACGGGGACTGGATGTAAAAAGCATATGATTGCTTATTCTATTATCCTCAATATAAAAGAATAAATAAATAGATAAATAAATAAATAAACATGATCACCACCCCCCCCCCCCAAAACACACACACACTACACATACACACAATGCCAAACACACACATACACCCCCCAAAAAAAAAACCCACACAAACACCCCCCCCCACACACACACACACACACAACCACTGGTAACAGATGACATTTACAAAATTGCATACACACGGGGACTGGATGTAAAAAAGCATATGATTCCTTATTCCATTATCCTCAATATAAAAGAATAAATAAATAAATTAAAAAAAAAACAAACATGATCACACACCACCACCCCCAAAACAAACACACACACACACACACACTACACATACAGTGATACACACACACACATACACCCCCCCAAACACACACTACCCCCTCTCAGTCCCCCTCCCCCCCCCTCCACACACACACACACACACAACACACACACACACACACAAACACACACACACAACACACACAAAACAACACACACAAAAAACACACACACACACACACACACACACACACACACACACACACACACACACACACACACACACACACATACAACACACAACCACTACTCCCAGCAACCAACCAACCTGCAGAGAAAAGGTACAGCCCCGTGAGCGTCCACAACAAACTGGAAGATCCTCAGCCACACCTCCCTAGGCAGGCGAGGCACAGGGGTGCCGGGCAGTAACGGGTCAGCAGACGAGCCGCTGCTGACCGCTGGGGGGCCAGCTTCTACACCGTCCTCCTTCGCTGCTGACCTTTGCACTCTTCTTCGTCTCGGCCTGGGCCGTGGCGTATCTGTCATTTTTCTTTTCTTGACCAGGGACCGTTTCTGGAGCGCCTTCCTTTTCTTCACCAGCTTCCTTCCGCTGCCAGATCTGCCCCTGAGGCAAAGAGATGCTGCATGCATGAAGGACGGTGGCAGGAGGGTTTTTTAAGACGTTCGTTCACCTGCCAATATGTCAAACCGGGAGCGAGTTTCTGGGTTCGTACCCAGCCTCGCCCTTTCTTCCCCAGTTTGACGAAAAAAATCGAACTGAATGTCAAAGTCGTTCGGATGAGACTATAAACCGAGGTCAAGGTGTGTGAACGCATGCAGAACAACTTGCGCACATGTTAAAATCCCATTCCGCCTTTCGGAAGAGCAGGCCATCGTGTGCCGGTAGGAGCGGATGACAAAATTTTTTTTTTAAAAACCAAGCATGCACACAGGTGTCGTGTTTAGACACCATCCCTGAGGGGACTCACTGTGTATTCCCAAACCTGAGGTCAGGACGTGACATAACAAATCTGGGTATGGCTGTGGCAAGGAGATTGAAATGAACGGCGCGGGAACAGTGGGAACAGCAGGATGGGATGCTACAGAAGATGAGGCAGCCAAAAAAAAAAAAGTGTTCTCTTTAAGGTGTAAAAAAAAATCAAACTCCAAGAACTTTCCACTTACTCGTCACTGGATTCTGTCTCAAGATCTGACCAACTCTTGTCTCGCCAGGCTCATAATCACAAAAAATCAGAGGCCAGGCTCATAATCACAAAAAATCAGAGGCCTGGCTCCTAATCACAAAAAATCAAAGGCCAGGCTCATAATCCCAAAAAATCAAACTCAATGAACTTTATGTTCACTTACTTTTCACTGGATTCTGTCTCAAGGTCTGAGTGACCAACTCTTGCCAGGCTCATAATCACAAAAAATCAAAATCAAAGTTCTAACTTTCCACTTACTCGTCACTGGATTCTGTCTCAAGATCTAAGTAACCAACTCTCGCCAGGCTCATAATCCCAAAAAATCAAACTCAATGAACTTTATGTTCACTTACTTTTCACTGGATTCTGTCTCAAGGTCTGAGTGACCAACTCTTGCCAGGCTCATAATCACAAAAAATCAAAATCAGTTCTAACTTTCCACTTACTCGTCACTGGATTCTGTCTCAAGATCTAAGTAACCAACTCTCTCCAGGCTCATCATCACAAAAAAATCAAACTCAAAGAACTTTATGTTCACTTACTCGTCACTGGATTCTGCCTCAAGGTCTGACCAGCTTTTGCCAGGCTCATAATCTGTGTCCTCCGAGTCGCTGGTGGGCCATTCATCCCCATTCAGGCGGAACAGCACTTGCCTCCTGGGATCCCTCTTCACTCCCAAAATCCCACGCTTGCCAGACATCTTTGCACGGTGCCGTGTCTTTTAGTTAGGCCGGGTGGTGTTCAAGTTTAAACCACACCTGCACGCATTTATATATATTATATGTATGCACACACATGCATGCACACAGTGAAAAATTGTATCAGAGTGTGTAGTTATTTGGATGATTATGCGTAATAATATCATGTGTTATTTAGATCTAATAGTATTATATATATATATAAACAAAAACATCACATGCTAACACAGAATGAGTAACATGTGCATGCATGCACACACACACACAGTGACACACACACACACACACACACACACACACACACACACACACACACACACACACACACACACAACAAAAGTTAAAATTGTTAAAGTTAGCTTTATATTTTAACTTTGTTATCTGGCATTGGTTTCAGCTATTTTTCAATTTTTCTTGTTCAGGTGTGTGTTTTTTTTGTTTTTTTGTTGTTTTTTTTTTCTTTGTCTAAAATCACTTAATGTGAATAGACGTTAAACTGAAGAACACACACACACACACACACACACAGTCACACACACACACACACACACACACACATGTACACACAGTATATTATAAATAATATATGGACTATTTCTTATTATAAATTCATATAATATAAATGATAATTGATATCAATGTAAATTTTATATAATGCGTTTTTGTTTTTTTAATGGATGGCTTGACAAAATTGATCCAGTTGATGAAAAAAAGCTGTTGCCCTGCTTATGAATTGAAATTGCGGTTTTAATGTACCATCTGTAAAAAAAAAAAGTTTGAATCTGATTCTCTCTCTCTCTCTCTCTCTCACACACACACACACACACACACACACACACACACACACAAGCATGCACGCATGCCTGCATGTGTCATGTGTTGTGTGTGTGTGTGTGTGTGTGTGTGTGTACATGTGACTTTTGAGTGCATTTGTGTGTGTGTGTGTGTGTGTGTGTGTGTGTGTGTGTGTGTGTGTGTGTGTGTGTGTGTGTGTGACTTTTGAGTGCATTTCTTTTTTTGCTTTTTTTTTTTCTTCTCTTTTTTGCTTGTTTCTTATACTGGGTATGTTTTATTTTCAAGGTTGTCAAAATCATGTTAGTTGAATAATATTGGTAAAATCAGAAATGGGTGGGTTTTTTTTTAAAGGTTTTCTTTTTTTGTAGATCTATATATGGGTCATTCTCAGAAACATGTGAGGCATGATAGTGACCTACTTTACACATCTGCCATTTGGCTGAATTAAGTTTAAAATTGTGGTGAATGCTGTTTACTGGTTGTGTTTAATTAAAAAAAATAAAATTTAAATGTTTTTATGACCATTTGTGTTTTTGCTTTTAAATATTGTGAATTTATTTCACCAAACTGCTCATTCCAACATGGCGGATTTGTGACATTTTGGTGCATACTTTATTCAGATTGTTCTTCTGACTTGAAAGACTGCTAATTTGAAACACAACTTGTATTAAAGTAATGCCCAGATGTTGTTTCAAGTTCCTGAGAAGAAAAATTGTACTTTCTTTGTCATGGACATTAAATAGAGGGCAGATTAAAAGCTTGTTGCGGTTGTGACGTTGGTTTCCCAAAGTAGGCCCAATTTTAACAATTTACTCACAAAGAACTATATGTTATCATAAACACACTATAGCCACAAGGGATGAATTAAACAGTTAACAGTATAAAGAAAACATTGTTTTTGATCAGCTGGAGCTCCTATCCTCGTAAATTGCTTGAAACCCCAGATGACCAACATGGTTTCCCTTTTTTCATGTCACAACCAAACGATGTAAATCTGTTGCAAAATCCGGTACATTCTTTCACTGACCGAGATTTTCAGGTAGGTACTTCATCTTGACCTTAAATATCTCTGACACACACTTTTTCCCGCCAAAGGAGTATCGAATGCTATAATTAGAGTTCCAGTTTTTGGTTTCTCCCAGCTTTTTCATGTCACAACCAAACGCAGCATTTGATCAATAATAATATTGATTGATATATCACTTTAATTATATAAATCAATGTAGATAATGTTAACAGAATGCATTGTTTCTAATTTAAGATGGTGTTTTTTTTTCAATTTGTGTTTAAATTGCTACACTTGGGTGATTTGTGGTTTTGAAGGGTGTGGTTTCCATGTCACAACCAAACGGTTTCCATGTTACAGCCGTAACAAAAAACATCTAACCCTAAAATGACAAATTAGTATAAATAATGTTAATAGAATGCATTGTTTCTAATTTAAGATGGTGGGTTTTTTTTCAATTTGTGTTTAAATTGCTTCACTTCAGTGATTTGTGGGTTTTGAGGGGTGTGGTTTCCATGTCACAACCAAACGGTTTCCATGTCACAACCAAACGGTTTCCATGTCACAACCATAACAGATCACTCTAAAATGACAAATCAATGTAAATAATCATAATAATGTTAATAGAATGCATTGTTCCCAATTCAAGTAGGTTGGTTTTTGGATTTAATTTGTGTTTTCATTGCTACAATTTCAGGTTTTGTGCTTTTGAAGGGTGTGGTTTCCATGTCACAACCAAACGGTTTCCATGTCACAACCGAAACATATTACTTCTATAAGGCATTAATATTAAACAGCTTCCATTCTTATGTAAAGAAAACTGTTTATTTTAATGGATATCATTCTGTGGTTTAAGTTCAGGATAATCTGGGGGATGCTTGCTGTGGTCATTTGTACAAAAACCAAACTTTAAATCTGGGTATACAAAATGTCTTAGAGTGTCATTACAAAAAAGCAAAAACATATGCTTTGTCGATGATTGTCATACTTCCAATTGATATTTTTGTTTTATAGATAAAAACAAAAGCATTTGTGAGTGTTTTTTGTTTGATATTTTGTGTAAAAAGATGTTTTAATGCTACTTTTGGTTTCCATGTCACAACCGCAACACAGCTAAAAATAGAACCTTTATGCCTCAATTACAAAAAAACCAATTAATGATTCATAATTTTTTCAACAGATTGCACTTTGCAACAGAGTACTCTAATATATGACAAGAAGGCAAAAACTTCCAAGGACATTTATTTTTCAAGGTCTATGTCACAAAAACCTCACATGTTTCTGAGAATAACCCATATATGAATAAATACTACTTTACTGGATAGATGGCTTGATGAAAAAAAAGCAAATCAACGCTTTATAATTTATAAATTAAATGTATCATCTGGAAATGAAAATTTGACTTTGACTCTGATTCTGACTTCACACACACACACACACACACACACACACACACACACACATACACACAAACACGTCTGATATCACTATTTAGTGGAAGGACGATAAACTGAAACTGTACTACTAGTACTACACACACAATAAATCCTGTTCCGCTTTTCCTAAGAGTTGGCCATTGTGTGCCAGTGGGAACAGATGACAAGATTTACAAAACTGCATCCACACGTGGACTGGATGTAACAAAGTACAGAAGTGCTTAAATTCCATTATCCTGGATAGAAATAAAATAAATAAATAAATTTGTAAACAGAGAACAGCATGGAAAAGCTCGCACTCATCATAATTGAGTGGCATAAATGGGTAACACACGAGTCAAATTCTTATTACTTGTGAAATTATACAAAATAATTTGATTTTGTTGTTGTGTAGTGGTGGTGGATAAAAATCGCGTGGACTCATGATAAACTGATAGTGATAAAGATGCTTACTTTCCGACTGAATAACAAGAATAACGTGATTGATCTGGGCTTTCAAACATGCTGAATGATCAGATCAATCGTGTCTTACGCAGTGATAATTTCAGCCTACAAAGTTCTACGAAAGATCTCGATCGATATTCCTCACCTTTAGAACTCAACTGACAAGTAGGCTAGCATACACCCAACGGATGGACCATCAGATGGTGCAATGCAGTTCAATGAAAAGTGCGATTTGCTGTCTTAGTCCGGCTTCGCACAACAACTTGACAAGCTGGACAGGCACCTAGAAGAGCTTGCTGACATCTGCAGAATTATTGCACCATAAAATGCAAACTACAGAACTGTTGTTTGCAAACAAACCTTAGGCGCCGTCAGCTTACCGGAAGCGGGTTCGCCGAAACTAGACCTAGGCCGCACTATACGGTTATATTGGTTTCACTCTACTTCTAGTTAACAGGCTGTGTCGTGGCTTTTCAGTGGTATCTCTGCTCGTGTTGCCCATTCATTCATTCATTCATTCAGTCAGTCACTATTTCTTTATTCATTATTTATTTAATCATTCATTCATTTATTCATTATAAAATTCTCTTGCGTTTTATGATAGTAAGCCTAATAATATTAATAGTATATGGAATTCATACAGCACTATATTTTGTGAAACAAAAATCAAAGCTGGAGTGTGGCCGGTTTGGGAATAGGGGAATTAGACTGGTACAAGTTAGTCATAAGAGAGATAACGATGATCATCCTCTGACTATCCCTTGTGCAACAAACGGCCCCAAATCTGTACAGCTCTCTAGTATGAGAGCTTTCACATACTGTGAATAACTGTGTCTCAGGTGGGAATATAGCCTCCACCACGACCAAGATTCCTTGTATTTTGTAGTAGAAGTAGTAGTAGCAGCAGCAGTAGCAGAAGAAGTAGTAGGCCTAGTAGTAGCAGTAGCAGCAGCAATAGTTGTAGTTTTGTAGTAGTAGTAGTAGTAGTAGTAGTAGTAGTAGTAGTAGTGGTGGTGGTGGTGGTGGTTGTAGGAAGGGGAGCATGAAGTGTCACCTACAGCATATAAGCGAATATGCATGTATGTAAGTAAGTATGTGTACATGTGTAGAGGGTCCTACAGAGGAATTATCCAGGTCGCCACTCTAATTCCAGTTCCGCCTAAGCCTAACTCAGTACTGGAAATCTAGAGTCCTAGACTAATTCCTAGTTTCTTTAGTAACCCTAAAGAAGAGTAGGGCTCAGCTACTTATGGGCCGGGAGTGATAAAGGGGGGATAGTAAGAGGATAGTAGAAAAATAGGGAAAAAGAAATATAGAGAGGAGGAAAGTAGGTAAAGTGAAATTAATTACCTCAACTCACTCAGCAGCCACACTGAATACACTATGAACGTGACAAATAACACCATCCATTCAATGCGACTCTCCAGATTGAGTAGGTTGGGTTTACAACATATATTTCACAACACAACCTACTACACTACTACATAAACATTACAAATCACCCATTGTACTGCAAGTACAATTGAAACAAACAAAAGATAATCTGTCCAGTCCTCAAAACACAAAATCGACCAAGAATCAGTCTTAGATCAGATCCAAAGATTATTCAAAAGATAATGATATGGGTGGAGATAAATTGATGGGGCAAAGCAGATGTGACAAGAAGGCATGGCAAACCATGCCACCATGTGACAAGGGAGAAATGGTGTTCCACAAAAATCATGACTGCTCAAAATTGACCCCATGCTTTCTTTTCAAAACAACCACTTAGGTTTCACTGTTAATTCACAGGCTAAAGCCTCTCAAATGGAATTAAACATATAGGTTTCCTGAACCTTCCAAAACTATTCTGAATTAAACTAAAATTGGCTTAGACAAATAGTATGACCCAAACCAAAGTTAACAAAATGAAACCAAACCTTAATGGGGAACATCCAGACTCAGAGAGTCCAAGTCACACTCCTTTCCCTCACTGGCCCCAGGCAGGAAATGAGACTTTGACAGGAAGATCCCAATATGCATGTCTTTAAGGGGAGATCACTCACAAAAACAATAGAACTCTACAAGGGAGTTACTGAACTTGGGCTTGGTAACACCAAGCACAAAAATAGTTTTTGTGAGAGGGGTTACACATGTACATATGCATGTATGTGTGTGTGATGGGGTGGTAAGTAGATTATCTCCCATGTGATCCCAGCGCTGCAATCCAGTGTCGTGTTTCTATTTTTGGACACACCTGTGAATTTTGGGAAACTCAGAGGTCAATAAATGTTCTGGCAACTCCTGCTACTGCATTGGAACCATGTGTATCAGTGATTGCCTTACCAGTGGACCATTCCAGTGATGAGGAGATGGGAGGAGGGGTATGCTGCATGGGTAACAGCTTGCCCTCCATACAAACTTGCCCAGGCTTTGCACTCTGGAGAGGTCACTCCAGCTTCGCTTTGCAGCCTTGACACAACACAGAAGCAGCAGACTAATTGTTGTAAATCTGCATACACAGTTGGCCTACAGTCGTTCATTCACATGTGTGTGTTTTATCTTGAGGATAATGGAATAATATTCATGTGCTTTTATACATCCAGTCTCTGTGTATATGCAGTTGGTTTTTTTTTTTTGCGTAAATCTTGTCAACCTTTCCCACAGGCATACAATGGCCTACTCTTACGAAAAGCGGAACAGGATTTAACATGTGGGCAAGATGTTGCTGCTTGCATTTGCACACGGGCCTCGCGTGTACTACTAGTGAATGTGGAAAAGAGAGTGGTCATACTATTAATTTACTTTTCATTGCAATGGGTGACAAAAAAAAGAGAAAGAAGTCCGTCATTTCCATTAATACATCTGTGGTTTGAAACCTTCATGCTTTAAATCATCGTGATGGCTTGGTTCATTTTGCTGAAATGCATTATTATTCAAATTCATGTCAATTATGGGAATTCTACTTTTATATAATTATTATGTGAATAATAATTATGTCACTGGAAGCCGCAGTTCCAATCCTGCATGCAGGCGATTCAGGAGTATGGGTCGTCTGATTGTTGACCTGAGGATGACAACATCACCCGGCAGCACCCTGAATGACCAAGCAGCCCTCTTTAGGGATAGCACTGCTTGCTCCACATGGAGAGGGGCCTAGAAAAGGTGGCCTAACGAAAGCTCATCCTCATACCACCCAGTTGGCTAGCCGCGGTCAACGGGCATCTTTCCAAGCGGTCGAGCAACAACAAAGTCAAAGTCAAGTGGCTCCACACCTGCCTCCAAAGGTGTGACAGGTCTCAAACTGGCGTGCTGGAACATCAGAACCATGCTAGACACAGTAGATAGCAACCGTCCTGAACGACGCTCTGCTTTAGTTGTACACGAACTCTCGCGACTAAATATCGACATCGCGGCTCTTAGTGAACCGCTGGGCTGAACACTTTCAAACCCTATTCAGCGCTGATCGCACTGTTGATGACGCAGTGATCCAACAGATCCCACAGCAACCAGTGAAAGAAGAACTGGACGAAGCCCCAACCCAGGAAGAGGTAACTAAAGCCATAGAACAACTGAAGAGTGGGAAGGCTGCAGGCGTCGACTATTCCACCAGAATTATGGAAAAACGGGGGCAAACACTGCACTGCAAGCTCCATGAATTTTTTGTTTGCTGCTGGGCGCAGGGAAAGCTACCACAAAACCTTCGTGATGCGATCATAATCACCCTTTACAAAAACAAAGGGGAAAAATCAGATTGCTCCAACTACAGGGGGATAACTCCTCTCCATCGCTGGCAAAATCCTTGCACGAGTTCTCCTCAACAGACTAGTACCTGCTGTTGCAGAACACCACCTCCCTGAGAGCCAGTGGGGCTTCAGAGCTAACAGGGGTACCACTGACATGGTCTTCGTGCTCAGACAACTTCAAGAAAAGTGCCGCGAACAGAACAAGGGACTGTACATCACCTTCGTTGATTTAACCAAGGCATTTGACACTGTGAGCAGGAAGGGCCTGTGGCAGATCATGAAGCGTCTTGGCTGTCCCCCAAAGTTTCTCAACATGGTGATCCAGCTACATGAAGACCAGTGTGGCCAGGTCAGAAACAGCAACGACCTCTCAGAGCCTTTCCCAATCACAAACGGGGTGAAGCAGGGCTGCGTCCTTGCACCAACCCTCTTCACTATCTTCTTCAGCATGATGCTTCAGCGGGCCACAGAAGATCTTGATGACGAAGACGGATTTTTCATACGCTACCGCACAGATAGCAGCCTATTCAACCTGCGGCGTCTTCAGGCCCACACCAAAACCCTGGAGCAACAAATTCGAGAGCTACTTTTTGCTGATGATGCTGCCCTTGTAGCCCACACAGAAACCGCCCTGCAGCATGTAACACCCTGTTTTGCAGAGGCAGCCCAGCTCTTTGGACTCGAAGTCAGCCTGAAGAAGACAGAGGTTCTCTACCAGCCTGGACCTCAGGTAGCGTACCACCCACCTCACATTACAATTGGTGAGACAGAACTGAAGACAGTCCAGCAGTTTACCTACCTGGGATGCACAATCTCCTCTGACGCAAAGATTGATAAAGATGTAGACAACAGACTGGCAAAGGCAAACAGTGCTTTCGGCAGACTCTACCACCGTGTCTGGAAAAACAAACACCTGAAGAAAGACACCAAAATCAGTGTCTACAGAGCCGTGGTACTGACCACCCTCCTGTACGGCTCTGAGTCATGGGTCACATACAGACACCACCTGCGAATTCTGGAACGCTTCCACCAACGCTGTCTCCGCTTCATCCTCGACATCCACTGGAGCGACTTCACCACGAATGCTGAGGTGCTGGAGCAAGCAGGGATCACCAGCATTGAGGCCATGTTGCTGAAAACGCAGCTACGCTGGGCAGGGCATGTCTCTAGAATGGAGGACCATCGCCTACTGAAGATGGTTCTCTACGGTGAACTTTCCACCGGACACCGCTACAGAGGCGCACCAAAGAAGAGATTTAAAGACTCTCTGAAGAAATCTCTGTCAGCCTGCCTCATAGACCATAACCAGTGGTCAGTCCTTGCTACTGACCGGCAGGCCTGGCGACACACTGTGCATCAATCGGTCTCCTCCTTTGAGGACAATCGCAAAGCGGCCCTTGAGGAGAGGCGAATGAGGAGGAAAAACCGCGTCCCCCCTACATCAACCCCAGAATCGACTTTCCCCTGCAGCCGCTGCGGCCGGGTTTGTTTGTCACGCATTGGACTGAACAGCCACCAGCGAGCCTGCACCAGACGTGGACAGTGCCCTTAATCTTCGTTCGCGAAGCCAAGCCATGATGATGATGATGATGTGAATAAATGTACATAGAAATTGATGTGACCCTAGATCATTTATACTGATTACTCGGTTTGCTAATCAATTGAATATCAGTGTGAATAGCTGGTGCATAAATGATTATGTGAAATAGATCTGTCATTCAGTTTACTATAAAACTCTCTCTGTTTTTCTGTCTCTGTTTGTCTGTCTGTCTTTTTTGTCGGTGGTTTGGGTGGGTTTTTTTTTGTTTGGTGTGTGTGTGTGTGTGTGTGTGTGTGTGTGTGTGTGTGTGTGTGTGTGTGTGTGTGTGTGTGTGTGTGTTTGGGCGGGGGGGGGGGATAGGGGGGGGGGTCTTGGCGGTGTGAAATTCCCTAATCAGGGCAAGGACCGGATGAAAAAATGTATGTGAATGCTTACTCTGTTACCTTTGGAAAATAAAGATTATTCATTCATTCATTCATTCATTCATTCATTCATTCATTCATTCATTCATTCTCTCTCTCTCTCTCTCTCTCTCTCTCTCTCTCTTCTCTCTCTCTCTCTCTCTCTCTCTCTCTCTCTCTCTCTCTCTCTCTCTCTCTCTCTCTCTCTCTCTCTCTCTCTCCATTAACCTGGAAACAAAAGAAAGAAAAAGAAACTGCATGCATACGGGACTGGGTGTAAAAAAAAAAGTACGCTGCAGCTTATTCAGCTGTTTTCGAAAAAGTCGTGGAGGAAAAACAAGTGCGAAAACTGTTTTCGAAATGAGAGAATGAGTGAAATAAATAAGACAGATTAATACATCTTTTCCACGCACACACACGTGCACGTGAACACGTACACACACACACACACACACACACACACACACACACACACACACACACACACACACACACACGCGTGCACACACACACACACACACACACATATAGACCCACGCACACACACACACACACACACAACACACACACACACACACACACACACACACACACGAACATACACACGCACGCCCACACGCACGCACTCACGCACGCACGCACGCACGCACGCACACACACAGAGAAGTTTTTAAAAAATTGCATGTTTAATATGTATACAAGCATAAACAATTCAAATACATCATTCTTCATCGGCTACGACATTTTTATTAAAGAAAAATTAGTTTACTGAACAACTCTCCCTCCACCCCCACCCCTCCCTCCCCAACATAGGCATTATTTTTTTTCATTAATTTCTGCTTCACTTCATGCATAAAATATGAGAGATTTGAAACGTCTGTTTTTTCACAACAGGCACTGAATATACAACATAACCCCTTACCCCGTTACCAACTACATATGGGGGGGGGGGGGGGGGGGGGGGGGGGGGGGGAAGGGGGGGGGGGATGTTGTCGTAGTTTTGACAAAGGATTCATATTCATGACTGTAACTCTTCTCTGACTTCGAACAGTGGGAATAGCATGAGAAACAAATTGACGGGAAAACTGATACATAGAAAAAAGGAGACAATTGTCTTTGAAATATTTATGTAATTCGCTAT
>CM060341.1:25413915-25416415 GCA_030674155.1 Stramonita haemastoma | reverse complement strand
TTACATTCGGGAACCCCCACTACCACTACCACCACCACCCTCCTCCTCCCCCCCTCCCCCCCACCCCCCCCTCCCCCCCTCCACCCCCTCCCCCTCCCTCCCTCCCCATTCCCCTCCTCCCCCTCCCTCCCCCCACCCCCACCCCCCTCCCCCCCTCTCTCACCCCCCACCCCCCCTCCATTCCCTCCCCCATTCCCTCTCCCCCCATTCCCCTCCCCCACCCCTCTCCCTCCCCCTCCCCCCCCCACCCCCCTCCCCCCATCCCCCTCCACTCCCTTCCCCCCCTCCTCCTCCCCCCCATCCCCCTCCTCCCCCATCCCCTCCCCCCTCCCCTTGTCCTGCTCCCTTTCTTCTCTCCCCTTAGGCCTATCCTTCTTCCCCCTCCCTATGCTTCTCCCTAGCACAGACATGGGAAGATAGACAACACATCTCCTCAAAGTCAGAGGATTAGAACTTAGGGGCAGATCCCCTTTAAGGATCTGCGCTTCCTAACTCAAAGCTTAACTTGTCGGCTTCAAACTTTTAAAACCTATATATTAGACTAACAATTCCACAATTTAAAGGTGTCTTTTTCTGTATCTCTTCACTCTTTAAAAACAAAGGCTTTCTTTAAAACTTTTTGGTCCACCACACCTCCTTTCAGATAGCCAAACAGCACAGTCTACAATTTTAGGTAAAAACTGACTCTTCATTTCCATTACATACAGACCTTTCGCTGGGATTGTCAGCAACTTCAAACAATAAAAAGGAATCTCACTCTTTATAATAACCTTTGAAAGGGAGGTAATATTGCCTTTAAAATGTTTTTGTCAGGCAGTGCAATGTGTCAAAAACTCTAAATACATTTGAGCAACGTTCATCTTCAGTATAAACATAACTTTCTCTTTTCATTCAAAAATTAAAATGCTTTAGATTTCCAACCAAGCATTAAGATTTTACACCCATTTCTCAGTAATTATCAACAGCTTGTTGTAATTGGGCCTACCAGATTGACTTTATTACCCTGAAGTATGGAATACCACAGGGTATTCCATCTCTAATAATAACAACCTACCTCTGCATATTCATTGTTTAGGTCAAATATTTGTTGATGATACATCATTTCAGTGTAACAGCACCTTGTGAGTGATATGCAGGCAGATACCCATAAACTCATTGAATAGACATAACTCAATCATATATCTTTTATTTCAAAGAAAACAAAGTGTATGCTTGTAACCGCTTGGCAAAAAAGACAGAAATTGCATCCTCCAATGGCCCACCACAAAATGAGTTTATCACAAAATGACAAACAAATAGCATTAAAACATCAAAACATTTTTTATACTACATCAATTTCTTAAAAATACACAATGTACACATCTGAATGACAACAAATGAATTTTCAAGAAATACCTGCACATCTTATGAATTTTGAGAGATGGGAGAACTTTTCGAGATTGACAATTCATCAGCTTTCAAAATTTATAACTGGACAAGGGTTGAAGAAAAATGCTGAGGATTGAAATCTTGTTGTAAATTTATAAAGTGGGGACAATCCATCATAAAATAAGATTCATCTTCTAAAATAGATTTATTGTATTTTGAACACATTCTTTATTCCTGTGGTATGTTATGGAAATGTCCATCCTCAATTGGAAGCTTGAGACAACTACAATGAAATTTTATAAAAGCGTAAACATATATATCTGGTAGACAAGTTATATATTTTTCCTTACCAAGATCGATCTTAACAATTCTATAATAAAGGCGTCTTCTATTATCCCAGGGCTCATTTCTCTATTCATTAACAAAAGTTTTTATTAAGAAGGCTTTGTTATGTGAAATTAACTTTGATAATTTTTTATGTGAACTCTAAAATACTTGAAGAAAATTAATACTTGAACATAACTGTCTCTCCCACAAAGCCAAATCCCCTTTGTACTAAGATATTTTTTTTAATGGTATTTAGCCATGCTGATTGAATCAAGTATTTGTCAAGTAAATGTCTCATTATCTGGTGAACACTTGATGGCAGCTTTTCACACTGGAAGTTGAGCAACTGCATCCAGAAACACACCATTCAACAGAGACCAAACTAGACAAGGGATATCTGCCTGTTTCTCCATATACTAATCCTCTTATTCAGAACCAGGGATTTGTCGGATTGAACAACTGCCCCCTCTGAATCGGGAGTTGCTGGGATTTACACACAGTCGGTTTCCATCACGCTGTGACCATCACTAATTGTTACCACATGTCAAAGCTCTATCAGGTTAGAAGTAGAAGCCCTGCTGAGAATCTGGAAGTAATTATAGCTGCTGGTATGTACTTAGAAGGAGGAAAAGGCTAGCAAGCATTTATGCCTTACCTGATTTCATGATGGAATGCAAAATCTAGGGGCAGTTTGTGTTCAGAGAATCCAATTGCAAGAGGATTAAAGGAAAACTATATTTTAAAACCTTTAACTGAAACTTATGAAATTATTGCTGTATTTTCATACCCCCAAATTTCACATCCC
>CM060341.1:25409056-25413815 GCA_030674155.1 Stramonita haemastoma | reverse complement strand
AAAGGGTTTTTTTTTAAAAAGCACATAAATTTTATTTCAGCTTGGATGAGGGTGACACCATTTTTCACAGAAGCTGCAACTTTATTCATCAAGGCTCTATTGTGCAACTTGGAAAATTACAATAAATCCGATGATGATGACAATTACAACAGTACTGATGACCAGAACACCAGGATGGACAACGAAGGCAGTGATGATGGTGTGAACACAAGACACATATATCCCATTCAGACACCATTTCCAGTCAGAAATATCCCCAGTCAGAAATACCCCCGTCAGAAATATCTCCAGTCATAAAACTCCCCATTCAGAATATCGCCAGTCAGAAAATCTCCAAGAGGAAAACATCCCCAAAAGGAAACATCTCCAAAATGAAAACATTCCCAAAAGGAAACATCTCGTAAATGAAACATCCTCAAATTGAATCATCTCCCAAATGAAAACACTCCCAAAAAAAGGAATCATCCTCAAAAAGAAACATCCCCTAGAGAAAAACATCCCCCAAAGGAATCATCCCGAAAAGGAAACATCCCCAAAAGGCATCATCCCTCAAAAGGCATCATCCCTCCAAAAATACAAAACAAAAAAAGATTACACCATCAAGAGTCCCTCTCCCCTTCCCCCGCTTCCCTCTCTGTTTCCCCCCTCCCCTCCCACCACCTCCCACCCTTCTCCCCCCCCCCCACCCGTCCCCCCCAAACCTCTATCCCCTCATGCAGTTTTTTTACGCTGCTGCAGCCACAGCACGGTGAAGGGCCAGGTAGTGTAGTGTAGGGGGACAGGGGCCGGCCAGTCATCAGGTTGAAGGGGGCCATGTGGTGCCTGTGCATGAACCTGAGGATGAAAGCTCCGCCATAGTCTTTCTCCTTCCTCTTCTTTGACGTGGAACCACTCCATCCACACCAAGGGGATGTCCACTTCCTGGAACAGCCTCTGGGCCCCGGCCAGCACGTGACCCTCGTGTCCTTCCACGTCAATCTGTGTAGTACAGACTCTTAGTTAAAGTTTTAAAAAAGTTTAAAGTCTGTCCCGAGCCTAAGGCTCATCAGGCCGGTGCTTATCCCGGTTTCTGTGGCGTTTAAGTGACTGGAGTCATAGACTCCCCCCTGGATAGGACACCAGTCTATCGCAGGGTTAACCCCCAACACAAGGTTGGTACCCCTTTTTACACATGGGTGGGGTGAGAAAAAGCCTTAAAGTGCCTTTTCCAAGGGCACAACGCCATAGCCGAAAGCTGGGATCGAATGGGCAACTTTAGATTTACGAGTCCAACGCCCTAACCACTAGACTACAGCGGGGGCTGTACAGACTCTTACAGGTTAATTAAATCCTTGTTGCCCTTCCACGTCAATCTGTGTACAGACTCTTACAGGTTAAAATCTCTTGTTGCCCTTCCACGTCAATCTGTGTACAGACTCTTACAGGTTTAATTAAATCTCTTGTTGCCCTTCACACGTCAATCTGTATACAGACTCTTACGGTTAAAATCTTCTTGTTGCCCTTCCACGTCAATCTGTGTACAGACTCTTACAGGTTAATTAAATCTCTTGTTGCCCTTCCACGTCAATCTGTGTACAGACCCTTACAGGTTAATTAAATCTCTTGTTGCCCTTCCACGTCAATCTGTGTACAGACTCTTACAGGTTAATTAAATCTCTTGTTGCCCTTCCACGTCAATCTGTGTACAGACTCTTACAGGTAGTTAAATCTCTTGTTGCCCTTCCACGTCAATCTGTATACAGACTCTTACAGGTTAATTAAATCTCTTGTTGCCCTTCCACGTCAATTTGTGTTACAGACTCTTACAGGTTAATTCAACCTTGTTGCCCTTCCACCTCAATCTGTGTGTACAGACCCTTACAGGTTAATTCAAACCTTGTTGCCCTTCCACGTCAATTTTGTGTACAGACCTTACAGGTTAATTCAATCCTTGTTGCCCTTCCACGTCAATCTGTGTACAGACTCTTACAGGTTAAACTTCTTGTTCCGGGTGGGTGGACAAGGATGACAAAAATTGGGGCAGCTGCATGCAAATGGGGACTAGATGGTTAAAAAAAAAGTACATGAGTGCTTGTTTCATTATCTTCGATATATAAGAATGAATAAATAAATAGATAATTAAAAAACAAACAAAATAAATAAATACATAAAAATTAGAAATAATGACAGAGGTTAGGATCATAGTTCTACCTTGGGTTTGAGCAACCATGAGGTGCTTGTTTGAGGGGATTTCTGCCCTGGAGTTAACATCAGTGTACCGACTCCACTTTCCCTCCCCGAAAATCCTTTGAATGAGACGATAAACCGAGGTCCCGAGTAAGAAAGAAGGCAACACTCCTTGCCCACCATGAAGGTAGCTGCATTCCGACTTGATGATGTTTTAACACGACACTAGTGTGCCTACTTTTTAAGATATATGTTTTGGTCATCCATTCTTACCAGTGCAAATTAAATGGCCTTTTCTTTTAAAAGCAGGGCGGGTTTTAACGTGTCTGCAATATTTTCTGGGTACCTTCGTAAATGGGGCCATGGTTTATAGTCCCGTCTCAAGGACTTTCGGGAGAGTAGAGTTAGTACTTATGCCAACTCCAGGGGAAAAATCCCTTGAACGGGGGTTTCAGGGATGGCTTGAACCAGGGCCATTAAATCACAGGTGCAACACTCTAACCACTAGGTTGTCCTATCCCCTGGTATGTTGATTACAGGAGAGAATAAAAATTCTGATCAGTAAGGGACCAAACCCCTCTCTGTACGTTTCTGTCAAAATAATGATGACCACGTAATTCTGCTTCTTTTTCCTTGTCCTTGTTCTTTTTGTTCTTGTTCTTCTTGTTCTTGTTCTTCTTCTTCCAACACTCAGACATCAAGTGTTGCTGTCTATCATCTATCTATCTATCTATCTATCTATCTATCTATCTATCTATCTATCTATCTATCTATCTATCTATCTATCTATCTATCTATCTATCTATCTATCTATCTATCTATCTATCTAATCTAATCTAATCTAATCTAATCTAATCTAATCTAATCTAATCTAATCTAATCTAATCTAATCTAATCTATTCCCTTAGTCTGGCGACCGTGGGGGCACCCCTGAAGATTTGGCAAACCAGTTCCCTCCATTCCTCTGTCTGTTCTGCCTTTGTCAAACTTTTGTTGAGTTCTAGGCCTGTCCAAAGTACCTGGACAGTCAGGTCTAGTGTATATGAAGTGTGTAGTGTAGAGAACTGATATCTTTTAAAAAGTCTTTCTAAAAGAAAGAAGGCAGGTGAATGGACCAAGAAGACAGAACATAGACAGGAAGGAAGGGTTAACAGGAAGCAAAGGAAACAAGCCAGAAACAAAGAGAGGGATAGAAAAGAAGGAAATCCTATCACAATTCCTGCACATCTCTACGATGCAGCACATGGTAACTGCTACCTTTTCCCTGTTGCTCACACACACCACCACACACAGACACACACAGACACACAGACACACAGACACACACACACACAACACACACACACACACACACACACACACACACACACACACACACACAACACACACATCACACAACACAACACACACACACACACCACAACACAACACAACACAACACACACACCACACACACACCACACACACACACACAACACACCACCCACACACACACCCAACACCCCCCCACCACAACACACACACACAACACACAACCCCCCCCCCCCCCCACACACACACACACACAACCCCCCCCCCCATGCCACAACACACACCCAACCCCCCCCTCCCCCCCCCCCCCCACAACAATCCACACACACACACCACAACACACCACAACCCCTCCCACCTCCCCCCCTCAACACATACAACACAAGTCCTCGGAAACTTTAAACCGAGCACCGGGCGAACCAGCAGAAACCAACAAATCCTGTTCCGCTTTTCTGTAGCACTTCCGTCAATACAAATTACAAAACCATCCACGACCGATAAAAAACACACAATCACTATCAAAACACACACAAACTCACCTTCAAAGCAAGTGGCGAAAAGGCAGAAGAGGAAGCAGACGATCCAGACAGATAGAATAAACCATCGTGGCCCCGTAACCCCGATCCCCTGACTCCGTCAGTCTGTACTGAGTCCTCGCCTTCCTCTTCCCCATGGCTAATGTCACGTTACCTGGGGGCAGGATATATAGCCTAGTGGTCAGAACATTGCGCTCGCAATTTGACGACCCGGGTTCGATTCCCGGTCGAGGGGATTTTTCCTCTATCAGTGCTGACTCCACTCCACTCCACTGCCCCAACTGTCTTTCGGATGAGACTAGAAACCGAGGCCGCGTGTGCAGTGAACGCACGCAGAACATCTTGTTTGTGCACACACGTTAAATCCTGTTCCGCTTTTTCGTAAGAGTAGGCCATCGTGTGTGCTGGTGGGAACAGATGAGATTTACAAAACTGCATACACACTGGGGACTGGATGTAAAAAAAAAGCTTTATGATTGCTTATTCCATTATCATCGATATAAAAGAAATAAATAAATAAATAAATAAATAAATAAAATTACCTTCCTGCGACGACACCGCGTTCTGAATGACACGCACCAGAGAAGCGTCACCAAAATCCTGCACGGAACGACACAAACGGAGCGCGTTTCCCGCCACCGGTTCTACAGCCACCACTTCGTCTCCCTTGCATGGCGGCTTGCAGAGTGACCAACCCTAGGTTAGCCCCTACATCGAGAAGGGGAAGGTCTCGAGACAGCTTCAAG
>CM060341.1:25401556-25404056 GCA_030674155.1 Stramonita haemastoma | reverse complement strand
TGTGCGCCTTGGCTCCAGTACAGTCCCTCCTGTTCACCCAGCTGTCAATGGGTACCTGCCCTCTTTAGGGTCAGGGAAGGTAAAGCAGCGAGGGGGAGGAGATTGGCACCGCCCTCAAATATGCTGGCCCCTAGAGAAGCTGAGGTCTCTGATGCCTCGCTCCCCTGCGACCGCCTTGGCTATGGGACATCTTTACCTTTACCTTTTGTTTAACATCAAGGGTACTTTCATCTCCCCACCCCACGCAACACACACACACACATCCACAACACACACACATCCACAACACACACATCCACAACACACACACATCACACACACACACACACCACACACACACACACACACACACCACACACACACACACACACACACACACACACGTACAGGTACAGTTGCACACTCACACACACACACCGCGCGCGCACACACACACATGTACTCTCTCTCTATATCCTATACACACACATGGCACACATGCGCACACACACACACACACACAACACACACACACACACACACACACACACACACACACACACACATAGCCATCAGTATCTTTATTGTTGTTTTCCTTGTCAATAGAAAATAAAATTACAAGCATAATAAACAAACTTGAATGTGAACAATGAATAATGATCCATCTGTTTCGTTAAAAGAAATTTCTGTCACACCCACAGACACAGACACAGGCACAGACAGACAGACAGACAGACACACACACACACAGACACAGACACAGACACACACACACACACACACACACACACACACACACACACACACACACACACACACACACACACACACACACACTGAACGAATTAATTTTTTTTTTTAACAACACTGCCTACACACGGGGACTGGATGTAAAGAAGCATTATGCGTGCTTTAAGATAAAAGAATAAATAAATAATAAAATAAAAAGCTAACTAGTTCTTATAAGACTGACAAAGGCCTAGGTACACCTTGAAATTATTAGTTCAAACCAAACTGTTTGATACCCGAAATATTTCAAGACCGAAAGATGTTTAGACTTTAGAATACGTAACACATACAGAGACTCACACAAACACACACAGACACACTCACACAGACACACAGACACACAGACAGACACACACACGCACGCACGCACGTACGCAAGCACACCCTCACACCCACACAAACACACACATACACCCTCACGCACGCACGCACGCACGCACGCACGCAAACACACACACACCACACACACGCACGCACGCACGCACGCACGCACACACACACACACACACACACGCACACACACACACACACACACACACACACACACACACACACACACACACACACAAGCACATACACACACACTCCTCTCTCATTCTGTCTATCTGTTTTTCTGTGTCTGTCTCTGTCCGTCTCTGTCTGTCTGTCTGTCTGTCTGTCTGTCTGTTTCTCTCTTTCCATCCCTCCACCCCTCTTTCTCCCATCTGCGTGCGCCTGTCTCTGTATATCTGTTTGTCTGTTTGCCTGTCTGTCTTCTCTCTGTTTATGTTTATGTCTGTCTGTGTCTGTGTCTGTCTCTGTCTGTCCGTCTTCCCCCCCCCCCCCCCCCTCTCTCTCTCTCTCTCTCTCTCTCTCTCTCTCTCTCTCTCTCTCTCTCTCTCTCTCTCTCTCTCTCTCTCTCTCTCTCTCTCCTCAAACTCCAGCCATCATTAAGTAGTCTAGTAGAGTAATACAAAGTTGAAGAATGTTCTTACCAGTAAAAAAAAAAAAAAAAAAGACTAAAACTAAAACTTTCAAATACATCTTACTAAAATTTCAAAATAAGGGGTCGGGATAGCACTAGTGGTTAGAACATTACGCTCCAAGACCTGACGGCTCAGGATCGAGTCCAGGTTTGTGCCACACTATGATGTCCATTCAAAGGGATTGTTTCCCTTGAGTTAACATCAAGTGTCGACTTCACTCCCTTGGGTAAGTCTATAAACCGAGGTCCTATATAGTACAAATGCATAGACATTCTCTTGCCCATACGTTAAAACCCGTTCTGTCTTTTTTGAAGAACAGGCCAACTTGTGCTGGTGGGAACGGATGACAAGTTTAAAAATTAAAAAAACCCGCACGCACACTAGGGTCTTATTTAGATATTATCCCCGAAGTCGGAATACTGCTACCTCAAAGTTGGGCTAAAAACGGTCCTATACACAAAAATCTCACCATTGGTAAACCTTGGAACTCTAGCTGAAGAAGGAAGAGGGGGGGGGGGGGGGGGGGGAGATCAATTTTCAGACATCACGTTGCTCAAAACTGAATCCTTTTTATTCGTCAAAACACATAAAACTGAACCATTTTCACACGTCAGAATCTACCAAGCAGAATAATCTTCACATATTAAAATAATTATATTTGAACAAATCTCATTGCTTAAAACTGCAAAATGTTCATATACCAAAATTCCATAAAAGTTGAACATTGATACATCAAAAGGCAAAAACTACGATCTGCAGACATTAAA
>CM060341.1:25374056-25394056 GCA_030674155.1 Stramonita haemastoma | reverse complement strand
TACGCTCTTGTTGCCGTGGGTTCTTTTACGTGCACAGCTTAAACGTCTAGAATTGTTTTTCAAAGAAAAAAAAAGACTCTCGGGGGCTACATGGCATTGCGCAATATCCCAATCTACAGATGTGGGTGTGTGAAGTTACTCACAACGTACCCCCCCACCCTTTTTCACAATGCAATCATGTAACGTAACAGTAACGTGACAGACAAGATCAGACAAGACCAAACAGACCAAAGAGATCAATCAGACCAAACAGACCATACATACCAGAACAGACCAGAACAGAACAGACAGACAGAACCAAACAGACCAGACAGACCAGAACAGTACAAGCCAGTACAGACCAGAACAGACAAGAGCAGTACAGGCAAGACAATACAGACCAGAACAGACCACAACAGACCAGACCAGTACAGAACAGACAAGACCAGTACAGACCAGAGGACAGCAAACATACAACCAGTGCAGACCAGACAAACAAGACCACTACAGACAGACATAGACCTCACAGATAAGACCAGCACAGACAGACAAGACCAAAACAGACCAGAACAGATAAGACCAGTACAGACCAGAACAGACCAGACCACACCAACATCAGAACGGACAGAGAACGTTGACGAAAAAGCCTCCCCAAAAAAACTGTGTTGTCTAACTTCTCAAAAGTCAAAAAGCAAGGCGTCGGCACAGTCTGCGAAAAACCTGTTTCCTCTGTCTTCTTCCTCTCTTCGCCTCCCCCCCCCCCAGTTCCCTACCACACCCCCCCCCCCCCTCCCCTCCCCCCCCCCCTCCTCTTTTTCTGTCTCTTTGTCTGTCTCGCTGTCTGTCTGTCTGTCTGTCGTCACACACACACACACACACACACACACAACAAACACCACACACACGCCACACACGCACGCACACACACACACACACACACAACACCACGCACCACCACACACACACACACACACACACACACACAACACACACACACACACATACACACACACACGCTCTCTCTCTCTTCTGTGAATGTGTCTCTGCTCTTTCTCATTCACACCAATTTATCCCCCATTCCCTTACGACAATCCTCCCTTTCCTTCCCCCCTCTTGCCTTTACCCCCCCCCCCCCCCTCTCTCTCTCTCTCCCCTTCTTATCTCTCTGTCTCTGCTTCTGACTGTCTGTCTCTCTTGTTTCTCTGTATCTGTCTCTGTTTCTCTCTCTCTCTTTCTCTCTCTGTCTCTGCTTCTTCTGCTCTCTCGTCTTCTCTGTTCTCCTCTCTCTGCTTCTCTCTGTCTGTCTCTCTCTGTCTCTTCTCTCTCTCTCTCTCTCGTTCACCACACCGTTGCACACATTCAAGAACGGACACAGCCGAGTAGGCGTTAGGGGGGGGGGGGTGGGGGGGGAGGGGGGGATTACCGTTGTATGGATTAGTCACCCATGACGACCTTCCAGGCTGGGAGATTTGCAACTGCTTTCTTAATAAGTAATTAGCCGACGCTTGATAGTGCTGTACTGGGGATATCTATTCTCTTATCTTCTCTCTCTCTTATCTTATATATATATATATATATATATATATATATATATATTATACACTTGTTGTTGATAACAGGAAGGGAAAGGAAGGAAAGAGAGAGAGAGAGAGAGAGAAGAGAGAGAGAGAGAGAAGAGAGAGAGAGAGAGAGAGAGAGAGAGAGAGAGAGAGACAGAACAAGACACACACACACAGACAGACAGACACACACACACACACACACACACACACACACACACACACACACACACACACACACACACACACACACACACCACGCACACCACACAACAGAGAGATTTGATTTGATTTGATTTGATTCTTTTATATCGACGATAATGGAATAAACGCTCATGTGCTTTTTTACATCCAGTTCCCGTGTGTATGCAGTTTTGTAAATCTTGTCATCTGTTCCCACCGGCACACAATGGCCTTCTCTTACGAAAAGCGGAACAGGTTTAACGTGTGCGCAAGATGTTCGCGTGCGTTCGAACACGGGGCCTCGGTTTACAGTCTCATCCAAAGACTTTTAGGGAGAGTGGATGGAGTCAGCACTGATGTTAACTCCAGGGGAAAAGTCACCTCGAACGGGAATCGAACTGGGTCGTCAAATTGCCAGCTTTATGATTTTCAGTAGCCGCAAAGAAGACAACGGTGTTCTTTACCAAGGGAAATCATTTAACTAAAAGCTTTTAGCATGCGTGTGCATTACCTCCCATAGTTGAGTGAGCCGTAATGAATTGAGTACTCTCAAAGAAGGCAATTGTGTTCTGTTTTGATTTGTTTTTACAAGATATAGCGCTATATAAGTTCCAATTATTATATATTATATTATTATAATTTTTATTAAAAAAACGTCTCACATTCGGGTAAAACGTGTGTGCGCTAAGTGTACAAACATTAATATTGAAAATGGATACTGTGAACATTTTACCTCCAGTGTTTGTTCGCTCAATTTATGCATTATTGTTGCGGATGATTGACCTTACCAGCACAGCTAACATGATCTGTCACCCACACTAATTTTTGAACAAGGTGGGGCAGGAGTGAATGTTATTATACACGTACAGTCTTACACACTACATGGACAAAGTCAAGGATTTATTGTAAAGAATAAAACCATCCATTTGTTTCTAAAAATTTCAGTCCCTAAAGCAGAGCATATCTACTGGGACTACTTCAACAACTTGTTTCTAAATATTTAGGTAAAGGTAATGGTGTCCCATAACCTAAGTGGTCGTAGGAGAGCGAGGCGTCAGAGACCTCAGCTTCTCTAGGGGCAAGCATGTTGAGGAGAGTGGCGCCCATCTCCTTCCTCTCCCTCGCTGCTTTACCTTCCCTGACCCTAAAGAGGGCATGGTACCATTAATTACAGCTGGGTGAACTGGGGGAACTGCACTGAAGCCAAGGCACGCAAACGGTCACCCATCTACTTGGTAACACCACGCTCCACGCTGCTTAACCTTGGCTGGGGGAAAGCGAGCGCTCTGATCACTGAGCTATCCTGCCCCCTATCCTGTGTTAATGTGTGTGCCCATTTTCAAATAATGCACACAAAACAGGATGTGAACACCAATGCTCAAGTGATCCATAGTAAGGGGAGAAACAACAAAAACAAAACAAAACAAGGGGAAGAGGGGGGGGGGGAGAGAACAAATGCACACTGATGTAATAACACACACACAGTTTGACACACACAACAACACAACACACACACAACACACCATATATATATATATATATATATATATATATATATATATATATATATATATATATATATATATATATATATATATATAGTCCAGACAAGCAGATGTACACTCTTATGACCATTCAAGCGCGCGCGCGCCCACCGCCCCACGCCACACACACACCACACACACATTCGACTTCCTACCTACATTCATGCACAAACAACACTCAGACTTTGTTCCCCTATGTTCTTGTCAGAACTGGAGCGAATTTATTTTACTGTGTCATTAAGATTTGAACAGATTTGACTGTCCTTCAATTGGTTGCTGATTCTGACTATCTAACAGCATACTTACCACCTAAGCAACTTCCTGGTATGTCCACACATACAAGCACACATATACGCACATTTCCACATAACACGTGCGTCATAAACAGGTATGCATACGTCACATACGCTTGCAACAGGAAAATAGCATGTCAACAAAAGGTAGCATCTCTACTGTGGGTTTAACAACAATAATAATTTATTATATCACAAAATGACCATAACTGATATCACTACAAAACGAGTTAAGTTGCCCTGTCGCGACTAAAAAAACAATCAACAGTGGGTTTTTTTTCTCTCCACTTTTCTTAGCGTGTTCAGATATATATATATATATATATATATATATATATATATATATATATATATATATATATATATATATATATATATATATATATATATATGAAGAGAGAGAGAGAGTGAGAGACAGAGTTACTGTTTATATATATAGTTACTGTTTATATTTATAGTGATAGTTGTTGTTTATATATATATTTTAATTACTGCAAAACAAATGTCATTTAACAGAAGTGTGTGTGTGTGTGTAGTAAATGCTAACCTTTTATCACGAGCGTTGAAATTAATACTTAGATTATGTCTACACCTTATTAGTTATTTTTTTTAAAACAGTTTTTAATCACAGCAAAACCAATTTCCTTTGGTGGAGGACAACAAATTATTGAACTGAATTTACAGTTGATGGTTTAGTGGGTAGAACGTTGAACTCGTCATCAAAGGATAGCTGGTTCGAGTCGCCTCTAAGCTGTGCGTTCGAGGTGATTCTTTCCCCTAAAATGACTCCACGGTTTGTAGTGTCTCTGTTTAACTTAGGGCCGAAGTTCATAGGATGAGACTACATACACTCTGAGGCTACTTTTTATTTCAGGTCACGTTTATAGGCCCACAGATCATGATGGTTATACCAGAACTGTCCCCTTACTCATCAAATTCGGCAACTCCAATACTATAAGCGTGTCAAGCTGTCTTTATTCAGTCTTTGTCAGTTTTAAATGGAATTAAAATAGATTTTGTGCTTTTTTTTCCACAATAAGACCAGAACGTCCTCTTCTTCTTCTTCGTCTTCTTCTTCTTCTTCTTCTTCTTCGTCTTCTTCTTCTTCTTCTTCTTCTTCTTCTTCTTTCTTCGTCTTCTTCTTCGTCTTCTCCTTCTCCTTCTTCTTCTTCTTCTAATATTAGTATTTTCTTCTTTTTTCCTCACTCCTATCACTTCCTTCTTTTTCTCTTCCTCTTCTTCTTCTTCTTTTTTTTTTCTTTTTTTAAAACATAATTCCACCAGTCGTTTAAAACCTAGGCCTGGGTATTTACAAGTACAGACACACATTCACATGAAATAATTATGTCTATAATTATGAGGTGTTAACGGTAATCGATAAAACTACCATTACATTTCCTTTACCAACCGATGATTATGTGTATGGATGCAACGCTAGCAATGGAGACTACACACCAATTTAGTACACGAGGGATCCCAGGTTCGAATCCCATACACACCAGGATTTCATAAGCCCTAAAAAGACTTTTGAGTTATAGAGCTAATCTTCTGCATGAGACACCGATAAACAAGTACAGGCTAAAACCAAGCTGAAATTAATTGAAAATAACTGAACAGTTATTTCAGGCACAAAACTCTAATCCCACAAAAAAATCCCCCGAACCAAGATAATTATTATATCATAGAGAGAAAAAATGTTTTACAATATAATAATAAATAAATAATAATAATAATAAATGGAATTTATATAGCGCTATATCTTGCAAAACAAATCAAAGCGCTTGCATTCAACCAATTCTTGCGCATGCAGCCAACAACAATTTAGATTTTTAACGAAGCCAATGTACACACACACACACACACACACACACAAAGGTGGAGTTGGACTGTGGCCATACTGCACTCTTCCTGGAAAGAAAAAACCCCATTCCAAATGTCTTACTACTGAGAGACCTGTCATGTTATGTGAGGAGAAGGTGTAAGGAGCAGTGTTACGTGCTTTTTGACCATTCGCACACAAATTCATCTCTACATGTATTTATTTATTTATTTATTTATTTATTTATTTTTTGTTTGTTTGTTTGTTTATTCTTTTATACCGAAGATAGTGGACTAAGCACGCGTGTGCTTTTTTTTTTTTACATCCAGTCCCCGTGTGTATGCAGTTTTGTCAATCTTGTCATCTGTTCCCACCGGCACACAATGGCCTACTCTTACAAAAGCGCACAGGATTTAACGTGTGCGCAAGATGTTCTGCGTGCGTTCCACAACGGGACCTCGGTTTACAGTCTCATCCCAAAAGACTTTTTGGGGAGAGTGGAGTCAGCAACTGATGTTAACTCCAGAGGAAAAATCCCCTCGAACAGGAATCGAACCCGGGTCGTCAAATTGCGAGCGCAATGTTCTGACCATTAGGCTATCCCGTCTCCCCTGCGTGTGGTGAGCGCTAGTTTGCCACTTGCCCTGACCCCCCCCCCCCCCATCCCCATACCTCTGCTCTCCTCCCAATCTTTTCCCTTTGAAGACCTGATGGCTGAAAGTCTTTCACCGTCCACTGTATAATATAATTATGGTACACGATCAATATCAACAGGTAAATCTTCATCCACACATCTAACACGTTAATAAACATTTTCACCTTCACGAAACTGTTTCGCAGCTATCCAAAAATTGATATAATGTCCACAGAAATTAGCCCACCGCAACTCTCAACTGCTAGCTATCCATTCCATGGCGCTGGAGATATTATAGTTGTAGCAGCAACTGACCGCAGCCGCCGCTGTAGTCTAGTGGTTAGGGCGTTGGACTCGTAATCTAAAGGTTGCGGGCTCGATCCCAGCTGTCGGCTATGGCGTTGTGCCCTTGGAAAAGGCACTTTACGGCTATTTTCTCACCCACCCAGGTGTAAAAGGGGTACAACCTTGTGTTGGGGGTTAACCCTGCGATAGACTGGCGTCCTATCCAGGGGGGAGTCTATGACTCTCAGTCGCTTAACGCCACAGAAACCGGGATAAGCACCGGCCTGATGAGCCTTAGGCTCGGGACAGACTTTAACTTTAACTTAAGGAACTGACCGCGCTTGGACTTGATGGAGGGAAGAGACTAATTTTAGCACTGGGCCCTGGTGGACTTTAAGACTGATTTATGCTGGATTTTGCATGCTAAGTAGTCACACTTCTACCCCAAACATATACACACCACACACGCAAAATCATGCACAAAACTAAGCATCAATCATCATCATCACAAAAAAAAAGAACCCAACCCAACCCCAAAACTTGCTAACTTCTAAAAAAAAAAAACACACACAAACAAAAAAACCACACCTCCACACAAGCACGTATTCTTCTTATTGCTAGGACGAAATTCAGTTTTGGTTCAGAATGGTCTCGACTCTTCTACACCGATTTCCGTGACGTCAGCACGACGTCAGCAGCCTTCTTGATGACGTCCCACGCATACTGGATGTCAGTTTCCTGACTGAAGGGACTACAGACGGCCAGACGAAGGAAGAAAGTGTCCTGCATTTTAGAAGGGACCAGATGAATCTTCCCGTCCGAGTTCAAGTCCTTCAGCAGACGTTCAGAGATCTCGTTAGGACCCTGGAGGATGTAGACAGATAGATAAGACAATGTTAAAGGATACTTCAACAACAACACAGAGTAGTAGGGTACTGGTGGAAAGTTTAAGAGAGGGGGGGGGGGGGGGGGGTGGTGGTGTGTGTGGTGGGGGGGGGGGGGGGGGGGGGGGGGTTAAGAGTGTGGTGTGTGTGTGTGTGTGTGTGGTGTTTGTGTGTGTGTGTGGTGTGTGTGTGTGTGTGTGTGTGTGTGTGTGTGTGTGTGTGTGTGTGACAGAGAGAGAGAGAGAGAGAGAGAGAGAGAGAGAGAATGAGAGAGAGAGAGAGAGAGAGAGAAGAGTAGTGGTGTGTTGTGTGGTTTGTGTGTGTGTGTGTGTGTGGTGTTGTGTGTGTGTGTGTGTGTGTGTGTGTGTGTGTGTGTCTGTGTGTGTGGAGAGGAGAGAGAGAGAGAGAGAGAGTAGAGAGGAAGGAGAGTGTGATGTGTGTGTTGTGTGTGGTGTGTGTGTGTGTGGTGTGTGTGTGTAGTGAGAAGAGAGAGTGTGTGTGTGTGTGTGTGTGTGTGTGTGTGTGTGTGTGTGTGTGTGTGTGTGTGTTCTGTGTGTGTGTGTGTGTGTGATGTGTGTGGTGGTGTGTGTGGGTGTGAATGTGTGTGTGTGTGTGTGTGTTGCATGCAACGTGTGTGCCCGCGTCTGTATCTGTGGCTTCGTTTGTGTATACACGCGTAAGCACTCGTTCAAGCATGCATGTACACGCGCGCACTCTCACCACGCACGCCTACACATGCACTTACTTGCACGCATTCATGAGCACTTACAGACATACACACACACACACACACAAAGACGCACACAAGCACACACGCACGCACGCGCGCATGCACACACACACAACACCACACACACACACACCACACACACACAACTCAACACCACACCTACGCAAAACAACACACACACGTGCACGTGCACACACACACAAACACGCAAGCACTCACACACATACACACACTCAAACACGCACGCACGTACGCACATACACACCACCACCACCACCACCACACACCCATCCACCCACACACGTCCCCCCTCCCCCCCACAAACGTACCTTCCAGCCCTCCCCCCCCCACACACACAGACACACGCAAGTACACCACACCATACCGACCCCTCCCCCCCCCCTCAATACACACAGAGGTACACCACACCACCCATCTACCCTCCCCCACCACACCCACACTCACACACTTACACACACACATACAAACACACACATATACACCTACACCCAACCACCCACCTACCCACACCACACACGCCCCTCCCCCTCCCACTCCCCCCCACCCCACCACACGCCACCCCCCCCCCTTTCCCCTCCTCCACACCCCCACCAAACACACTGTACCTACCTTCAGACGGAAGCAGACCAATCCCAAGACGACAGGAGCAGTGATTTCAAACCTGTCATCTCCCTTCACCATCTCTTCAAACTGGCGAGCCAGAGCTACATCCTGCAGCAGCAGTATGAACATCATCATAATAACAACAAGAACAACAAGAACAACAAGAACAAGAACAAGAATAATAATATAATAATATAATAATAATAATAATAATAATAATAATAATAATAATAAGCCTCAGAGAAATGAATGGAACTGGGAACTACTGTGACGCTAGCCAGAGAGAGCTACATCTTGCAGCCGTGTGAAAAAAAAAACCAAGTAAAAAATACCCCCCCCCCCTCCCCGGAGAAATGCATGGAACTCGGAACTACTGTGACGCTAGCCAGAGCTACATCTTGCAGCGGTGTGAAAAAAAACACCCCAAAACAAACAAACAAACAAACAAAAAAACCCACAGAGAAATGCATGGAACTGGGAACTATACTGTGACGTACGTGAGTAGGTCACAGCCACAATTATGACAGCTATGACAATACCACACACACACACAGAGCTGCAGCAAGCTACAGTAACTGTCACAACAACAACTGTCAACAGTCACAGCTACAGTCACAGCAACAGCAAGAGTCAGTCACAGCAACAGTCACAGCAACAGTCACAGCAACAGTCACAGAAACAGTCACAATAACAGTCACAGCAACAGCAACAGTCACAGCAAACAGTCACAGCAACAGTCACAGCAACAGTCACAGCAAGAGTCACAGCAAGAGTCACAGCAACAGCAAGAGTCACAGCAACAGTCACAGCGACAGCAACAGTCACAGAAACAGTCACAGCAACAGTCACAGTCACAGCAACAGTCACAGAAACAGTCACAGCAACAGCAAGTCAAAGCAACAGTCACAGCAACAGTCACAGCAACAGTCACAGCAACAGCAACAGTCACAGCAACAGTCACAGCAAAAGCAACAGTCACAGCAACAGTCACAGCAAAGCAACATTTACATCAACAGTCACAATAAGTCGCAGCAACAGTCACAGCAACAGTCAGTCACAGCAACAGTCAGTCACAGCAACAGTCAGTCACAGCAACAGTCAGTCACAGCAACAGTCACAGTCACAACAACAGTCAGTCGCAGCAACAGTCACAGCAACAGTCACAGCAACAGTCAGTCACAGCAACAGTCACAGCAACAGTCAGTCACAGCAACAGTCAGTCACAGCAACAGTCAGTCACAGCAACAGTCAGAGCAACAGCAACAGTCACAGCAACAGTCACAGCAACAGTCAGTCACAGCACCAGTCACAGCAACAGTCAGTCACAGCAACAGTCACATCAACACAGTCACAGCAACAGCAACAGTCACAGCAAGTCACAGTCACAGCAAGTCACAGTCACAGCAAGTCACAGTCACAGCAACAGTCACAGCAACAGTCACAGTCACGGAAACAGTCACAATAACTGTCACAGCAACAGCAACAGTCACAGCAACAGTCACAGTCACGGAAACAGTCACAATACCAGTCACAGCAACACTAACAGTCACAGCAACAGTCACAGCAACAGTCAGTCACAGCAACAGTCACAGAAACAGTCAGTCACAGCAACAGCCACAGCAACAGCCACAGCAACAGCCACAGCAACAGCCACAGCAACAGTCACAGCAACAGTCACAATAACAGCAACAGTCACAGCAACAAAGTAACAGTGAGTCACAGCAACAGTCACAACAACAGTCAGTCACAGCAACAGTCACAGCAACAGTCACAATAACAGCAACAGTCACAGCAACAAAGTAACAGTCAGTCACAGCAACACAGTCACAGCAACACAGTCACAGCAACAGTCACAGCAACACAGTCACAGCAACAGCAGCAGTCACAGCAACACAGTCTCAGCAACAGTCACAGTCTCAGCAACAGTCACTGCAACAGTCACAGCAAAGCAACATTTACATCAACAGTCACAACAACAGTCACAGCAAAGCAACATTTACATCAACAGTCACAGCAACAGTCACAGCAAGTCACAGTCACAGCAACAGTCACAGGAACAGTCACGGAAACAGTCACAGCAACAGTCACAATAACAGTCACAGCAACAGTAACAGTCACAGCATGCAACAGTCACAGTCACAGCAACAGTCAATAACAGTCGCAGTCAAAGCAACCGTCATAGTCGCAGCAACAGTCACACACCACACACACACACACACACACACACACACACACACACACACACACACACAACACCCCCTCTCTCTCTCTCTCCACCCACCCACCCACCCAACCCCTCTCACATACTCACACAAACACCAACACAAACAAACACACATACATGTACACACGCACACACACATGCACTCCTACACACACACACCATCCACCACCACCCACACCACCACACACACACACACACACACACACACACACACACACACACACCACACCACACACACACACACACACACACACACACACACAACACGAAAGGTTTGTTTTAGCTACTTCTAATGTTTGTTTAAGTCTAATATCATCTAGAGTGAACAGACTTTAAATGAAAACACACACACACACACACACACACACACACACACACACACACACACACACACACACAACATACACACACACACACACACACACACACACACCGAAAAGAAAAGCGAAGAAACCATACCCACCTTACGAATACTTTCCTGCAGTTTCTTCAGGCCATACAGGCGTAGCACGAACCAAATCTTTAAAGACCGGAACTTCCGACCCAATGGGATCTGCCAGTGCTATGAAAACACATATTTTCGAGGACATATTTCAGATTTCAAGTCAATTCAAGTCAAGTCAAAAACACTTTAAATATCCCATGAAGGGCAATTACATTATTGACAGGTATATATTGATACGAATCATAATATTGAAAGACACAAAGAAAGCTACATTTCATGTTGATTGAAACATTCCAAGATAGCTTCAAATAAAAAAAATATCACAAACACACAGACACAGGCAGACAGACAGAAGCACAAACACACACACATTACACACGCACACACCACACACACACACACACACACACACACACACACACACACACACACACACACACACAGAGTCACTCTCTCTCTCTCTAATGCAGGAATACAATGTTATCAATACCACCGAGTCGTTTTTCATTTGCACACACTTTTTTTTTGCTTTTGAGTGTATCATGTTCTGTAGTATGTACATTGCTGCATAATGAACGTGTTATGGGGCAGGAGGGTGGGTTGGGGGGGGGGGCTACATGATAGCTGAGTGTTCAGAGCACTCACTCTCCCCCCAAGCAAAAAAGGTTATGCAGTATTGAGCGTAGTTACCTCTTAGATAGCTGACCGTTTACGGGCTTTGGCTTCAACACAGTCCTCCAGTTCACCCAGCTGTAAATGGGCACCTGCCCTCTTTAGGGTCAGGGAAGGTAACAGCAGAGAGGGAGAGAAGATGCGAACGCGTGTAAGTGGGGTGTGTGTGTGTGTGTGTGTGTGTGTGTGTGTGTGTGTGTGTGTGGTGTGTGTGTGTGTGTGTGCGTGCGTGTGTGTGTGTGCGCGCGCGCGCGTGCGTGCGTGCACGCTTGCTTGCTCGCGAATGTATGTGTACGTGCGTGTGTGTATGTATGTGCGTGCGTTTTCATTTGTGTGTGTGTGTGTGTGTGTGTGTGTGTGTGTGTGTGTGTGTGTGTGTGTGTGTGTGTGTGAGTGCATGTGTGTCTATGTGTGTATATATCTAGGTGTGTGTGTGCGTATGTATGTGTGTATATATCTGAGTGTGTATGTGTGTGTATGCATATATGCGTGTGTGTGCGTGCGTGTGTGTGCGTGTGCATGTGCATGCGTGTGTATGTGTGTGTGCATGTGTGTGTGTGTGTGTGTGTGTACGTGTGTGTGTGTGTGTGTGTTTACTCTCACCCTGAAGTCCGGCATGACTCCTTGGTTCTCGTGTTTCAGGTACAGGGGGTCCACATCAAAGGCGTACCTCAGGTGGTCAGTGTTCTGCACCCTGCACACACACACACACACACACACACACACACACACACACACACACACACACACACACAACACACACAAACACATGACAACACACACACACACGTACGCACACACACACGCACGCGCACACACACACACACACACGCGTGCGCAGGCGCACATACACATACACAAATGAAAACGCACATACACACACATACATACATACACACATTCATACACACACACACACACACACACACACACACACACACACACACACACACACACACACGCACACACACACACACTCACACACACACATACACACACACATGAAAACGCATATACATACACACACACGCATACACATTCAATCGCGAGCTCGCCAGCACGCGCGCGCGCACACAAACACACACAAATGAAAATGCACATACATATACACACGCACATACGCATACAATTGCGCACGCGCGCACACACTCACACACAGAGACACAGACACGGAGACACAGACACACAGACACAGACAGGACAGTGTCCAAACACGACACCTATGTGCATACGATTAAAAACAAAATGTCGTCCGTTCCTACCGGCATAAAATGGTTTCTTCCAAAAAAGTGGAACAGGGTTTTAACGCACGCGCAAGATATTCAGAGAGCATTCGCACACGGGAACACTCTGGTTTATCGTCTCATCTGAAGGATTTTGATATTCAGTTCGATTTTCTGGTCAAACTGGGGAGAAATGGCAAGGCCGGGATTGGAACCCGCAAGCTTAAAGTTTACTTGTTAGGCATGTGAACGTCTTAACCATCCTGCCACATCTTCCTTCTTACAGGGGGACATGTCTAAAACAGATGGTACGAGCTTTTCATTTCATTTTCATTTATTCTTTTATATTGAAGATAATGCAATGAGCACTCATGTGCTTTTTTACATCCAGTCCCCCATGCATAATATGCAGTTTTGCAAATCTTATCTGCTCCCACCGGCACACAATGGCCTACTGTAACTAAAAGCGGAACAGGATTTAACGTGTGCGCAAGATGTTCTGCGTGCTTTGGAATCGAACTCAGGTCGTCAGAATGTGAGCGCAATATTCTGACCACTAGGCTATCCCGTCCCCCCCCCCCGTGAGGTGGTGACCCACTTACCACAGGGCAGAGCAGTCAAACATGACCTTCAGCCACTTGTGCGGGTTGAAGTTGAAGGAACTCGCGTACTGGAACAAAAGGTCACACACACACACACACACACATCACACACGCACATCACACATCACACACACGCACATCACACATCACACACACACACACACACACACACACACAAACACACGCACACACACACACACCCACACACACACACACACACCACGCACACACACATACTCACACACAACACCACCACGCACGCACGCACGCACGCACGCACACATACACACACACAAACGCGCACACACACACACACACACACACACACACACACACACACACACACACACACACACACACACACACAACACAACACACACACACACACACACACACACAAACACACACACACACACACACACACACCACACACACACACACACACACACACACACACACACAACAAATCAATAAAGACAGAACAACATAAAGGAGAAAGGATGGAGAAAAGGACTAATGGAATATCAGATGGGGAAAAAAAAAGCAACAACAACAACTAAGATTCAAGATTCAAGATAGTATTTCAAGAAAAAAAATGGCTGGGGGTACGAGAAGTTAAGTCAAGTCAAGTCAAAAACGCTTTAATCATCCCTGAAGGGCAATTACAAAGTTGCGCACACGTAAAATCCTGTTCCGCTTGTCGTAAGAGTAGGCCAATGTGTGCTGATGGGAAGAGATGACAAGATTTACAAAACTGCATACACACGAGGACTGGATGTAAAAAAAAAAAAAACCCCACATAAGTGCTTATTCCATTATCCTCGATATAAATGAATAAATAAAATAAAATAAAATAAATTAACGAAGCTACATCTTACAGAGGTTAGAGAAAAAAACTCAATAGACAGGTAGGGATATAAAAGAATAAAACAAAAATAAATAAAAATAAAAATAATGGAAGGAAGGAGGCAAGAAGCATCAGAGGAAAGAATGAAAGAAAGGCAGGAAGAAAGAAAGCAGGATTAAAAGGAATATATTTTTTTTAAATGGATAAAAAGATTGGAAGAAAAAGAAAGAAGGACGAAAGAAAGGGAGCAAACAAGAAATTAAAACAGGAAAAAAAGAGAGAAAAACGAATACGAATACAAAGTTATATATCCCCCTCTCTCTCTCTCTCTCTCTCTCTCTCTCTCTCTCTCTCTCTCTCTCTCTCTCTCTCTCTCTCTCCCCAAGCCCAGCCAATGTATTGTGGTCCAAGGTCAATGTACATGAAATCATTTCAGTGTTCAGTGTTCAGTGTTCAGTGTTCAGTGTTCTCTCTCTCTCTCTTCTCTCTCTCTCTCTCTCTCTCTCTCTCTCTCTCTCTCTCTCTCTCTCTCTCTCCCCCTCTCTCTCTCTCTCCCTCTCCCTGTTAAAAATCCATCAACAACAATACCCCCTCAAAAACAACAACAACAACAACAAGAAGCAACAACAACAAAACAAAAATAAAAAAATCACAAATGCCGGCATACCTCGACTCCATCCAACAAGGGACGGAACTCCGGACAAATGAAGGCACTTCCGGCATACGCAGCATCAATATGCATCCATACATCGTGTTCCTGGCCTGTAAGCAAAGCAATTCCATACTAAAATAAATTTTAAAAATAAAACCAACATCAACAGCTTAATGTAAAGAGCAGAATTTTGACGTTGAAAGCAGACTCGAGCATATTAGTCTTGATAGAACTTTAGTCTTAGTGTACCACAAATCAGGTAAATGACTGGGAATAACTCAGTGCATATGCACCTATACGTTTGGTACACCAATCAGCACTTCAGATTCAGGTTCAGATTCAGATTTTTCTCCTGGAGTTAACATCAGTGCTGACTCCACTCTCCCCAAAAGTCCTTCAGGTGAGACTATAAACCGAGGCCCCGTGTGTACGAACATACACAGAACATCTTGCGCGCACATTAAATCCTGTTCCGCTTTTTGTAAGAGTAGACCATTGTATGCCGGTGGGAACAGATGACAAGATTTACTAAACTGCATGCACATGGGGACTGGATACATACATACATACATACATACATACAGAGAGATAGACAGACAGACAGACAGACAGACAGACAGACAGACAGACAGACAGACAGACAGATAGATAGATAGATAGATAGATAGGTAGGTAGGTAGGTAGGTAGGTAGGTAGGTAGGTAGGTAGGTAGGTAGGTAGGTAGGTAGGTAGGTAGGTAGACAGACAGACAGACAGACAGACAGACAGACAGACAGATAGATAGATAGATAGATAGATAGATAGATCAATAGATAGATAGATAGATAGATAGATAGATAGATAGATAGATAGATAGATAGATAGATACATAGATAGGTAGGTAGGTAGGTAGACAGATAGACAGATAGATAGATAGATAGATAGATAGATAGATAGATAGATAGATAGATAGATAGATAGATAGATAGATGGATAGATCAATAGATAGATAGATACACTTACACACAGGTCCAAGTTCCTTCAGGCGATCAAAAGCACAGGAAGTTGTAGTGCCGGAAGTTGCGCACAACTGGAACGCAAAGCCGTAAAATCAGTTTAACAACTTGAGATCCTTTTTTATATTTGCTATTCTGTTCTAAAGCTATGTAAACAAAACATGTTCGGAAATTCCACATTGAAAACTGCTCAACTTCTGCTCTGTACCGGGGTTGTTTTTTTTCTGGTGAGGACAAAGAACATATGATTTTTGGGTGAATGTAAGATAGTAGATTGAGTTGGAGAGACGTGTATGCAATAGGCGAAATGTAATGTAATGTAATGTAGCGTAGTATATGTAATGTAATGTAGTGTTTTGTTATGTAATGTAGTGTGGTGTAATGTAGCATAGTGTAATCCTTTTTAAATTTTTATTTTTATTTTTTAGTATTCTTTTAAATCGAAGATAATTGAATAAGCACTCATGTGCTTTCTTTTTTTTACATCTAGTTCCCGTGTGCATGCAGTTTTGTAAATCTTATCTGTTCCAACCGGCAAACAGGTACTCTAAAAGCAACAGATTTAACGTGTCGCAAGTGTATGTATGAATCTAGTGTACGAAATGCCAAATGTTGTATGTAATGTAATTGAGGTAGTGTAAGTAATGAATGTAGTTGTATGTAATGTAATGTATGTAGTGAATGATGTTTGTATATAGTATGAGTGTAGTGTAATGTATGAATGCGAAGTGTATTGTATGTAAGTGGTAGTGTAGTGTAATGTAATGTGTGTAGTGTAGTGTAGTGTAAGTAGGTAGTGTAGTGTAGTGTAGTATGTATGTAGTGTAGTGTATGAATGTAGTGTAGTGTGTATGTAGTGTAGTGTAGTGTAGGTAGTGTAGTGTAGTGTGGTGTAGTGTAGTGTGTGTGGTGGTGTGGTGTGGTGTGTGTGTGTGTGGTGTGGTGTGAGTGTAGTGTAGTGTGGTGTAGTGTGGTGTGTGTAGTGTGGTGTGGTGTAGTGTGGTGTAATGTGGTGTGGTGTAGTGTGGTGTAATGTAGTGTAGTGTAGTGTGTGTAATGTAGTGTGGTGTGGTGTGGTTGGTGTGGTGTAGTGTGGTGTGTGTGGTGTGTGTGGTGTGTGTGGTGTGTGTGTAGTGTAGTGTAGTGTAGTGTAGTGTAGTGTAGTGTAGTGTAGTGTGTGTAGTGTGTGTAGGTGTAGTGTAGTGTGGTGTGGTGTAGTGTAGTGTAGTGTGGTGTATGTGTGTAGTGTGTGTAGTGTAATGTAGTGTAGTATACTATAGTGTAGCTTAATGTAATGTAGCGCTATGCAGTGTAATGTAATGTATATAGTGTAGTGTTTGTACTATGTTGTAATGTAGTTCATGTAATGTAATAAAATGCTGTATAATGTGAGGTATTGCGATGCCATGTTACATAGTAAAACGCAATGCAATACTAAGCAATGTAAGTAAGTAATGCATTGCAACGTAATTTAGAGTAATCTTAATACTACAGCTTTGTGGACAGGCGGGGGCGGGGTGGGGGTGGGTGGGGTGGAGGCGGAGAGGGGACGGGATAGTTCAGTGGTCAGAGTACTCGCTCTCCCTAAGCCAATGATAAGCAGCGTTGGGCATGGTTACCTAGTGGATGGGTGACTGTTGCACTCCTTGTCTTCAGTAAAGTCCCCCAGTTCACCCAGCTGTCAACGGGCACCTGCCCTCTTTAGGGTCAGAGAAGGTAAAGCAACGAAGGAGAGGAGATGGGTACCGCCCTCAATATGCTGGCCCTAGAGAAGCTGAGGTCTCTGACACCTGGCTCCCAAACCACCCCACAGGTTATGGGAACACCTTTACCTTTCTACCATTTTTTGTGGGCATTTGGTAATTTGTCCTATTGTACCCAGTGCGGAGTCTTAGAATAATGACACTAATGATGGCAAAAACCCTTTAGCTTTTTATTTTTGTTGCATTTTTGTTTAAATTATTTTTTTTTTCAGAGACCAGCCCAGTCCCGCTGACCACACCAGCGTTTGAAATTAATTTGTGTAACTTTATGACTGGCTGAGGTATTGTTGATTTGTGGCTACTTTTTATATTGTTATGGATGCGAGCTGATGTTTGAATACTGTGTTGTGGTATTTTTCGTGATATTATGTTTAACATGTTTTCTGTTTTTATATGTGGCTTGTGATGTTTGAATGCTGTGTTGCGGTATTTTTCATGATATTATGTTAGCATGTTTTCTGTTTTTATGTGTGGCTTGTGATGTTTGAATATTGTGTTGAGTTATTTTTCGTGATATTATATTAGCATGTTTTCTGTTTTTATGTGTGGTTTGTGATATTTGAATGCTGTGTTGTGATATTTTTCGTGATATTATGTTAGCATGTTTCCAGTTTTCATGTGTGGCTTGTGATGTTTGAATGCTGTGTTGTGGCATTTTTAGTGATATTATTTTGCATGTTTTACCGTTTTTATGTGTGGCTCATAACCCGCATGAAATTCCCTGTCTTTGAGAAAGTAAACTATTTGAATTGAATTGAATTGAAAGAGAGAGAGGAAGCAGACTCACAAAGAAGGGCACCAGTCCTTTGGCTTTGTCCTCCAAAATGGCCGGCCTTCAGCGTCTCTCCCCTCAGTGATCCTTCCGCATCCGTTTCCAGCTTGCGCATGTGCACTGCACCGATCAGCCCCGGGTCTCTCCACGGAGGAATGGGCCTTGTGTGTTGGAACAGAAGGCTTGAATGGTTAAATATTTTGACTTTTTCTTATTCTTTTTTTTCTTTCTTTCTTTTTTTTCTTTCTTTTTTCTTTCTTTCTTTCTTCGTCTTGTTGTTTGTTTTTGTTTGTTTGTTTGTTTGTTCTGTCTGTCTGTCTGTCTGTCTGTCTGTCTGTCTGTCTGTCTGTCTGTATTTCTTTTTTCTTTCTTGTTTTATAGACAAAAACAAAGATGGTCTCGTGTTAAATTTGGTCATGTCTACGTCTATGTCTGTAATTCTGTCCAATTATCTTTTTTTTTTTCAACAGAAGAACCATTGAAACGGGATAGATAAGTGGTTCGATATCTAACTTTACCCCTATGCTAAGGTTAAGCAGCATTGAGCTCATTGTCTCGTGGATGGGTAACCGTTCGTGGCCCTTGGCTTCAGAACTGTACCCCCCCCCCCTTACCTCACTATCTCACATTACATTCTGTCTCCCTTACCCTCACCTTAGCCCTCACCCTAGTCTCCCAGCCCCCCAGCCCAGCCCCCCCCCCAATCCAATCATGTTGTATAGTCCGCGACCACACAGCAGCCATATTTTCGGCTGTACTTGTTCACCCTTAAAAAGAATTCATACGAAAACCATGCAACTTTATCAACAGACCCATCTCCCTGCCCCCCCCCCCACCTCTAGCCCCCCCCCCTTTCACCCCACCCATCTCTCACAACATCTTTAAATAAAACAATCTCATATGAAAACCATACAACTTTATCAGACAAAACCCCATCTCCCTGCCCCCCCAGCCCCCCACTCCCCACCTCTAGCCCCCCCCCCCTCATCCCCCTCCCCCTATTCTCTCACAACATCCTTTAAAAAAAATCATAAAACAATCTCATATGAAACCATACAACTTTATCATGCAAAACCCCATCTCCCTGACCCCCACCACCACCCCCTCCACCCCTCCCCCAACCCTCACACCCCCCCACCTCTAGCCCCCCTCCCCCCGCCCTTCCCCCAACCTCCCTCTCCCCCCCTTCTCTCACACACCTGGTCAGAGCAGTAGGCCACCAGGGAATCCACGAGCTGCCCCATGGTCAGGTCGGGGTTCTTCTCTCTCTG
>CM060341.1:25359056-25366556 GCA_030674155.1 Stramonita haemastoma | reverse complement strand
GAATTTGACAATCAAACAGTTTGTAAAAGAGACTAGGTGAGTGTTCCCCAATGGACCAGAGCATTCTTATAATAGCTGATACACCTTTCTTTGCTCGGTCAGCAAGATCACACATGGTATACGAAAATGAAAGCCGGGTAGACAGATAAATTCCAAGATACTTATACGTATTGACAATTTTCAGTTTCATATCACCATAATGCCAGTTTTCACTAGTAGAGCAAGATAACCTCCATTACGAAAGACAACAACGTTCGATTTATCTAAGTTTACTATTAAATCAAGTCTCTTTGATGTATCATACAATATATTCAACTGATTTTGGAGACCAATCACACTGTCAGAAAATAGCACAACATCATCAGCAAATAACAATATCAACAATTCAATGAAATCTGGTGACAATTGAATACCATGTTTCCCTTTTTCAATAATATCTTTGGTAAGTTCATTGATGAATAATGAAAACAAAACAGGGGAACATATTTCTCCTTGTTTTAAACCAGTAGGACACATGAATACATCCGTCAAGTCACTTCCAGAACGAACACAAGCTTTAACAGTTGAATACATACTTTTGAGAGCAGAAAAATTTTTACCATTTAAACCATTATTACTCAGAACGTTCCATAATTTTTCCCTACATACAGAGTCAAAAGCTTTACAAAAATCAATAAAAGCAACATAAAGTTTGCGATGACGAATTAACTGTTTCTGAGTGAGAGCAAAAAGAGTAAATATATGATCAGTTGTGCTAGTGTTTTTCCCTGAATCCTGCCTGCTCCTCCCCGATTAGCTCACTGTCACCAATCCACTTGGTGATGCGCTTGTTAAGTATAAAACTGTACAGTTTACTACAAATGCTGAGTAGGGAAATACCTCTATAATTATCTGTTACATTAGGATCACCTTTCTTTAGAAGTGGCTGAATAATTGCTAAGCTCCATTCATCAGGATACAATCCATGGTCAAATAGATAGTTGAAAAACTTAAGTAAATAAGGCAAAATAACATCAGCACTGTTTAAAAAATTCACCAATTAATCCATCAGCACCAGCAGCCTTTCTGTCTTTCAACGCTCTAATTGCCTGGGATATTTCACATTCTGTGATAGGCTGGTTCTGATGCTCACAGTTGGTGCTGATTCTGTTATCAGTATCATTCTCACTGGTATTGTTACCAAACATGCAACCCTGGTCATCATCATCAAATACAGTTTCATTGACAGAAACATTAAATACATCCCTGAAGTGAGAATACCACTCATTTTTCGTTATATTACACCCTGTAGAGCGCTCTTTGGCTCGAACACCTCCAATTGTGTTCCAGAATTTCTTAGGATCGTGCAAGTTATTTTCAAGAGACTGAATTATTTTACTTTTGTGATCTGCTTTCTTAAGTCTTAGAAGTTGTTTGTATTCTTTTCTTTTTTGTGAATAACTTTCTCTGTCTTCCTCAAATTGTCTGCGTTTGTGTTCATAACCATACTTCTCCAAATCTAATGTTACATTAGAAATTTTGCGTAAGGCTTTTCTGACAGATTTTCTTTGTTCGCAACATTCCCTGTCAAACCAAGGGTTTCTTTTGTCTATGGTTACAACTATATCTTTTAACATACACTGCCCAGCATGTTTCAAACATTCATTAAATTCAGTTAAGGAAGCATTGATATCTCTGTCAACTTCTGAGACAGCATTATCCAGTTTATCCAGTATAAACTCTGAATGGATCTTTTCCACAAAATCCTCAGACATCTCTTCCTTCCATATGTATTTCTGGATATGGAATGTCTGGCGTTTTTTTGTTTGTTTAATAATCCCATTATTAGTGGTTTTAAATGACAGCATCAAAGCCTGGTGTTTGGACTCAATCATAGGAAGGAGCTTTAAGTTATCACACTTTGACAACAGATCACATGAAACAATAAAGTAATCTATAACACTACAGCCACCTGGTGAAATATACGTAAAACTACCAGGAAAAACGTAAAGACTTCATGCCATTCAATATTGTCAATTTAAATTCTTCACAGACACTTAACAAAAACTTGCCAAAAGAGTTAAGGACAGAATCACTTGATTGTCTAGCAGTCTTCTCAGAATATTCTGACTCGCTTTCACTATCAACATTTTCAGACATGCTAACTAAATCATCAACAGTATCAATATCTCTAGCATTCTGATTAGCTGTCCTAGAGTTAAGGTCACCAAAAATGATAAATGGGAGATCACCACATTCATTAATTGCTTCTAGCAAACTATCTTCTAATAGTGACACACCATTATATATGTCAGTCTCTTCATAGTAGGTCGAGTTTTCAGGCGGTAGATATGCACCTACAAGAAGGCAATCAGACAAAGTTCCAAGAAAATGCCTTGAAATTTTAAGAATAACAATATTATCAATTTCAGTGTCAATGCGTTCAACATATTTACACAATTCTTTCCTGACTAAAAGCACAACACCACCAGAAAGACGCCCATGAGAGCTGTCAGATAGCTTAACTCCAGGAGCTACAAATGGACGTATGACATGGGAAAAAAGACTCAGGGACAGATGCCGTAAAGGTTTCAACAAGAAGTACAAAATCAGTCATGTATAAAAGAAGCAAGATTTATTGTTTCAGCAAAACTAAATAGTCCTTCAACATTGAAGGTTAACAAGGAAATGTGATCAGCAAAAGTGTGTGAATTGTTTTCTCTGGCTGTGCATGCATTGACATTTATACTTCTTGTTACCTTTAAGGAATGACTAGGGCGCTGGCCTAACCCCTATCTGTTACTGCTCTTGGCATGTGACTTTTTTGTGGTGGAGGCTGCACGATCTGCAGAGCTGACTTTTCTGGACACATGTAGGTCCAGAGTGCCCTGCTGAGAGGAGGAGGTGGAACTCTGCAGACGGTTCCTTGTCCTTACTGGGGAACAGTTGGAATGCCCAACCCTTGTCAGTCTTGACTGGTTATTGTTGCCAATGTGGTTGGTTCTGCCTCTACCCTTACCCCTCCCTCCACTGTCTTCACATCCCCTTCTATGGTCTGTTTCATGAGGAGAGCGTTCAGGAGTTCCCCTCCCAAATCCATGGGACTTCGGCGAGTTGGTTTCTGTTGCTGGTGAACAAGGGCGTGGTTCACTCTCAGTCATCACAGTATCCAGACGCTGTGAGTCGGGTGGCAGTGGTCTTTCTTCATCCTCCTGGTCCTCCTCTGTCTCATCTCCTGCAGACTGCGCCTTCTCCTGTTGATCACACCACGCCAGGTGTTCTGAAGAGTCCTGGGAACGTCTTCCTCTGGGGGTGGCAGCTGCTGCTTCTGCGTAAGACTGATGACGTGCTGGTGGGGCGCTGTCCTTCACACGGTCTGTGCTTGATGAGTGAGAGTGAGGGTTTGCTCTGGAATCCTGGACAATGAGCTTTCCATTGACATAATAGGCGTGTTTGTTTTGAGCCTTGTAGTCTCTGATGGTGTCCCTCTGTTGTTGAGTCAGGTCCGCTCCCACTCTCAGGCCCCCATCATTTTTCATTGCATTCTTCCCCTCCCAGTCTCGCATGATGACCATGGCGTCACGCCACTTCTGGAACCGGATGATTAAGGGCCGAGGACGATCGTCAGTGGTAGACTTCTTTCCCAAGCGGTGGGATCGCTCTATGTCATGTTCACTCCAGCTTCTTTGCGGGAAATGACGCTGAAGAATATTGACTGCCTTTTCCGTGCAAGCGTCATAAGAATCTGATTCTGCAGAATCCTCTTTGACACCGTACAGCAGCACGTTGGACCGCCGTGAGTAGCGTTGCTGTCTCTCCACCTCTGCCTCCAGCTGGCTAATCCTTGACGATGTGCAGGTTTGCTCTTCTTTCGCCTGTTCTATGTCTTGCGTGTGCTGACTGACTGTCTGGCCAAGAGACAGGACTGAGTTTTCAAGACGTATGAACTGGGATTTAATCTTTTCATTGATCGCTGTTATAGTTTCTTCCAGGTTTTGCAATCGGCCACCAAGTTCTGCATACTGTTTCTGGGATGTGTGCATGAGTTCCAGTATTTTATTCAGTTTTTCTTCAAAACGTTCACCATGACTGTCAACTTTACTTTCTAACCTCTGACAGTTTCATCAACAGAAGGGCCGGGATTGGATTCAACATCCCCACAAAGGAGGAGCATGAATCTCAAGTTCGGAGGTGGATGCATAGTGCTTTTCTCAGGTGACTCAGGAGATACAAAGTTGGAGCTGTGAAACATAAGGGGGTAGGCACGGAAATGATCGTACAGCCTGACACACCCATCAGTGTCAGCGTGCAAGGGGAGAGAGTCATACAAACACCGTTTCAAAGTGTGCGCATCCCGACAGAAAACAGCGTAAAGGCAAAAGGGAAAGTTATTTAGATTTATAGATAGCTGCAAGAGGTGAACACTGTAAACAGCGCTATTCAACGCCACTGTTATCTGCCTGTCGCCTCTTCGTGTACAACTTTTTCATTTTCCATCTTTCCATCAGGAAGCCATGGAATTGATGATGCAAATCGGCCATAACATGATCGATATGCTTGTATGCCAATCGTCATTATGCTGATGACTGTACAACTAATTAATAATTAATTAAACATCTAATTTAGTTGCACTGAAAAAATTTGCAGCCGCACAGCTCGTGAACACCTGTTCATCCCCCGAGAGAGAGAGAGAGAGAGAGAGAGAGAGAGAGAGAGAGAGAGAGAGAGAGAGAGAGAGAGAGAGAGAGAGAGAGAGAGAGAGAGAGAGAGAGAGAGAGACGAGACAGACAGACGACAGAGACAGACAGACACACAGACAGACAGACAGACAGAGACAGAGACAGAGACAGAGACACAAGAGAACAGAGGAGACGAGAGAGAAGAGAGAGAGAGAGAGAGAGAGAGAGAGAGAGAGAGAGAGAGAGAGAGAGAGAGAGAGAGAGAGCAATAGACAGAAAGATAAACAGACAGACAAATAAACAGCAAGGCAGCCAAAAAGACAGACCAACAGACAGACAAAACAACAGACAGACAGACAGACCAACAGACAGACAGACAGACAGACAGACAAAGACGTCAGACTGACTCCAGGCATGACGACTCGTTCCACGTCTTTAAGGACGTCCTCCCAAGCGTCAGGGTCATCTGGGACCTTGTCAGGGATCATACCTGCCCAAAATATTCCATTTTTATTTATTTATTCATTATATTTTTTATTTTACTCTTTTATATAGAGGATAATGGAATAAGCAGCCGTGTGCTTTTTTTTTTACCCTGTCCCCGTGTGTATGCAGTTGTGTAAATATTGCCAGGGACGGTGGCAGGATGGTTAAGACGTTCGCCTGCCAATATGTAAATCGTGAGTTTCTGGGTTCGTACCCAGCCTCGCCCTTTCTTCCCAGTTTGACGAAAAAATCGAACTGAATGTCAAAGTCATTCGGATGAGACTCGAAACCGAACCCCTGTGTGCGAATGCACGCAGAACATCTTGCGCACACGTTAAAACCCCGTTCCACCTTTCGGAAGAGTAGGCCATCGTGTGCCGGTAGGAGCGGATGACAAAATTATAACAAACCAGCATGCACACAGGTGTCGTGTTTAGACACCATCCCTGAGGAAAAATCGTGGAGTTGGAGTCCCAGAGCGGCTCGGGGCTGTAGGTATATGGCAAACGTTCTGGTGGCTCCTGCGACGGTACTGGAACCATTCGTATCGGTCAATGCCCTTCCAATGGATCATTCCAGTGCCGTGGAGAGGGGGGGTCTGCTGCATGGGTAACAGCTTGCCCTCCATACATACTTGCCCAGGCTTTGCGCTCTAAAGACTAGAGCGCAACTCCATAGTCTTCCGAGACTGATGGGTGCCTACTACTACTACTACAAATATTGCCATCTGTTCCCTCCGGCACACAATGGCCAACTCTTACGAAAAGCGGAAGAGGATTTCACTGTGCGCAAGATGGTGTGTGTGTGTGTGTGTGTGTGTGTGTGTGTGTGTGTGTGTGTGTGTGTGTGTGTGTGTGTGTGTGTGTGTTTTCTGTGAAAGTGCTCAACATAGGGACTGCACCTGCCCAAAATATTCAATCATTAATTTATCATAGGGCCTTATCAGGGATCATATCTGCCCAAAATATTCAATCATTAATGTACCATGGGGCCTTGTCAGGGATCATACCTACCCAAAATATTCAATCATTAATGCACCATGGGGTCTTGTTAGGGGTGTACCTGCCCAAAATAATTATTCAATCAATTTATCATGGGGCCTTGTCAGGGAAGTACCTGCGCACTGTTTAATTATCAATTTATCATGGGGCCTTATCAAGGATCATACATGCCCAAAATATTCAATCATTAATGCACCATAGGGCCTTGTCAGGGATTGTACGCGCCCAAAATATTCAATCAAATGCACAATGTGGCCAAAATATTCAATCATTAATGCACAATGGGACATTGTACCTGCCCAAAATATTCAATCATAAATTAACCAAGGGGCCTTATCAGGGTCGTACCTGCCCAAATAACGACTTTTGAGGAAGAAGTTGAGGGATGAGTAAAAGTGGGGACGAGATAGTTCAGTGGTCAGGGCACTACGCTCTCCCGAAGCTAAGATTAAGCAGCAATGAGCGTGTCTACCTCTAGAATGGGTGATCTTTCATTTCCCTTGGCTTCAGTTTACCCAGCTGTCAATGGGTACCTGCCCTCTTTTACGGACAGTGAAGTAAAGCAGCAAGGGAGAGGAGATGGGCGCCGCCCTAAAAAAGATGGCCTCTAAAGAAGCTGAGGTCTCTGACACCTCGCTCCCTAACGATCCCATAGGTTATTTTTTAAAATTTTATCTTATTTTATTCTTTTATATCGAGGATCATGGAATAAGCACTCTTGTGCTTTTTTTTTTTTTTTTACATCCAGTCCCAGCGTGTATGCAGTTTTGTAAAATGTCATCTGTTCCCACCGGCACACGATGGCCTACTCTTACGAAAAGCGGAACAGGATTTAACATGTGCGCAAGATCTCTTGCGTGCGTTCACACAACGGGGCTTCGGTTTATAGTCTCATCCGAAAGACTTTTGGGGAGAGTGGAGCCAGCACTGATGTGAACTCCAGGGGGATAAAACCTCCTCCAACAGGAACTCGAACCCGGGTCGTCAAATTGCGAGCGCAATGTTCTGACCACTAGGCTATCCTGCTCCCCCGTGCCCAAATGAAGGCATGAATGTCAAAGTCATTCGGATGAGATTATAAACCGAGGTCCCGTGTGCGTACGCACGCATTACATCTTGCGCACACGTTAAAATCCCGTTCCGCCTTTCGGAAGAGCAGGCCATCGTGTGCCGGTAGGAGCGGATGACAAAAAAAAACAAAAAACCAGCATGCACACAGGTGTTGTGTTTAGACACCATCCATGAGGGGAAAAAAAATAATGGGTAGGCGCTGCACTTGTGGCGACGCGCTCTCCCTGGGGAGAGCAGCCCGAATTTCACGCAGAGAAATCTGCTGTGACATAAAGTGCTATAAA
>CM060341.1:25349056-25354056 GCA_030674155.1 Stramonita haemastoma | reverse complement strand
CCAGTGCTCTACATTGGAAATCATTTGGCATAAGGACAGAAGTTCGTGCGTAAGCCTAGTTAGCCCTATTCTAATGGTAATTCATGGTTTGCTGTTTGCCCATGAAAGGAAGCTACACCACAAACACCCATCCACCTACCCACCCATCCACCCACACCCACCCACCCACACACACACACACACATTCACACACACACGCACAGAGAAGAGAGAGAGAGAGAGAGAGAGAGAGAGAGAGAGAGAGAGAGAGAGAGAGAGAGAGAGAGAGAGAGAGAGAGAAGAGAGAGAGAGAGAGAGAGAGAGAGAGAGAGAGAAGACAGACAGACAGACAGACAGACAGACAGACAGACAGACAGACAGACAGACAGAGAGACAGACAGACAGGACAGACAGACAGACAGAAGAGAGAGAGAGAGAGAGAGAGAGAGAGAGAGAGAGAGAGAGAGAGAGAGAGAGAGAGAGAGAGAGAGAGAGAGAGAGAGAGAGAGAGAGAGAGAGAGAGAGAGACAGACAAGACACAGACACAGACACAGAGAGAGAGGAGGATAATGTACAGATATCTAATTTGGTGCGATTATTTGACAACAAATCAGTGACTGCAAACAGAGATTTCATTAATTAATCTCTTAGAACATTACTGAAGCTAACAAAACAACACGTCTAACATCTTTCTCCTCAAACCAATTCATTCCAGAAGTATCGAGTACAGAGATTGTTTTTTTTTTTCTTCTTCTTCTTTCTTGTCTTTAAATAACGTAAAGTAGGTTACTGTTTGACAAAATAACACTCAGAATGTCATAAATGTTACGATTTTACAGAAGTAAAATATCACTTTGGCTGACACTCCCAACAACTAGGAAAATAAATTTAAAAAATACAACAAAACACCTCCTAAAAACGAACACAACCCTCCAGCTCATCAATACACTGACATTAGGCCTACTATATCCAAATCACTCAATAGTCGAACTGAAAGCAGTCGGAGATGAGTGTGTGTGTGTGTGTGTGTGTGTGTGTGTGTGTGTGTGTGTGTGTGTGTGTGTGTGTGTGTGTGTGTGTGTGTGTGTGGTGTGTGTGTGTGTGGTGTGTGTGTGTGTGTGTGTGTGTGTGTGTTAGTGTTAGTGTGTGTGTGTGTGTGTGTGTGTGTGTGTGTGTGTGTGTGTGTGTGTGTGTTGTTGTTTACGGTCTATCCACTAAAAAGTGATTTTAGACAGGACATGGGGATGAGAAGATGGAAGTGAATATATGAGTGTGTTTGTTAAGTAGAATGAATCATACAAGGAAGAAAAAAATAAACAGAACTAACCATGAGAAACTCACTGAACAATGTATATAAATTAGAACAGCAGAAAAAGGACAAACTTGAATAAGTGTGTGTGCGCTCACGTGTGTGTGTGTGTGTGTGTTGTGTGTGTGTGTGTGTGTGTGTGTGTGTGTGTGTGTGTGTGTGTGTGTGTGAGAGAGAGAGAGAGAGAGAGAGAGAGAGAGAGAGAGAGAGAGAAGAGAGAGAGAGAGAGAGAGAGAGAGAGAGAGAGAGAAGAGAGACAGACAGACAGACAGACAGACAGACAGACAGACAGACAGACAGACAGATAGAGACAGAGATAGAGACATAGACACAGGGAGAGAATACGAATGTTTTATTCAGATTTTGGGCAGAACGCATTCTGGAATGGGTGGGGATGGGGGTGGGAGGATACACATCATAAAAAAACAGATACAATCTCTTACAAAAGCTATTCTTTCTTCTTCTTCTGATTCGCATTATTCTTCTTCTTTGCATTCTTCTTCTTCTTCTCCTCCTCCTCCTCCTCCTTTTCTTCTTCGCATTCTTTTCTTCTTCTTCTTCTCTTTCTTCTTCTTCTTCTCTTTCTTCTTTGCATTCTTCTTCCTCCTCCTCTTTCTTCTTCTCCTCCTCTTTCTTCTTCTTCGAACAACTATAATTGTTGTCTCTCATAGGAGTGAAAAAACGTGTTGCGCTGCGTGCCATTACTTTAAGCGCCCCGACACGACATCACAGACCCATCGCATCCGACTTCGGTGCGCCGTGATGGAGAAACCCGTTACCTTTGAAGTTCTTTCTGGATAAGAAACTGCAGGAGGAATGGTGGACCAAGTAAGAGATGTGTGTTAAGTGTTTTGTGTCTTTGTTTAGTAACAGAGTGAACATACTTGATGTCCCATCTCTATTCTAAACCTTGGGAACACGGCACAGCTAGTCAGTTTAGGATAATAAGACCTCTAAAAAAGAGGTTGCATAAAATATACCATTTCACCATGAAGGCGAAGTGTATGCAACGGAGAGTTTTCGATCACTATCCAAGAAAACAGAGCATCGACAATTCACAGGTAGTGTCTCTAAATAGAAACACGACGCCTGCGATTGCCCGCTCCGATCACATGGGAGATAATCTACTTACCACCCCACCACAATTTATTTTATTATTCTTTTATATCGAGGATAATGGAATTAGCACTCGTGTGCTTTTTTTTTTTACATCCAGTCCCCCGCGTGTATATGCAGTTTTCTAAAATCTTGTCAACTTTTCCTATGCCCATCCCTCTGTGTAAATAGTTTTTTTTTTCAGTTTTCGCCGGAGGCACACATCAGACACAGAGGGGTACTTTCAAGAGCAGGACCGGGCCAGCAACAGAAGCAACATCAGCAGCAACATCAGCAGCAACAGCAGCAGCAACAAGCAGCAGCAGCAAGCAGTGTAGGCGATCCGATGTCAAAGGCGAAGCTTTGCTATCTGTAGCGATGCTGAGACAGCAATTACTGGATGCAAATCACCACCGCTCCTCTCTCTCTGTCTCTCTCTGTCTCTCTCTGTCTCAATCTCTCTGTCTCTGTCTGTCTGTCTGTCTGTCTGTCTGTCTCCCTCCCTCCCTCCCCCCATCCCCACTCCCCTGCTAGACCCTGCGTCTCCAATCTTAGCTCGCCCGAACTGAACTATCGATCTTTGTTCCCGGGTCTTTTTTTTTTTTTTTGGGGGGGGGGGGACTTGTGGGTTCCTCCCTCCCTCCCTCCGGTTTTTTGGGGGGACTTGTGGGTTCCTACCCTCTCTCCCACCCCCTTCCTCTCCCCGTCAACCCACCCCAACCCCATCCCGTGGGTGGTGGGTGGGTGGGTGGGGGGGGGGGGGTCTTCTAAGCACACATATTTCCACATGTCAGCACTCTTGTTCACAACACTTGTTACTTGTCGTTTGTTTTGGAAGATATTTACAATTCTGTCCCCCGTTTTTTTTTTTTAAAGCGCGAGGGGGTTGGGGGAGGGGGGGAGGGGGGTTTGCAGGTGGTGGTGGGGTGGTGGTGGTGGTAGGGAGGTGGTGGTAGGGGAGGTGTGTGGTGGTGGGGTTGCTGTTTTTGTGGCATTATTTTTTATATGGTTTTGTTTGTTTTTTGTGGGGTTTTTCTTGGAGGGATTTTTTTTTTAGAGAGAGAGGGAATTTTTTTTTTTTTGCGTGGTTGTGGATGGTTGGTTGCTTTTTGTTAATTTGTTTGGGAGTGGGGGTGGTTTGGGACGTGGGTGGGGGTGTTTACTAGCTTTCTTGCTTTCTTTGCGGAAAGATTATTGAGGGATCAGAACCAGAAATCCTCCCGAGGGCAGATTGCAGCCACCACCACCCCCACCACCACCACCACCACCACCACCACCACCACCACCGCACCCACCACCACCCCACCACCACCACCACCGCCGCCGCCACCACCACCACCACCACCACCACCACCACCACCACCACCGCCACCACGCCACCACCACCACCCACCACCACTACCACCACCACCACCGCCACCACCGCCACCACCACCACCCACCACCACTACCACCACCACAACGACAGATGAGACTGTAATCCAAGTTCCCGTGTGCTACCGCAAGCAAGGCATCTTCCGGCCGGCACACGTTAAAACCTGTTCCTCTTTTTTGGAAAAGTAGACCATTGTGTGCTGATAGGAACGGATGACAAAAATTGACAAAAAAACTGCATACACACAGGGACTTGGATGTTTAAAACTTTTTTTTTATAAATCACACGAGTGGTTATTCTACTATTCTTGAAATGAAAGAATAAAATAAATAGATCAATAAGATAAAAACACCAACACTGACAACCACAACGATAGCCACACTGTTCAGAGGGAAACACACAGGATCTTCCTTGCTACTTCTGCATCAAGCACATAGGATCCCAGCTCTTGCACAAAGCACACAAGATCCCTGCTCTTGCACAAAGCATACAGATCCCTGCTCTTGCACAAAGCACACAAGATCCCTGCTCTTGCACAAAGCACACAAGATCCCTGCTCTTGCATAAAGCACAACAGGATCCTGCTCCTGTATAAAGCACACAGGATCCCTGCTCTTGCACAAAGCACACATGATCTTCCCTGCTCTTGCACAAAGCACACAGAATCTTCCCTGCTCTTGCACAAAGCACACATGATCTTCCCTGCTCTTGCACAAAGCACACAGGATCTTCCCTGCTCTTGCACAAAGCACACAAGACCCCTGCTCTTGCACAAAGCAGCAATCCTGCTCCTGCATAAAGCACAGAGGATCCCTGCTCTTGCACAAAGCATACAAGATCCCTGCTCTTGCACAAAGCATACAAGATCCCTGCTCTTGCACGAAGCACAAAGGAGGAATCCTGCTCTTGCACAAAGCACAAATGAGGATCCCTGATCTTGCACGAGGCACAAAGGAGGAATCCTGATCTTGCACAAAGCACAGAGGATCTTTCCTGCTCCTGCATCAAAGCACACAGGATCCCTGCTCTTGCATAAAGCACACAGGATCTTTCCTGCTCCTGCATCAAAGCACACATGATCTTCCCTGCTCGTGCATCAAAGCACACAGGATCTTCCCTGCTCTTGCACAAAGCACACAGGATCCCTGCTCTTGCACAAAGCACACAGGATCTTCCCTGCTCTTGCACAAAGCACACAGGATCTTCCCTGCTCTTGCACAAAGTACAAAAGAGAAAATCCTG
>CM060341.1:25319325-25321825 GCA_030674155.1 Stramonita haemastoma | reverse complement strand
TATGGGCGGGTGTTCTGTCAGGGTTAAAAAGTAAAGGAGTCCCATAACCTAACGTGGTCGTAGGGGAGCGAGGTGTCAGAGACCTCAACTTCTCCAGGGGCCAGGATATTGAGGGCGGCGCCCATCTCCTCTCCCTCGCTGCTTTACTTTCCCTGACCCTAAAGAGGGCAGGTACCCACTGAGAGCTGGGTGAACTGGGGGGAACTGTACTGAAGCCAAGGCGCGCAAACGGTCACCCATCCACTCGGTAACAACGCTCGACGCTGCTTAACATTGGCTGGGGGAAAGCGAGCGCTCTGACCACTGAGCTATGCCGTCCCCACTGTCAGGGTCAGAAAAAGCAAAAACCTATTTCTACATGTCTGTTCGGGGAATCTACCCACGTATTTTCTTCTCTTTTATTTGCCCCTCGGCTAAAACATCGAGGTTTAACAATAAAGCGAGTTTTGCGTAATCCACTGTTTGTTTTTGACTCCTCATTCAGGTAACCGCAGTCCGACTTCGGGGATGAAGTCTACGTGTAAGTACGGTTTTAACCCCTTTCTGCCTTTCAGAAGAGTAGGCCATGGCATAGCGAACCCGGTAGGATCGGATGACAAATGAAAATAGAAGTCACTTGCACACCCGTGATCGTGTTTAGTAGACACTATCCCCAGAATTCGGAATGCGGGTACCTAAATGGTCGATATAAACGGCTGCTGCGAAGGCAAAAAAAATCTTACTGTTGGGGAATCTTAGAGCTACAATGAGAGAAACAGTACCAAATTTCCGAGAGAGTTTTGTTTGCAGTTAAAATTTGATAAAGTTGATGTCATTGAAGCTCGCTTTCATCACCTAACCCTGCTACATAAGCTCTTAACCTTTGGGGACATGATAGCCTAGTGATCAGAACATTGCGCTCGTTATTTGACGACCCGGGTTCGATTCCCGTTCGAGGGGATTTTTCTTCTGGAGTTAACATCAGTGCTGACTTCATTCTCCCCAAAAGTCCTTCGGATGAGACTATAAACCGAGGCCCCGTGTGCGAACGCACGCAGAACATCTTGCACACATGTTAAATCCTGTTCCACTTTTTTTAAGAGTAGGCCATTGTAAGCCGGTGGGAACAGATGATAAGATTCACAAAACTGCATACACATGGGGACTGGATGTATAAAAAGCACATGAGTGCTTATTCCATTATCCTCGATATAAATGAATAAATAAATAGATAAATAAACAAGACAGGCTGTAGTAGGCTAGGTTTTCGAGTCCAATGCCTTTTCACAACCTCAGTAGGACTGTTACAGGCCTTAATTTTAACCCTCAGAGGCCCAAGATTATGTTGCGCTTGAAAGAAAATTAGAAAATTTGGGTCAGAGGTTTAGTTTAGGCCATATTATTATAAGGATTTGCAATCAGATTTGATGTATCTTAATTTTGACCTACCTTTTTCTATTTGTTCCTTCAGTGACCCATTGTGCTTTAGCGCTAAAAACAAAATCCATCCTTTCCTACGATTTTACCTGCAATAATTATGCGAAGCTTCGGACACTTTTGCTGTGGCGACCTGGGGGGACACTGATGTAATGTTCAGGATCTTTAGCGTACAAAAGCTGATTTAATATGCACGTATGGATATCAACCTTTTCATTTGTCCGAAAATTGTTCTTGGTGTTATTTGGTGGTGGTGGTAGTAGTGGTGGTGATGGTGGTGGAGGTAGACCTATTTATTGGTTTGTTTATTTTTTTGGTGGGGTTTTGTTTTTGCTTTTACTTGCAAAATATTATGATACAACAATCAATCTTCGCTCTCCATTGTAGCAAGAACTGTATAAAAGTAAAACCTGAACAACCCATGACTCCAGAACGGTTTGCATTGTATTGTATTGTATTGTATTGAATTGTGTTGTGTTGTGTTGTGTTGTGTTGTATTGTATTGTATTATATTGTATTGTATTGTATTGTGTTGTGTTGTGTTGTGTTGTATTGTATTGTATCGCATTGTATTATATTGTATTGTATCGCATTGTATTGCATCGTATCGTATTGTATTGTATTGTACTGTACTGCGATGTATTGTATTCTATTGTACTTTATTGTACTTTATTGTAGTGTATTGTATTGTAGTGTATTGTACTGCGCTGTACTGTGCTGTGCTGTACTATACTGTATTGTATTGTGTTGTATTGTACTCTATTCTTTTCTATTACACACATGTACACACACAACAGCAACACACACACACACACATACACACACACTCACCAACACACACCACACACACACACACACACCAACACACACACACACACACAACACCAACACACACACACACACACACACACACGCACACACACACACACACACACACACACACACACACACACACACACACACACACACACACACACACACACACACCTCACCATTAGTCAACCTTGTTGGAGCTCGAGCCAAAGGAATCAAATGACAAAAATAAAAGCAGTTTTCCATTTAGAAAACAATAAAAACTACCATA
>CM060341.1:25307077-25316725 GCA_030674155.1 Stramonita haemastoma | reverse complement strand
GAAAATTCCAACTGCTCTTTCCGTGGAGAGCGCATCGCCACAAGAGCAGCGCTTCCGTTTTTGTGTTGTTTTTTTTCTTTTCCTGTCTGTACATAGTGACTGGCCAAGACAGTCTTACAGGGAACAGTAAGGGGAGGGAGACGAAGAGGCAGACAGAGGAAACGACGAGAAGACAACATCTAAGAGTGGACTGGACTTGGGTAGAACGATCTGCTACAGAGGGTGGAGGACCGTGGGGAGTGGAGGAAGCTGGTTGCAAAATCTTCAGTTGTGCCTCCACGGCCCACGGGACTACGGGACAGGTGAAGGTGAAGATGTAGTGATTTCCCTATCAGAATGACTTTTTTCTTACATTTGGCCAGGAACTCTCTTTGTTACCGTGGATTTTTTCCCATGCGCTAATTACTCGGATTATTGTAAAGACTAGCACCCAGACCACCACTCACTGATCATGGTCTCTAGTGGATGGAAAAAAGTTTCGGGCACAAGCGGGGATCAAACCAGGACTTTCCGTGGGATACGTCTAGACCACCGATTCATTGTGACTTCGTTAGCGCGCCTCGACTTCAGTACAGTCCCCCTGTTCACCCAGCTGTAAATGGGTACCTGCCCTCTTTAGGGTCAGGGAAGGTAAAGCAGCGAGAAAGAGGAGATGGGCGCCGCCCTCAATATGCTGGCCCCTAGAGAAGCTGAGGTCTCTGATGCCTCGCTCCCCTACGACCGCCTAGGTTATGGAACACCTTTACCTTTTACCTTTAATCAATGTCTTAATAGAATAGAGTGTTAACTTAATGTATATTTCTCTTATCACACAACATGTCAATAACAATTTGGTTTTATATCATAAAATGAGCATGTGTCACCACCACCACCACCACCCCTATCACCATCATCATCCTCTTCATCATCCTCTTCATCATCATCATCATCATCATCATCATCATCATCATCATCATCATCATCATCATCATCATCATCACCACCACCACCACCACCATCACCACTATCATCATCATCATCATCATCATCATCATCATCATCATCATCATCATCGTCATCATGACAAACTGCACACACATGGGGACAGGATGTAAAAAAACAAACCCAAAAACACATGAGTGCTTTTTCCATAATCTTTGAAATAAAAGAAGAGTTTATATATATATATATATATATATATATATATATATATATATATATATATATATATATATATATATATATATATATACATATATATATATATATATATATGTATATATATATACATATATATATATATCTGCATATTCATTTATTTCTTGTTAGCGTGACGCTTCAATGTTTCTTCATAGAGGTACTGGAAAAGTCAACGCAGCCAGTCCGCCAGCCCGCTAGTCAGTCAGCCAACCAGTCAGCCAGTCTGTCACCCAGTCAGCCAGTTAGCCAGCCAGTCACCCAGTCAGTCAGCCAGTCAGTTACTCACTCATAACCAACCAGCCAGTCAGTCAGCCAGTCAGCCAGCCAACCAGTCAGTCAGTCGGTCAATCAGTAAATCAGTCAGTTAATAAATAAGCCAACCAGCCAACCAGTCAATCAGCCAACCATTTAGTCAGTCAGCCAACCAGTCAGCCAACCAGTCAATCAGCCAACCATTTAGTCAGTCAGCCAACCAGTCAGCCAGTCAGCCAACCAGTCAATCAGCCAACCATTTAGTCAGTCAGTCAATCAGTCAGCCAACCAGCCAACCATCTAATCAGTCAGTCAGCCAACCAGCCAGTCAGTCAGTCAACCACTCAGCCAGTCAGTCAGTCAACCAACCAGCCAGCCAGTCAGTAAACCAGTCAGTCAAAACAGAGGACTGACGTGACGCGTTCAGAGGCAGAAGGGAGTTTGCGGAATAGCCCGGCAAACAAACAACTCTTGCCTGTGGAACGAAACATGGCGGTGTTCGCTACTTCACTCCTCCACAGAGAATTATCCTGTTTCTGAAACAAGAGTAGATTTGATTTATTCTTTTATATCGAGGATAATGGAATAAGCACTCTTGTGCTTTTTTCATCCAGTCCCCGTGTGTATGCAGTTTTGTAAATGTCATCTGTTCCCACCGGCTTACGAAAAGCGGAACAGGATTCAACGTGTGCGCAAGGTGTTCTGCGTGCGTTCGCACACGGGGCCTCGGTTTAAAGTCTCATCCGAAGGACTTTTGGTGAATCGTATCCACCCTGCACTCTCAATATGTAGGTGGCCATACAAAACAAACAAAACCAAAATCGAAAATCGGAAATTAATCCACTAAAAAAACAAAACAAAGTACAGTGAGGTCGTTGTTGTCGTTACTAGTATAACCATAAGCATCGTCGTCGTCGTCATCATCGTCATCCTCCTCCTCCATCATCATTGCTGTCGTGGTGTCGTCACCAGCACTACCACCATCACCATCACCACTGTTATTATCATCATCATCATCATCATCATCATCATCATCATCATCATCGTCGTCGTCGTCGTCGTCGTCCTCGTCATAGCTGCCATCCCTTATTACCATAATCATTGTTATCATAGTTATCATGACAATCGTTATTGTTATTTTAATTTTATTATTTTATTTATTCATTTATATCGAGGATAATGGAATAAGCACTCATGTGCTTTTTTTTTTACACCTAGTCCCCGTGTGTTATTGTTTTCATGCCTGTCTTTGCATTTTCTTTCAGGCCCCCAAATGGCCCCTGAGGTCGGTCTGTCTGTCCCGAGCCTAAGGCTCATCAGGCCGGTGCTTATCCCGGTTTCTGTGGCGTTAAGCGACTGAGAGTCATAGACTCCCCCCTGGATAGGACGCCAGTCTATCGCAGGGTTAACCCCCAACACAAGGTTAGTACCCCTTTTGCACCTGGGCGGGGTGAGAAAATAGCCGTAAAGTGCCTTTTCCAAGGGCACAACGCCATAGCCGAAAGCTGGGATCAAACCCGCAACCTTTAGATTACGAGTCCAACGCCCTAACCACTAGACTACAGCGGCGGCGCCCCTGAGATCGGCAGAGCTATAAAGAAGATGATCGGAGATTATTATTTCTCTAAAATCGTGGAGCAGAAAAGAGAAAACGTGAAATAGGCATCCATTCAAAAGAGATGGATGGTGGAGTCCAATCCAATCCAATCCAATCATGTTGTTTATAGCCCCGCCGACCACACAGGCCATGTCGGGGCTGTCACCTCGTCACATAAATTTAAAATTCAGATTCAAATTGTGCTATATAATATACGAATATTTTGGTCAGAAAAGATTTCCAATGAAGATCTACTGAGGAAATGCAACCAAACTGACATGGGCACCATCATTAGCAAACGAAGATGGAGATGGATTGGGCATACACTCCGGAGAGACACACAATCTATCACAAGAACAGCACTGCACTGGACCCCAGACGGCAAGAGAAAGAGAGGAAGACCAAGAACAACATGGAGGAGGACAGTGGAATGTGAGATGGAAGCCATGCAGCACTCTTGGGAGTTCATTGACCAGGCTGGCCCAGGATAGGCAGGGATGGAAAGTCTTTGTTGCTGCCCTACACACCACTGGGTGTAAAGGATGATGATGATGATGATGATGATGATGATGATGATGATGATGATGATGATGATGATGATGATGATGATGATGATGATGATGATGATGATGATGATGATGATGATACAATATACAGATTAAAACGGGGTATAAAACCAACTTTACTCTCTTTGCAAGTATCGACGCCCTGGTCAGCTATAAGGGTGGGGAGTCAGAAGAAGAAGAAGAAAACAAAATGTTTCAAAGTCAGAGAACATGTGTAGAAAGAAGCTGACACTGTTTTTCTATGAAGCTTCTTCCAATACACAGTACTCAAGCTTCTAGAGGAAAACTGCGGTGTGACTACTTCAGCCACAATAATTATGGTTTGAAAGAAAAAAGAAATTGAAACTAATAAATTATTGATTTATTTTAGTTAGTTAGTTAGTTAGTTAGTTAGTTAGTTAGTTAGTTAGTTAGTTAGTTAGTTAGTTAGTTAGTTAGTTAGTTAGTTAGTTAGTTAGTTAGTTAGTTAGTTAGTTAGTTAGTTAGTCGGTCGGTCGGTCGGTCGGTCGGTCGGTCGGTCGGTTGGTTGGTTAGTTAGTTAGTTAGTTATCTATTCTTTTATATTCTTTGATATCGAGGATTATTATTATTATTTTTAGTCCAGTCCTCGTGTGTATGCAGTTTTGTAAATCTTGTTTAGCATTAAGGTAAGACTGCTAAAAAAAAAAAAAAAAAAAAAAAAAAACCAAGAATACCGCAAAAGGTTTGGATTTAACAAGATTTTATTTTCGGCTTCTGAAGCATCACATACTCGGGTCTTGCGCCTTTACATCGACACTAAGGCAAAGGTGGTCCCAGACCCCAGTCGTTTTATGTTCTTTCTTTTACATACTATTAACCGACTGTGGAGAATATTACACAAAATAAAGAGAAATGATGAATAGTTAACATAAATAAATTAAGTACCGTTTACCTAAGCGGTCTCTTACACATACACATAGGTAGATAGGTAGATAGATAGATAGACAGACAGACAGACAGACAGACAGACAGACAGACAGACGGACGGACGGACGGACGGACGGACGGACGGACGGACGGACGGAAAGACAGACAGACAGACAGACAGACAGACAGACAGACAGACAGACAGATAGACAGATAGATAGATAGATAGATAGATAGATAGATAGATAGATAGATAGATAGATAGATAGATAGATAGATAGATAGATAGATAGATAGATAGATAGATAGATAGATAGATAGATAGCACACGGGGCCTCGGTTTATAGTCTCATCTGTTTTGTGGAGAGTGGAGTCAGCACTGATGCTAACTCCAAGGGAAAAAATCCCCTCGAACGAGAATCGAACCTGGGTTGTCAGATTACGAGCGCAATGTTCTGACCACTAGGCTATCCCGCCCGTCCCCGAGAGTGCCTAGGAGTGGCAGTGTGTCAGGATGCTAGAGAGATGAACATAGGAGTAATAGTAGGACGGGATAGCCAAGTGGTCAGAACATTGCGCTCGCAATTTGACGACCCGGGTTCGATTCCCGTTCGAGGGGATTTTTCTCCTGGAGTTAACATCAGTGCTGACTCCACTCTCCCCAAAAGTTCCTCGGATGAGACTTTAAACCGAGGCCCCGTGAGCGAACGCACGCAGAACATCTTGCGTACATGTTAAATCCTGTTCCGCTTTTCGTAAGAGTAGGCCATTGTGTGCCGGTGGGAACAGAAACATTTACAAAACTGCATACACACGGGGACTGAATGTAAAAAAGCAAATGAGATCTCATTCCATTATCCTCGATATAAAAAGATAAAATGGATAAATCCAACAACAACAAAATAGTAGTGGTCGGGTAATCCTCCCCCCAACCCCCCGCCCGCCCAAAATTCAACAACAAAAATATCTGCATGCAAACGCACACTATCAAGCGCACGAATGCTGTGCACAGATGTTGACATATACATGCATGCATGCACACATACATACATACATACATACATACATACATACATACATACATACATACATACATACATACATACATACATACATACATACATACATACATACATACATACATACATACATACATACATACATACATGCACTCAGCAGTGACAGTGCAAGTGGGACCAGATGACAATATTTACAAAACTGCATGCACATGGGGACAGGACGTAAAAATAAAAAAGCACATGAGTGTCTATCCCATTATTCTTGATATAAAAGAAGAAATCAATCAATCAATCAATCAAGAAATAAAGGCACACACACATACACACACACAACACACACAGACACAACACACACACGCGCGCGCGCGCACGAACACACGCACGCACACACTCGCACAAACACACACACATAGATAGATAGATAGATAGATAGATAGATAGATAGATAGATAGATAGATAGATAGATAGATAGATAGATAGATAGATAGATAGATAGATAGATAGATAGATAGATAGATAGATAGATAGATAGATAGATAGATAGATAGATAGAGCTCAGAGGATAGCTCAGCGGTCAGAGCACTCGCTTTCCCCCAGCCAATGTGAAGCAGCGTCGAGCGTGGTTACCATTTGGATGGGTGACCGTTTGCGTGCCTTGGCTTCAGTAAGTCCCCTACCCCCCACTCCCCAGTTCACCCAGCTGTAAATGGGTACCTGCCCTCTTTAGGGTCAGGGAAGGTAAAGTAGCGAGGGAGAGGAGATGGGCGCCACCCTCGAGAAGGTGGCCCCTAGAGAAGCTGAGGTCTCTGATGCCTTGCTCCCCTACGACCACAAAGGTTATGGGACACCTTTACCTTTTACACTTCTTACTGTAATGATGGCACAACCCCCTCCACTGGGAGAAAAACCCGAGTTTCTCTCTGAAAAGTCTGCAGTAACTGATAGTTTTATTTCTTTCTTTCGTTATTTAGTTATTCTTTTATATCGAGGATAATGGAATAAGCATTCATGTGCTTTATTTTTACATCCAGTCCCCGGCCGTGTGTATGCAGTTTTGTAAATCTTGTCATCTGTTTCCACCGGCACGCGATGGCCTACTCTTACGAAAAGCGGAACAGGATTTAACGTGTGCGCAAGATATTCTGCGTGCGTTAGAACACGGGACCTCGGTTTAAAATCTCATCCGAAGGACTTTTGGGGGAAGTGGAGTCAGCACTGATGTTAACTCCAGGGGAAAAATCCCATCGAACGGGAATCGAACCCGGGTCGTCAAATTGCAAGTGCAATGTTCTGACCACTAGGCTATCCCGATAGTGATATATAATGCAATGCAATACAATACAATACATTACAATATGATACGATGCAACACGATACGACACAATGCATGTAATGCAATGCAATGCAATGTAATACTATGTCAATACGATACAGTGCAATACAAAGCAGCGCAACGCAACGCAACCCAATTCATTGCAATACAATGCAACACGATATAATACAATACAATACAATATACTACGGTACAATGCTACACAATGCAACACTGCTTTTCTGTACTTATTTATTTATGCATTATTTCATTTTTGTAAGGTCTTTTATTTCGAGGATAATGGAATAAGCACTCATGTGCCTTTTCACATCCAGTCCTCGTGTGTGCGCAGCTCGTAAATTTTGTCATCGGTTCACACCGGCACACAATGGCCTACTCTTCTGAAATGCAAGTAAGTAACTGATCAAACGCCCGCATTCTCCAAAGTCGGAATGTGGCTACCTGAATTACGGAGAGGAAAAACGGTCGCTTTATGCAAAAAATATCAGCATTTGATGAAGCTTGGGAGCTTTAGCCCAGGAACAAAGAAAAAGATTTGCATTGTTTGATACTTCAGCAGATAGTTATGGTATAGCATGTTTGGAAGCAGGCAGTTGTATCTCACTGGGAAAACTGTCTTTTAAGCCGAGTCAAGTTCATTAATTTTTTTTAAAAAAGAAGGTTAAGATAAAACACAAATGTTCCACTTCAGATGTTGTTTGTTTGTTGTTTGTTTGTTTGTTTGTTTTGTTTTGTTTGGGGTTTTTTTTCTAGAAGTAAAATCTCACAAAATCATCTAAGATTCACTTTTACGTTCGACATAGCTCAGTGGTCTAGCGTTCACTTTCCCCAAGCTGAGGTTAAGCAGCATTGAGCGTGGTTACCTAGTAGATGGGTGACCGTTTATGCGCCTTGGCTTCATTTAGTACAGTCCCCCAGTTCACCCAGCTGTAAATGGGTACCTGTCCTCTTTAAGTGCCGGTGGGAACAGATGACAATATTTACAAAACTGCATACACACGGGGACCGGATGAAAAAAAGCACATGATTGCTTATTCTGTTATCCTCGATATAAAAGAATAAATAAATAAATAAATAAATAAATAAAAGGTCAGGATGGTAAAGCAGCGAAGGAGAGGAGGTGGGCGCCGCCCTCAATATGCTGGCCCCTGGAGAAGCTGAGGTCTCTGACGCCTCGCTCCCTTACGATCACATAGGTACTAGGTTATGATATACCTTTACCATTACCATTTTAAATACTACCTTGATTTTTTCCAGCAATACGGAATTGATTTAGGGGAGGTTTCTTTTTTTTTGTTTAGAAGTAAACAAAAGCACTCAAACAAAATTAAATGTTCAAATCAACCTAAAGAAGACAGTTCTCCAAGGTAAGTTTGAAGGCAGAAGAAAAAGAGGCAGACCACCAACATCCTACATTGCCAACATCACTGAGATCAGTGGTCTGGGAGGGCTACAGGAGATGGTAGACTTCAGCAGAGACAGACAGAGAGAGAGATGGTCAACCCTGGTGGCATTGCATGGAGCTCCTACAACGATAGCAGTGATGGAGATAGTTGAACAGGAGGTACTCAGAAAAGCAGCGGTCTTTTTTTTTAAATCCAGAAATGCTGAGAGAGAGACAGTCCTAAACTTTATAAGTCAAGTCAAGTCAAGTCAAAAACACTTTAATCATCCCTAAAGGGCAATTACATTTTTTTTTTTTAAATCAATCTTTAAAAAGAGACATTGCTAGTCCTCCCTTTCTCGTCCCCTTTGCATGACAAACAGCGTTGTGTTTCTTCGCGGAATTTTCTACCGCTGAGGAGGTAAAGGTAAAAATTAGAAGCAGTGGCACTAGCCCACAGTAACATCACGACACTCTCACCCAGGCTCAAAAGAGCCAGAGTATCCGAGTCCGTGATTTCCTCCAGATTCAACCCACGTTTGTAAGAGTGGAAAACGCACACAGGAAGCGTGAGGATTACAAACACAGCCGAAGTGAGAATCAGCGTGGTTGTCATGGAGTAGATTTTATGACGATGGGAGGATTCTGTTCCCTGATTCAGGCTGACTCTCATTTTCCGGGAGAATCTCAAGGACTGAATCACTCGCCATACCAGGACGGAGTTGCCCATAATCAGTAAGATGAAGGGGAGGAGAGAGGCCCAGAACAAGTCCAGCCAGGTGAAAAGATACACGACAGCCGCGTACTTCTCCGGGTACAAACATTCCTCATAGTCAGGCCTGTAAGCGAACGTGATCAGAACCAGCGAGTTGATCCCGCAAGCCACCGTCACGATCACGCCGATGACGATCGTCCCTCTCCTCACCGTGCACAACACGCCCACACGATGAGGCGCCACCACTGACGTCACGCGCTGATACGTCATCGCCACCAGAAGCCAGGCTGACGTCAGAGGACACGCGTAGAACAAAAAGGCGGGAATCTTACAGAAGAGGTCAAAAAACTTGTAAAACTCGGGGGGCCAGGAAAAGACGTGATGCCCCATGAAATACAGAGTAGAGGTGACGAGCAGACACTGGTCCGACAAGGCCAGAGCGGTGAAGTACACAGACAGACAGGCAGTGGACTGGGAAGCACGCATCCCCCTCATCACCACCATCGTCATCACATTCCCCACACTGCCAAACACCAGCAACACAGGCGGTATGACTGACCACAGCCAGACAGTGATGTTCTGGACGTCATCTGCAAAGCTGGACACGCCTGCGGTCAGATTTTTTCTTGGTGGTGGTGAGGCATTTTCTAGACATTTCCAGGTCGGGGAAATTGCCTCTCCTAGCGCTGTGCTTATGTTGGAATTAGAGATAAC
>CM060341.1:25297077-25302077 GCA_030674155.1 Stramonita haemastoma | reverse complement strand
AAGAGCAGTGTCACCACAAGAAGAGCAGCGTCACCACGACAATAGCGTCACAACATGAGCAGCGCCACGTCACCATCACAAGAGCAGCGTCACCATCACAAGAGCAGCGTCACTATCACAAGAGCAGCGTCACCATCACAAGAGCAGCGTCACTATCACAAGAGCAGCGTCGCCACAAGAGCAGCGTCACCACAAGAGCAGCGTCATAACAGGAGCAGCGTCACCACAACAAGAGCAGCGTCACCACAACAAGAGCAGCGTCACCACAACAAGAGCAGCGTCACCACAAGAGCAACGTCGCCACAAGAGCAGCCTTTTGGGAGAACAAGCCATTGTGTGCCGATAGGGGCGGATGACAACAAAATTAAAGACCAGCATGCACACAGGTGTCGTGTTTAGACACCATCCGTAAGGAAACATCAGGGTAGTTGGAGTCCCCAGGGCGGTTCGGGGCTGTAAACCTATAAAATGATGGCAACGTTCTGGCCGTTCCTGCAACCGCACGGTTCGGAACCATTCGTGTCGGCGATTGCCTTTCCAATGGACCACTCCAGCTATGTGGAGGGGGGGAGGGGGTCTGCTGCATGGGTAACAGCTTGCCCTCCATACTTACTTACCCAGGCTTTCTGCTCTACAGCCTAGAGTGTAACACCATAGTCTTCCGAGACCGGTGGATGCCCACTTGTTGCTGCCTTCTACATAGTAATAGTAGTAGAAGGCACCCATCAGTCTCGGAAGACTATGGAGTTGCGCTCTAGTCTTTAGAGCGCAAAGCCTGGGTAAGTATGAAGGGCAAATCTGTTACCCATGCAGCAGAACCCCCCCCCCCCCCTCTCCACGCCACTGTAATGATCCATTAGAAAGGCAATGCCTTCTATACAGCCTATGTTTAAAAAAATGCTGTGCTATATAATATACCCTCTTGTTGAAGCCTTTTACAGAGCCTATGTTAAAAGGTTGCTGTGCTATATAATAATTATACCCTCTTGCTGAAGCCTTGTACAGAGCCTATGTAAAAGGTTTCTGTGCTATATAATAATTATACCCTCTTGTTGCTGAAGCCTTTTACAGAGCCTATGTTGAAAGGTTGCTGTGCTATAATATATATTATATAATATTATTATAGACCCTCTTGTTGAAGCCTTCATCAGAACTACGCTGCTGGTAAAGTTTGAATTCTTTGAAGGTTTTCTGCCCTAAACTGGCTTGATTTTACTACTCATAAGACAAGTGTGTATGTGCATGACGAAGTCGTTCAGCTGAAATTTTGTCACAAGCTAGATACGTCTTTGTACTTGCACTTCAATGCAAGTGTTTGCTGTGTCTGGTCACCAGATGTCTTGTCATTGTCACTTAATAGGTCACCAATTCCAGGTGAAAGAATAGTACACAATCATGACGAATCAGCAAATATGCATGGGTATAGCAATAGTTCATGCATACCAGTGTGGAATAAGGAACTAACGCTTATACCCTAGCTAAAGTGTTTACCAATGGTTATGTGCAATGGTACATAAGGGTTGTGTTACGCAATGTCACCGTACTAACTGTCGCTTAATACTAGGTCTCGAGGGTACAGAAGTTCTGTTTCTTTGATTATTATTTTTTGTAAACACGTTATATTAGGTCAGTCTGATCTTTATACTGCAGTTCACGTCTTTATGCGTTATCCACATGTTTTTTATATGGACAAAAATGTATTATTGTGCATGAGTTTCACTGTTTTCACCTGTGTCACTGCACAGGTGTGGTAAACACAAAAACAATACAGAAATTCTGTCCTCCTACAAAATCTTGATTATAGTAGTCACTAAAGTCTCGTGGTAGATCCTAAAATAGCTGTAGTGCTGGCACAGGTACACATTAGGTCACAGAAAGCCCAAACATGGCGATGAGTCAGGATTGTACCCATTTCCCTCACCTGTCCCACTTTGAACAATAACAACCTCTCACTCTGTTTTCCGTCTCGCTAGTTGCTTATCAGCATATAGAGGGCTGGATGAAAACAAGCCACGATTGTGCTTATCCTTTTCCCTCAATAAAAAAAAAATTATTCAAATGTTCATTCATTCATTCATCCATTCATTCATTCATTTATTTATTCATTCAGCATATCTATTGCTTCTGCGATTGCAGTTTCAATGGGGAAAATATGGTTTTAATATATAAAAAAAATTATTATAAATAAATAAATACAAAAAATTTCAGAGGCTTCACATTTTCAGGCACACAGGCCGCAGACCAGCCTTTAAGTCAAATTTCTCCACAGTGGGTTTGAGTAGCGCAGGTCTCCATGCTTGATGGAATGTGGCCAGTGGAATGTTATTTTCTGGGTCACTCTTCTCCCTCACTGCGTCATTTTCTTCCTCCTCTTCCTCCCCATCTTTCATTCTCTGACTCACTTAACATTCCTCGTTCAAATCTTTCTACTTCCAAAAAGAAAAGCATTCAATTCACCCTCTAATTCTTCAGATGAATCGTCAACAACTAAAGAAGACGCCATATTATTCAAGGTAGGCCACTGTTATGTGTAAATAGCATTACTATCCCAGGTTGTGCTTTCTTTCTTCCCTCCCTTCTACAAGCGTGTTAATGGTCTGAATTGTTTTACCAGTGGAGTGCCACCTCTGAAACACTCCCTCATTCTCTCCCCATTCACACACACACACACACACCACACACCACCAAGTTTCAGACTCTGTGTGAGAACCATGAGATAATTATGTTGTTGTTGTTGTTGGTGGTGGTGGTGGTGGTGGTGGTGGTGTTTTTTTGGTGTTGGTGGTGTGCGTTCCCCAGCTTAACACTCTGGGGGTTTGTCACCCAGAATGTGCACTCTTGACTCACTTATCCCACCTAGGAATCACCGTGAGATTGAAATTATACACTGAAATGAGAAGTTTGTGGTGTATGACTGTTTTTAAGTACCTCGCCATAATTATAGGCAGCCATACACCGACTTCAGAAGATTTTTTTTCTCCTTTTAAAGGAGAGTGCAGGTTGTTGTGATAAGAGCTTTTTTTGTGCTGAAGGCAATCTCAACACAACATTTCACACCATAACAACATTTTAGTGGAGGCCTTGGCGACTAGCTGACATCAATAACTGACACCACTTTTGGCCTGGGCCATCCAGGAGACATAATTACGTGTGATGGAAACAAACTGCCCACGTGATCGACATCAATGGTCGGCTGCTGCTATTGTAATGGAAAGTACAGGCGCCTGCTGTTGATGTCGGTTTCTGTCGTAGCAGGGTGAAGAAAGTTAATTAAATTAACATTATATATTAAGTTTGTCTTCATCTTCAGGGGGCAGGGTAGCTCAGTGGTCAGAGCCCTCGCTTTCCCCAAGTCAAGTTAAGCAGCGTTGAGCGTGGTTACCTGTTGGATGGGTGACCGTTTGCGCGCCTTGCCTACAGTACAGTTCCTCCAGCTCACCCAGCTGTAAATGGATACCTGCCCTCTTTAGGGTCAGGGAAAGTAGTAAAGCAGCGAGGGAGAGGAGATGGGCGCCGCCCTCAACATGCTGGCCCCCTAGAGAAGCTGAGGTCTCTGACACCTCGCCCCCCTACGACCACACAGGTTATGGGACACCTTTACCTTTTACCTTTTTACCTTCATCTGCATCAAGCTCTTAGCACAAAACTCGGCACTGTCCATGAAAAGATAGGTAACGGTAAAAGGTAAAGGTGTCCCACAACCTACCTGGTCGTTGGGGAGCGAGGAGGTATCACAGACCTCATCTTCTCTAGGGGCCAGCATATTGAGGACATAAGCGCCCATCTCCTCTCCCTCGCTGCTTTACCTTCCCTGACCCTAAAGAGGACAGGTACCCATTGACAGGTAGGTGAACTGTACTGAAGTACAGGGTGCGCAAACGGTCACCCACCCTCTTGGTTATGCAGCATAAAAGGTAAAAGGTAAATGTCCGTAAGTGGCTGAGCTCCCTGTGTTCTTTTTCTTCTTCTCTGTCGAATGCTCCGACAGCACCTACTGTTGTCATACGAGCAAAATTAAGCAAGTGACAAGTCAGGCCCAGCGCATCCAACTTCGGCTGAAAAGGATCGTTATATCTGAAGTCTTTGTGGGGGGGGGGGGGGGGGGGGGAAGCTCTCACTCTCACTCAGTCCCATGTCCCAAAGGACGTAGGTGGGACATGAGAGAAGACGCAACGGAGATCTTTTTCCATGCTTCACGATCCTGTGTGGCTAGTAGGAGGCGTTGCAGGGGTTTATTATGAAGCTGGATAATGGACTAAGAAGGCCGAAATTAGACCAGAAGGAGGTAACAGAAAAGAAAAGGGAACAAGGCCATCTTTACTATCCCTCTCTCTGTTTCTGAGGGATAGAAAATATTGCATTGTTCGCACGGAATTTCCTGAAGGTGGGAATGCTGTTTATTCTGATAGCCCCCCCCCCTCCCCGTCCCTCCCTGGCATCCCTGGGGGGTGGGGGGTGGGGGGGGTTCTGCCTGTATGCTATTGTATTTAAAAACAGCCATACACCCAACGTTCTCTTCCTGTGTGTACTTCTGCTCTCCTAGTGATTCCCAGGTGGGAGGAGTGAGACAGAGAGCATAATAATAGTCTGTCTGATCCTCAAGGCTGTTCAGCTGTGGAACGCCCAACAGAACAAACGTCAGCAAAATCCTTCTTTTTCCTTGAGTTCATGGCTACAGCGACAATTCCATTGCCTATTTGAATGGTTATCTCCTGTCATTAATAAAACGCAACATAGTGTGTGATTGTTCGCAGAAATGTTTTCTTTATCATATTATGACAGACAATAATAGTTGCTGTCTGAACATTTAACAACGACGACGAAGAAGAAGAGGTTTGTTTCTTTTCCCGTGAGGCCAAATCTAAAATAAAAATGTTAAAAATTCTGAGTCTGTTTATTTCAAAAATCTGATTCTCCAAATGGATGCAGCCATTTTCTCCACTCTCATTCCACCAGTCATGGAGCGTTTGTTTATATTTTTAAAATATTTTTTCATTTTA
>CM060341.1:25287077-25292077 GCA_030674155.1 Stramonita haemastoma | reverse complement strand
CTCTCTCTCTCTCTCCCCTCTCTCTCAGTAGATGAACATTGACTTTTAAAAAAAAAATATATATATATATATTATCAATCTTAACAAAGAAGATGGGATAGCTCAGCGGTTGCTCTCTCGCGCTCCCCAAGCTAAGGTTAAGCAGCATTGGGCGTGGTTACCAATTGAATAGGTGACTGTTCGTGCGCCTTGGCTTCAGTACAGTCCCTCAGTTCACCCAGCTGTAAATGGGTAACTGCCCTCTTTAGGGACAAGAAAGGTAAAGCAGCGAGGGAGAGGAGATGGGCGCCGCCCTCATAAATATGCTGGCCTCTGGAGAAGCTGAGGTCTCTGACACCTTGCTCTCCAAACGACTGCATAGATTATGGGAACACCTTTGCTAATTTTTCTTTGCGGTTTTAACAAGCTGCAATATCTGGAAGTGTAATGCTATCAGTGACTTTTTTTCATTGTCATGCCATATAAAAAAGTCGTCCATCTTTAATTGTACTTTAATGGATGGACTAAATCAGTATTTGTGCAAGAAGATAAGCTTACTTCCTTGTCCCTATACTTACTACAATACAAAACTTGAAGATACAGTCTACTCCAAAAAATATTAGGATTCAAAGTATTACAGAAAATAATTATTGCTACTAATCTTAGACTATGGACTAAGGATCTGTTTAGGCTCTGGCGCACGCACGAGCGCGCGCGCGCGCGCGTGCGTGCGTGCGTTAGTGTGTGTGTGTGAGCGCACACTTGCGCGCGCACGTATGTATATGTAGGCTTGTGTCTGTGTCTGTGTGTCTGTGTGTGTGCGTGCGTGCGTGTATGTGTGTGTGTGTGTGTAGCACACACTTGTGCGCACACGTATGTATATGTAGCCTTGTGTGTATGCGTGTGTATGTGTGTGTGTGTGTGTGTGTGTGTGTGTGTGTGTGTGTGTGTGTGTGCAGTGTGTGTGTGCGCGCACACACAGTGTGTGTGTGTTTGTGTGCGCACACACAGTGTGTGTGTGTTTGTGCGCGCGCGCGCAGGTGCAGTGTCTGTATGTGCGTGAGTAGATGTGTGTGTGTGTATGCGTGTTTGTGTATGTTAAAAAGCGTGCTTTTTATTGTAAACAATGATAATACGATTATGCAATTAAAAAAACAGACAGAGTAAGAAAACCAAAGGAAAACACTCACACTGACCAAACAAGCAAGCAAAAATCAAGCAAGCTCGCCGACAAGCAAGCCGGCCAATAGGCAAGCCTGCAAGCAAGCGAGCAAACTATTAGCCAAGAATTCAACCAAACACGCCACGCCCACAAACAAAGCAAAAACAGACCTCACTATAAGTAACAACAACAACAAGAAGTCTTATCAAAGATGAGCATAAAATAATGCACAACACACATAAATCTGGTTAAAGGATTTATTCTACTCATCTGTGTAAATCCATTTTCTTCTTTTTCTTCACCTTTTCTTCTTGTTGTTGTTGTTGTTGTTGTTGTTGTTCTTCTTCTTCTTTTCTTCTTCTTCTTCTTCTTCTTCTTCTTCTTCTTCTTCTTCTTCTTTCTTCTTCTTCTTCTTCCCTTTTTCTCTTTTCTACTACTACTACTACTACTACTACTACTACTACTACTACTACTACTACTACTACTACTACTACTACTACTACTACTACTTTTTTCTTGTTCTTGTTCTTGTTCTTGTTCTTGTTCTTCTTCTTGTTCTTCTTCTTCTTCTTCTTCTTCTTCTTCTTCTTCTTCTTCTTCTTACTCTTCCTACTCTTCCTCTTCTTCTTCTTCTCCTTCTTGTTCTTTCTTCTTCTTCTTCTTCTTCTTCTTCTTCTTCTTCTTCTTCTTCTTCTTCTTCTTCTTCTTTCCTTTAGTCTTTCTTTCTTTCTTCTTCTTCTCCTCCTCCTCCCACTCCTCCTCCTCCTTCTTCTTCTTCATCTTCCTTTCTTCTTCTTCTTCGAACACTCACACAGCAACTATTGTTGTCTGTCATATGAGCAAAAAAAATGTGTTGCGCTGCCGTTAAGCACCTGACAAGTCAGGCCCCAGCAAGACCAAGACAATAATAATAACTAAGTCACCATGACGCTGTCATTACCACCTGCCCAGCTAGGATTGAAAACTACGCACGGTAGGATTCCAATTCGAAACTGTACTGGCTACTTTGGGTTTGGCAATATCTGAATCCTGCCTACAAAATACCGTCTAGTTATCTCCCGAAACTTACTACCGCTTAATAAATACAGATAAAAGTTAGACGCGCTTGCGGCGAACCATAACATAAGACACACAGTTTCTGTCAAGTTCAACATAGCGTTGAAACCCGCATCGTCTATATCCCTCTCAAGGGTGCCCCTGTACACGTCAAAAACACACGTTGGTAACGTCAGAACCAAGAAGGCCGCTGACGTCAGAATCAACGTGATGGTCATGGGGTAGATCTTATTGAAAGAGGTCACGGACCCGTGTTGAGTCACGTGCCCTCGCATTTTGCGGGAACGGTGCGTAGACTGGATGACTTCCATGATGAGCACAGAATTCCCGAAAACCAGTAAGAGAAAGGGAATCACAGACGCCACGAAAAGATCCAGGAGAGTGAAAGTATTCATGAAATCCATGTACGTCTCTTTAGGCCGGCATTCCTTCTGAGTCGGCCAGTAGGAAAACGTGAAGAGGAAATGCAGGTTGAGAACGCAGGCGACGGTGACGATCGTGGCGATGATGATCTTCCCTCTCCTCACCGTGCACAATACCCCGACACGATGCGGCGCCACCACTGACGTCACGCGCTGATACGTCATGGCCACCAGAAACCAGGCTGACGTCACGGAGCACGTGTACCAGGCGCATTTGGGCAGCTTGCATAAGAGGCTGCGGTAGAAAAAAGAGGGGGGCCAGGAGAACACGGTGTCCACCCAGAACCAGAGGACAGAGGTCACCAGCAGACACTGGTCAGACAGGGCCAGAGCGGTGAAGTACACAGACAGACAGGCAGTGGACTGGGAAGCTCGCATCCCCCGCATCACCACCACGATCATCACGTTGCCCAAAGTGCCCGAGAGGATGAGGACTGGAGGCACTATGTACCACAGCAGCATGGTGATGTTCCCTAGAAGAACCACTGTGGAGGATCTGGAGAGGGTTGTTGTGTTATTGGTTTCATTGGTGGTGGTGGGGGGGAGAGAGAGTGAGAGTGACGTTGGTGTGAGTGGTCACAGTGGTCATTTTTTTGGACGAAGACGTGTGTGTGTCTTTGATTTTATGTCTGTACACTTAAAGTGATATTAGACGAAAAGTGGAGGACGGTAAGGGGGAAAAGTGATGTCTATCTTCAGAAATGTGTGGTTTGTTTTTGTGTCTGATACAAGAACAGACTTAAACAGTTTTCTGTATTGTCAGAAAAGCGTCATCGAGGATTGCTGATTCTGTATTCATATTTTGAAGGTTTGAAGGCGATAGAGGTGTTTGCATGCCATACAAGAAACACATATAGTTGTTAGGCAAAGATTACCTGAAGACACATAAAAAAAAACCCACAACAACCACCAGGTTATTTTTTCATAGTTTAGTATTTGTTTAATCAAGACTATGGCTTTTTTATCAACATGTATAAGTCAGTCACTTCGCACTTTCCGGATAGTAGTAGTAGGCATCCGTCAGTCTCGGAAGATTATGGAGTTGCGCTCTAGGCTCTAGAGCGCACAGCCTAGGTGTGTGAGTATGGAGGGCAAGCTGTTACCCATGCAGCAGACGCTCCCCTCCTCTCCACGCCACTGGAATGATCCATTGGAAAGGCAATTGCCGATACGAATGGTTCCAGTGCCGTAGCAGAAGCCGCCAGAACGTTGCCATATACCTACAGCCCCGAACCGCCCTGGGGACTCCAACTCCCAGATTTTTCCTCCGGAATGGTGTCTAAACACGACACCTGTTTGCATGCTGGTTTTTAATTTTGTTGTCATCTGCTCCTACCGGCACGCAATGGCATGATCTTTTGAAAGGCAGAAGGGGTTGTTAACGTGTGCGCAAGATGTTCTGCGTGTGTTCGCACACGGGACCTCGGTTTATATTCTCATCCGAATGACTTTCCAGTAATCAATGTCTAATCATTTTACAATTGACAATAATGTGAAAACGAAAAAGAACACAAGAAACAGTTTTTATGTCTGACTAGAATATGACCAATGTTTAACCCTGCGTACAAAAATAAATACATAATCCACAAATATAGAGCAATAACAATAAAATAATTTTTTGAGGAAAAGTAGTGAAGGAAAAAATATTTACATATTATTATATATAAATAATATAGTACACATATCAAATACTATATATATAAAATATTCATGAATATTGATATATATATTAGTAATAACAATAAAAAATAATTTTAAAAACATAATTTTCATATTTTTTGTTATCTTCTTCGGCTCAACACAGCTTCAGTCCAGTTCATTCTTTCTTTCTTCCTTTCGCTTTTTTCATTCAGAGCACAGTTTGTGTTATCAAAATAATTGGTACACACTCTGTACGTACTATTTTTTCATTCCTCGGCTACATACATCTTTCGAGGTTCACCGATGGTGAGATGTTGCCTATGTGACCGGTTTTGCCTACCATGAAGGTAGCCGTATTCCGACTTCTGGGATTGGATTTGATTTGATTTGATTTATTCTTTTATATCGAGGATAATGGAATAAGCACTCTTGTGTGTTTTTTTTACATCCAGTCCCCGTGTGTATACAGTTTTGTAAATGTCATCTGTTCCCACTGGCACACGATGGCCGACTCTTACGAAAAGGATTTAACGTGTGCGCAAGATGCTCTGCGTGCGTTCGCACACGGGGGCCTCGGTATAAAGTCTCATCCGAAGGACTTTTGGGGGAAAGTAGAGTCAGCACTGATATTAACTCCAGGAGAAAAATTTCCTCGACCGGACTCGAACCCGGGTCGTCAGATTGCCAGCACAATGTTCTGACCACTAGACTACTAAACTACCTTTTGAGTAAACAGTACA
>CM060341.1:25274577-25279577 GCA_030674155.1 Stramonita haemastoma | reverse complement strand
CTTCCTCCAGCCATGTTAAGCAGCGTCGAGCGTGGTTACCTGTTGGATGGGTGACCGTTTGCGCGCCTCGGCTTCAGTACAGTCCTCCCAGTTCACCCAGCTGTCAATGGGTATCTGCCCTCTTCAGGGTCAAGGAAGGTAAAGCAGCGAGGGAGAGGAGATGGGCACCGCTCCACTGGACCCTAGAGAAGCTGAGATCTCTGATACCTCGCTCCCCTACGACCATATATGTTATGGGACACCTTTACCTTTTTTTTTTTACCTTTACCTAATATAGCTGCCCCACCCGGAGCGTGGAGGATTAAGGTAAGGTAATGTAGCTGCTGCCGCCCTCAACATGCTGACCCCTAGAGAAACTGAGGTCTCTGATGCCTCGCTCCCCTACGACCACACAGGTTATGGGACAGTTAATGCAGCTGCATTCCGACTTCAGAGAAGATGTCTAAACACGACACGACACCTGTGTGTATCCGTTTTTTCCCCTTGAATTTTGCTATCTGTTCCTATCTACACAAAATGGTTTACTCTTTCGAAAGGTAGAACGAGATTTTTTTTAATGTTGCTGCAAGATGCTCTGCGTGTGTTTGCACACGAGGCCTCGTTTTATAGTCTCCTCCCAAGGATTTTCGAGGGAATAGTGTCAGTGTTATTGTTAACTCCGGGGAAAATTCTCTAGGAAGGCGCCTTCATTTGTTTTAAGATTTAACTCTGATATGATAATTGGAAAAGAAGTTTCACTGATCCATGTAATGATAACAGTAGTGATATCATTCATACCTTTTCTCATACTGCTGACCATGATTACAGTTGCATTGCTGTAATTTCGCATTATGGTTTTGTTAACTATTGTTAATCTGCGTTTCAGAAAAGTATTACAACTACATTGAATCCCACCATTAATTTCTGTTTCCTTAACTTCCAAGCTACGTCACTCAAACATCTGGACTGGCCAAGACTGTCCTACAGGAAACAGCACAAAGAGGGAGACGAAGAGGCAGACAGAGGAAACGATGTGAAGACAACATCAGAGAGTGGACGGGCTTTGGGTGAAACGAGTTGCAATGGAAAGCAGAGGACCGTGGGGAGTGGAGGAAGCTGGTTGCAAAATCTTCAGTGGTCCGCGGGGCTTCGGGAGAGAGGTGAAGGTGAAAGTGAAGCTTACATCACGCCCCTCTTCCACGCCCCCCCTCCTCCCCCCCACCCCCCCCCCCCCCCCCCCCCCCCCCCCCCCCCCCCCCCCTTCGAAAACTGCTGTGAAACAGTTTCAGCTTGTAGACTATGACCTCCTTCTATACGTTTTGAGTCACTGTCAAGCCGTGTCTGCACCTTTCAAAATTTCGTCACGCACACATACACACACACACACACACACACACACACACACACACACACACACACACACACACACACACACACACACACACACACACACACACCACAACACAACACGACACAACACAACACAACACAACACAAACACACACACGCACACGCACACGCACACACACATGCTCTCACAACACACACACACACACACACACACACACACACACACACACACACACACACACACACACACACCACACACACACACGCACGCACGCACGCACGCACACACACACACACACACACACACACACACACACAGAGTCAAACAGCTGAAGATCAGGTCCAATCTATACTGTTTATACAAAGAATGCGCCAACATCTTCAGCTGCCTGAGTTACTAGATCTACATTCTCTGTGTGATTAAATTGGAAAAAAATGCATTGTATTGTATTATGTTGCGTTGTACTGCATTGTGCTGCATTGTACTAGTCTGTATTGTATTTCACTGTATTGTATTTTATTTTATGGTATTGTACTGTATTATAGTGTGTTGTATTGTTCTATATCGGTGGTTTAGGTAGATCGGTGGTCTAGGTGGATACGCGCATTGCCTGAAAAGCAAAAAGTCCGGGTCGGAGTGTGCGGTGGTTCGTACCCCGTTTGGACCCAAAACTTTTTCCCCATCCATTAGACCATGAGTGGTGGTCAGGGCGCTAGTCTTTCAGATGAGACGATAAACTGAGGTCTCGTGTGTTACACATCATTATTTAGCGCACATGAAAGAAACCACGGCAACAAGGGGGTTGTCCCTGGCAAAATTCTGTAGAAAAAAGCCACTCTGATAGGGAAACAAATACAGTTTGCATACAGGAAAAAGAAAGAAAAAATGGGTAGGCGCTGCACATGTGGCGACGCGCTCTCCCCAAGGAGAGCAGCCCGAATTTCACGCAGAGAAATCAGCTGTAACATTAAGTGGTACAAAATACAAAATATATTGTACTTTTTGTACTGTAAAAAAAGGTAAAGATAAAGGTGTTCCTATAACCTACGTGATTGCTGGGGAGCGAGGTGTTAAAAGACCTCATATTCTCCAGAGGCCAGCATATTGAGGGCGGCGCCCATTTCCTCTCCCTCGCTGCTTTACCTTCCCTGACCCTAAAGAGGGCAGGTACCCATTGACAGTTGGGTGAACTGGGGGACTGTGCTTAAGCCAAGGCGCGCGAACGGTCACCCATCCACTTGGTAATTGAACCACGCTCGATGCTGCACAACCTTGGCTGAGGGAAAGCGATAGCTCTGACCACTTTGTTGTTGTTGTGATTAAATTAACGTCCCAGCGGAGATTTCCGATTTAAGGACGCTCTGATCACTGAGCTGTTCTGTCTTTTCAAGTAGCCATGCAAAATCGTCTTCTCAGCTAGATGCCGAAAGTTTTCAAAACAATGGCGTCAGTCGCTTTTGTTCTTCTGTTTTAAAAGTGAACAGGTTTTCTTCTTTTCCGGTATTCTCTTCACTGTCACTGGAATTGCTTTTCTAGGCAAGACAGAGGCAAAAACACACAAAAAAGGCAGACCACCAGCTTCTCTTATGGGCAACATCACTGAACCCTGTGGCATGAGAATCCATGAAGTTAGCAGGGCCAGTGAAGACCGGAGCACATGGAGAAGGAAGGAGGATCATGTCGGTGTCATTGGGTGTGGCGGCTAAACACAGAACTGGGTGATGCAGACAGGTGAGACAGGTGAGAGACAGGGGAGATAGAAGAGACAGGTGAGATAGGAGAGACAGGTGAGATAGGAGAGACAGGTGAGATAGGAGAGACAGGTGAGAAAGGAGAGACAGGAGAGAGAGGTGAGAGAGACAGGTGAGACAGACAGAGACAGACATACAGATGAGACAGGAGAGACAGACAGGCGAGACAGGAGAGACAGGAGAGACAGACAGGTGAGATAGGAGAGACAGGAGAGACAGGTGAGGGGGACAGGAGAGACATGTGACACAGGAGAGATAGGTGAGAGAGACAGGAGAGAGACAGGTGAGACAGATGAGACAGGTGAGAGAGACAGGTGAGACATGTAAGATAGGAGAGACAGGTGAGATAGGAGAGACAGGTGAGATCGGAGAGATAGGAGAGACAGGTGATACAGGAGAAATAGGAGAGACAGGTGAGCTAGGAGAGACAGGTGAGAGACTGAAGAGACAGGTGAGATAGGTGAGACAGGTGAGATAGGAGAGACAGGTGAGACAGGAGAGACAGGTGAGACAGGTGAAATAGGAGAGAGAGACATGTGAGACAGGAGAGACAGACAGGTGAGACAAGATAGATAGGTGAGAGAGACAGGTGAGACAGGAGAGACAGGAAAGGTAGGAGAGACAGGTGAGACAGGTGAGATAGGAGAGACAGGTGAGATAGGAGAGACAGGTGAGATAGGAGAAATAGGAGAGACAGGTGAGATAGGAGAGACAGGTGAGATAGGAGAAATAGGAGAGACAGGTGAGATAGGAGGGACAGGTGAGATAGGAGAGACAGGTGAGATAGGAGAGACAGGTGAGAAAGGAGAGACAGGAGAGACAGGTGAGATAGGAGAGACAGGAGAGACAGGAGAGACAGGTGAGACGGGTGAGACAGGTGAGACAGGTGAGACAGGAGAGATAGGAGAGACAGGAGAGAGACAGGTGAGATAGGAGAAAAACAGGAAAGACAGGAGAGACAGGTGAGACAGGTGAGAGACAGACAGGTGAGACAGGTGAGAGACAGACAGGTGAGACAGGAGAGGCATTGCTTTTTCCAACACTGCAGAAGGTGCTGCTAGTGACTGGCCAGAAGCAACATTCAGCAGGGGTAGAGAGGAGAGTCTCATTCAATCTTCTGCCTGTCTGCCTGTCTGTCTGTCTGTCTGTCTGTCTGTCTGTCTGTCTGTCTGTCTCTGTCTCCCATGACAGTGGAACACTTCCTCCTCCAGACCTGTCCAACACACCAATGTGTTAGGAATTCCCTCTCTTCTATCTATTTCTTGTTTATGCCGCGTTCCTTTTCTTCATGTCACCTTCTTGTCTATTTTCTTCATTCTTCTTCCCTTCTTATGCCTTCTTTCAAAAAAGAAAAAAAACATAAGGGTAACGATTCTTTCCCACATCGAAGTCGGATGCGCTGGGCCTGACTTGTCAGGCGCTTAACGGTATGCAGCACAACGCATTTTCGCTCATAATGACAGACAGCAATAGCTACTGCCTGGGGGTTCGACGACGGAGAAGAAGATTCCCCAGATAATGGCCATTACTTTTTTTAAAGTTTAATTTGATTTAATTTTTTAATTCAATTTAATTCTTTTAATACAATTTAATTCTTTTATCGACGATAATGGGATAAACACTCTTGTGGGTTTTTTACATCCAGTCCCCGTGTGTATGCAGTTTTGTAAATGTCATCTTTCCCCACCGGCACACGATGGCCTACTCTTACGAGAAGCGGAACAGGATTTAACGTGTGCGCGAAATGTTCTGCGTGCGTTCACACACGGGGCCTTGGTTTGAAGTCTCATCCGAAGGACTTACTGTGCTTAATAGTTATGATTTATCCATGGTCTTTTCACAAGTTTTATATGACATGTAATATGCTATTTATAGGTTGGGGCTTTACAGGAAAATATGGTTTTTAATACCACATGAGT
>CM060341.1:25269577-25272077 GCA_030674155.1 Stramonita haemastoma | reverse complement strand
ACAGCACTTCAACATATGAAAAATAATAAAAGCCCATGCACAGATGGTTTTACATGCGAATTCTTTCAGTTCTTCTGGAATCAAATTGGAATATTTGTTGTCAGATCGCTGAATGAAGGAGCAGAGAAACAAGAACTGTCAGCTACTCAAAGGGAAGGGTTAATCATTTGTATTCCAAAGGAGGGGAAATCTAAAGAATACATTAAAAACTGGAGACCGATTACACTACTGAATGTTGTTTACAAGATAGGATCATCCTGTATAGCTTCTAGAATTAGATCAGTGCTTTCGGACTTGATTAGTGAAGATCAGACAGGGTTCATGCCAGGTAGATATATAGGGGATAACATTAGACTGATATATGATTTAATATTTTATTTGTATAAACACAATCTGACTGGATTACTATTATGTGTAGATTTTGAAAAAGCCTTTGACACAATTAACTGGACTTTTATGCTTGAAGTTATCAAAGCTTTTGGGTTTGGTGAATCTATTTGCAACTGGATTCAAACATTTTACAGAAATATAAAAGCTACAGTAATTGTAAATGGACAACCAACTAGATGGTTTGAAATTAAAAGAGGTTGCAGACAAGGAGACCCCATCTCTCCGTATTTGTTTGTCCTATGTGTGGAAATTCTAGCAATTATGATCCGGGAAAATAAAAGTATCAAAGGAATTTATACAAATGAGACAGAGCATAAAATAGCACAGTTCGCTGATGACACTAAATTACTACAAGATGGAAGTGAAAAGTCCTTTAAGGAAACAATTAAAACTTTGGAAAGATTTAAAACCATATCAGGCCTGGCAATGAACTGTGAAAAGACATCTGTTGTATGGCTAGGAAAAGATCGACAGTCTGCAAAAAGATATCTTCCCCATCTTAAAATGAACTGGAATCCCCCAAAGTTTAAAATCTTGGGGGTATGGTTGACTGCAGATTTATTAAACTGCGAAGACATTAACTATGAAGAAAAATTTATGGAGATTAGACAGATATATAAGATTTGGGTTAAAAGAATTATGACCCCCTTAGGGAGAATAGCCATCTTAAAGTCTTTGATACTGTCCAAAATAATATATCTATGGACACTTCTACCCAACCCGCCAGACCAATTTATAAAAAAGTTAAATGCATTGTGTTTAAAATTTGTGTGGAATAATAAACGGGATCGTATTAACAGAGTAACTGCCAAAAAGAGAATTAAAGATGGAGGTGTAGGATTTCCAGATATTAACTGTTTCATTCAAGCTTTAAAACTATGTTGGATAAGGAAACTCAGAACAACAAACCATAAGTGGAAAATTGTCACAGAAACGTTATATCCAGATATTGAAAATCTACATAACTATGGACCAAAATATTTTCTTAACCTGCAAGAACAGAATACCTTTTGGAAAAATACATTTCAAACATACAAAACTTTCTATAGCAAAATTGAACTTACTACTTCAACAGAAGCTCTAGCAGAACCATTGTTTTTCAATGATAGAATTGTTTTCGAGAATACTATTTTGAGACGAAATGAATGGGTACGGCATAACATATACACTGTAGGAGATTTATGCAGAGAAGATGGCAGGTTCTTATCGTATGAAGAATTTACCAACAAATATAATATTAGATGTAATTTTCTAAGTTATGGTATTCTTATTAAAACGATAAAGAAAGTGTTAAGGAAATTAAGTATACAGATAGAGAATAATACTCAAGCCACGTACCCAAAAGCACTAGAACTTATCTATTCACAGGCAAAGGGAACAAAACTATACTACGATATTCTTGTCAAAGATAAAACTGTACCAAAATACTGTGAAAAATGGAACCGAAAACTTAATACCGAAATTAACTGGCAAGTCGTCTTATAAAAGACCCAAAGTATAGGAGAAATTAAATTAAAATGGTTTCAAATACGAATAATACACAGAATTCTAGCAACTAATGTAGTGCTATCAGCCATGGGAGTGCAACCAGATGACAGATGTAGCTTCTGTCACCTTGAAAAAGATAGTATAGATCATATGTTTTGGAAATGTATGTCTGTGAAAGTTTTTTGGAATGACGTTAAAAATGCGATTATCACTACTTGTACACATATCACCACTCTATCCCTTAGTGAACAGCTAATTATTTTTGGAAATGACAAACACTTTAGATCAGATGAAATCTTTGACTTTATTATATTAAATGCAAAATTTTATATATACAAATGCAAATTGGAAGAACAAATACCTCACTTTAATGTTTTCAAAAGAGTTCTAAGAGCAAGATATGAAATCGAGAAATATATCGCGTTTATTAACCTAAAATCCGCAAAATTCCACACAGCATGGCATTCTTATAAAAATTTCATTGAAACAGATTAAAACTACAACTTACAGAGTTGTCGGAGCAGCTGTTAATGATGACACAACATGATAGGAGACATCCCCTTGGAAGAATAGGGGGGAAAAATCACTTGCCTTGAGAGACACTCTACACAAGTTTATCTGG
>CM060341.1:25263190-25269477 GCA_030674155.1 Stramonita haemastoma | reverse complement strand
AGCTCCCCCACAAAAGGGATACCTCCCTCTTTGGGGTCAGGAAAGAGTAAAGCACGAGGGAGGGGAGAGGGCCGCCGCCCCAACATGCTGGCCCCCTAAGAAGTGAGGTCCTGACACCTCGCCCCCCTAGGACCACACGGGTTAGGGGACCCCTTTTTACCTTTTAAAACCTTTTTTAAACCTTCATCTGCATCAAGCTCTTAGCACAAAACTCGGCACGCCCATAAAAAGAATAAGGAAAAAGGAAAAGGGTGTCCCACAACCTACCTGGTCGTTGGGGACGAGGGGGTATCAAAACCTCATCTTCTCTGGGGGCCAGCATATTGGGGAATAACCCCCATCTCCTCTCCCTCCGTTTTAACCTTCCCCTGACCCAAAGAGGAGAGGTACCCATTGACAGGTGGGGGTGAACGGGGAGACTGTACTGAAGGCAGGTGCGCAAACGGTCACCCCCCCCTTTTGGGTTATCAGCATAAAAGGAAAAGGGAAATGTCCGTAATGGCTGAGCTCCCTGTGTTCTTTTTCCCTCTTCTCTGTCGATTGCCAACAGCACCTACTGTTGTCATACAGCAAAATAATTTTAACAAGTGACAAGTCGGGCCCAGCGCATCACACTTCGTCGAAAAGGATCGCTATATCTGAAGTTTTTGGGGGGGGGGGGGGGGGGGGGGAACTCCACTCACTCACCATCCAGTCCCAAAGGACTAGGGGGGACATAAAAACCAACGGAAACTTTTTCCATGCTTAAAAGACCTGTGGGGCAAGGAGGGTGCGGGGGGTTTTATAAACTGGAAAATTTGGACTAAGAAGCCGAAATTAACCAAAGAGGTGCAAAAGAAAAGGGAAAAAGGGCCACTTACACCCCTCTCTCTTTTCTGAGGGATAGAAAAATTGCATTGTTCGCAGGGAAATTTTCCGAAGGGGGGAATGCTGTTTTTTCTGAAAAAAACCCCCCCCCCCCTCCCCCCCCCCTCCCTCCCGGGCATCCCGGGGGAGGGGGGGGTTTGGGGGGGGGGCTGCCTGTATGCTAAGGTATTTAAAAAACAGCCATACCCCCAACCTTCTTTTCCGTTTTACTTCTGCCTCCTATGATTCCCAGGTGGGATTAGTGAGACAGAGAGCATAATAATAGTCTGCATGTCCTCAAGGCTGTTCAGCTAGGGAACACCCAACGCAACTAACGTCACGAATCCTTCTTTTTCCTCGTGTTTACGGCTACAGCGTCAACGATCGATTCCATTGCCTTTTGGAATGATGGCAGAAATGTTCTCTATATCATCAAATTAAAAGACAGACAACAATAGTTGCTTTCTGACGTTAAAACGATGAAAAAGAAAAAGGGAGGTTTGTTTCCTTTCCCCTGAGCCAAACTAAGATATAAAAAAATGTAAATTCCGAGTCTGTTTTTAAAAAAATCTGATTCTAAAATGGATGGGGGCCATTTTCCCACCCATTCCAGCAGTCAGGGGGGGGGGGAATGCAACTCCTCCAGCCATTCTTGTTTTTTGTGAATCACACACAGTGTGCCATCGTTGCCGGTGGAAAAGATACAATATTTACACAACTAAAAAACACGGGGGTTTGGATGAAACAAACCAAGAATGCTTACTCCATTATCCTCGATATAAAAGAATAAAAAAAAAAAAAAAAAAAAAAAGGATCCCGTCATTGCGGGGTTGCTACTCTTTCTGTAGATACAAAGACGCTGGTTTACTAAGGACGTTCAGCTTTGTGATGCCCTTTTGTTGCCTTGCTTCAGTAAAAGTCACCCAGCCCAAACCCACTGTAAAGGGCCCCCCTGCCCTTTTCGGGTGGGGGAAGGTAAAGCAGCGGGGAAGAAATGGGGGCCGCCTCAAAATGCTGGCCCCTAGAGAACTGAGCTCGAGCCCGCCCCCTTCGACCACATAGGTTTGGACAACCTTTCCCCTTTTATACTGCTAGACGACAACTATCTTGTGCCGTAGGTTCTCTTACGTGTACTGAACACGTTTGCAGAAGACCTTTTTTAAACCCATCCAAAAGGTTAGCACCCGGGGTATTGAAGGAAGGGGGGGGGGGGGAAGGGGGGGGGGGGGGGGGGGCAGCTCTAAGGGGGTTTTAACCCCCAGTTTTTTTTTCAAGGGGACGGCGTTTAAAGATAATAATAAAATAAAAAATAAAAATAATATAAAAATAATAAAAAAAATAAAATAATAAAATAAAAAAAAAATAAAGGGATGATGTGATGGTGAGGGGATAGTGAATAGGGTATAGATGGGGGAAAGGGGGGTGAGGGGAGGAAAAGAGGGGGAGGAGGAGGAAAAGGGGATGCAAGAAAAGAAAAGAAGAATCAAGAATGCAAAGAAGCAAAGAAAAGAAGAAGAAAAAAAAAAAAAAGAAAAAAGAAGAAGAAGAAGAAGAAAAAAGAAAAGAAAAAGAAGAAGAAGGAAGAAGGTGGTAGATGATGATGAAAAGAGATGATGATGATGATGAGATGATGAATATATGATAAAAATGATGAATGATGGTAAAAATAATGAAATAATAAAATTTAGTTTTATTATAATATAATTTTATTTTATTCCCCTTTAAAATTTTTATTATTTTTATTATTATTATTATATCATTATTTTATTATTGTTTTTAGCGCTGAACTTATTAGAGAAAACCCAAATCAAAGCCACTGTGGACCACTGGGGCTCAGAAAGCGGGGGTTTCCCGTGCAGACGTTTTTATACGGGGTGCAAGAGCCGGGCTCAGTGCACGTTCGAGGCTTTTATAAACGGGGCCTGACAAACACGGGGGGGGGGGGGGGGGTCCGCCCCTTTTTGCTAATGACAAAGGTCTTTTTTTTGCCAACACGGGGTGTTAGGTCTGAACCAGGGATTTTAAAGTAGTTAGGTAACCACACCTGCCTAAAAAAAAGAAGGGGGATACAGTTCGATCCATATTGGTGGGCGACGGATACCAGGGGGTCAGAACATTGCGCGGAATTTTGACGACCGATTCGAATCCCGTCGGGGGGATTTTTCCCCTGATTAACACATGGACTCACCCCCCCCAGAATTTTTGGGGAGAACATAAACCGAGGCCCCTGGCGAACGCAGCAAACATCTTGTGCACACTTAAAAAACCCTTTTTCCGTTTTTCGAAGGGGTAGGCCATCGTGTCCGGGGGGGAAAAAATGTTTTTTACAAAACGCATACACACGGGAGGGGTGAAAAAAACAGGGGTTTTGCTTTCCCTTTTATCCCGATATAAAAAAAAAATAGTTTTTTTAAAAATTAAAACGCACTCGCCTGGAGTTAGGGGCCTAATTTTTACATGTGATGGAATCTGCCGGGTTGCCATCATGGTGGGGGGTAATGAAATATTAGGAAGATAGGAAGATATGAAAAGGGTCCATTTTAAAATTGAATATTTTTTGTTTTGATCTGTGCGGGGGGGGCAGGACCCAGAACACTTCAATATAGACAATTATTAAAAATTGTCTCCCTCCTTCAAACATTGCATCATGCCCATTACTCACCTTCTCCTACCCTTTTTTCCACCCCCCTCCCATCACCATCTCATCATCATCGTCATCGCATAAAATCATCCCCCGTCTCCCACCGTCGAATCAGTTTGTCACATCATCATCATCATCGTCGTCATCACACATCATTTTTGTCATCACACCATCACATATCATCACTTGCGTCGCTTTCCCCACAAACCACCATCATCACCGTGTCGTCGTCCGTAGTCAATACGCGACGTCGTCGTCATCGTCTTACACATCACCGTCGTCGCATCGTCATTTCAAAACACCGTCTCGTCGTAGTCCCATCACATCATTTTTCCCCACCAGCACAGAACGTCGTATACAATCGCACTACAACCACCACGATTCGGTCGTCTTGTATAACTGTTTGCTTTATCAGTAACGTAAAATAATGTCATAGATTTTCTAAACCAACCACACACAGGGAAGTTAGAAGAAAAGCAAACATTTTTGAACAAGTCATGTTTTAAAATTTGAAACAAAACTTACAATTAACGCTTTTTTTTTGGTAAAGTTTTCTTCTTTCTTAATTGTTGAATTTTTCTCAACTTTTTTATTTGGGATAAAAAAAAACAAGAACTATAAACAAGATCTCAATACAGGTTTTTTCCCTTTGCAATAATAACAAAAAGAAAAAGCTTCAAAAAATTTTGTATTTTTAAAGTGGACTTTCCATCTACAACTCTCACAATACATTATCTATTAAACAATTTGTTTCGCATGAAATACCACACACTGGGTTTTTGGTTTTTTGTTCTAGCTATTTTGTTGAGTTGTTTTTTTTGGGGGGAGGGGGGTTGTTTTGTTGTTTGGCTTGTTAGCTTTTTGGGGGTTTGTTTTTTTTTTGGTGTAGGGGTTTTTTTGGGGGGATAGGTTTTTGTTTTTGGTTTTTTTTTTTTGTTTTTGTTTGGGGGAAAAGTTGCGCCTTTTGGACTGTATGTTTTTGCTTTTCCACTCCTTCATTTCAATCTCCCCGCTATGGCCATACCCAGTTCGCATGTCTCATCCTCAGGGTCGAAGTCCACAGGAGCCCATCAATATCGGGGCCGCCGTAGGACCACCAGCCAAGGAGCCCGTACTGCTGCTGGGTCACTTTGGTGGTGTTCGTGGGCTGTTCTACTAGCTTCTGCAGACACCACCTACAAGCCCCCACAAACGACAGTATTACCAGTCACGGAGCCAGACAGTGAGTTGGCCCACCCGAAGGGGCGCACCACCAAACTCCCTCCAACGACCATCTCCCCGCGAACCTCCAACCCCAAAGGCTTTGACACAAACTCACCACAGGCACAGAAAAGTATGGGGGAAAACCCAATCTGAGGTCACCATAGACCAGATCAACAGGGGCCTAGGGTCAGGGAAGGTAAAGCAGGAGGAAGGAAGATGGGCCCGCCCTCAACATGCTGGCCCCTAGAGAACTGAGGTCTCTGACTCTTCGCCCCCTACGACCACACAGGTTATGGGAAAACCTTTACCTTTTAAACCCTTTCCAGTACCTATGTATTAGGTCTTTCTGAGACATTACACCATTACCCTTTCGTGGGTTTTTTTGTTTTGTTTTTTTTTTGTATGAATAAATCCGTGTCCCAGAAATAATAATTATTCGATTTTCCAGGACCAAACTTCCTATTTGACATGTTAATCAGTACTTGAAAACACTTAAGAAGTCCGGATTGATCATTTCACAAGAACTTAATAATTACTTGAAAAATCTCGATAAGATATGAACGTTTTTACACGGTTTTTGACTATGATGAAATATTACTCATATCGAGTGAGCATTAAAGATGGTATTTCACCTATGTACCAACATCCCCTTTTATCAATAATCGTTTGCATTCTCTTTCTCTGCCGCTTCTTCTGTCTGTCTGTCGTCCGACTGTATGTCGTCGTCCTGTCTGTCTGCGTCTGTCCCGTCTGTCTGTCGTCCTGCTTCTGTCTGTCTGTCTGTCTGTCTGTCCTCTCTCTCCCCCCTCTCTCTCTCTCTCTCTCCCTTTTGTCGTCTGTCTGCTGTCTGTCTGTCTTCTGTCCCGTCTGTCTGTCTGTCTGTCTTTGTCTTTCGTTTCTCTCTCCTCTCTCTCTCCTCTCCTCACTCTTCTCCCCTCTCTCTCCTCTCTCCCCTCTCTTTCCTTCTCTATCTCCCTCTCTCTCTCTCTCTCTCTCTTCCTCCTCTCTCTCTCATCTCCCCTCTCCTCCCCCTCTCCCTCTCTGTAGATGAACATTGAATTTAAAAAATATATCCTTATCAACTTAACAAAGAGGAGGGATAGGTCAAGCGGTCGCTCACTCGCTCTCCCCAAGCTAAGGTTAAGCAGCTTGGAAAGTATTACCTCCGGCAGGTAACCGTTGGCACCTTGGCTTCAGTACAGCCCCCAGTTCACCCAGCTGTAAATGGGTACTGCCCCTTTAAAGACAAGGATGGTAAAACACGAAAAGAAGATGCGCCGCCCTCAATATGCGGCCCCTGGAGAACTGAGGTCTCTGACCCTTGCTTTTCCCAAACGCTGCTAATTATGGGACTCCTTTGCCAATTTTCCTTTGCAGTTTTAACAAGCTGCATTTTCTAAAAAGTGTACTGCAATCAGTGATTTTTTTTCATTGTTATGCCATATCAAAAAGTCATCCATGCTAGAATCGTACTTAAATGGATGGACTAAATCAGTATGTGTGCAAAAAGATAAGCTTACTGCCTCGTCCCTATACTTACACACTACCAAACTTGGAAATATAGTCTAACTCCAAAAAAAAAAAAAGAATTCAAAGT
>CM060341.1:25258190-25260690 GCA_030674155.1 Stramonita haemastoma | reverse complement strand
GACTGGATGACTTCCAGGATGAGCACAGAATTCCCGAGGACCAGCAAGAGAAAGGGAATCACAGACGCCACGAAAAGATCCAGGAGAGTGAAGGTATTCATGAAATCCATGTACGTCTCTTTAGGTCGGCATTCCTTCTGAGTCGGCCAGTAGGAAAACGTGAAGAGGAAATGCAGGTTGAGAACGCAGGCGACGGTGACGATCGTGGCGATGATGATCTTCCCTCTCCTCACCGTGCACAACACGCCGACACGATGCGGCGCCACCACTGACGTCACGCGCTGATACGTCATGGCCACCAGGAACCACGCTGACGTCACGGAGCACGTGTACCAGGCGCATTTGGGCAGCTTGCATAAGAGGCTGCGGTAGAAAAAAGAGGGGGGCCAGGAGAACACGGTGTCCACCCAGAACCAGAGGACAGAGGTCACCAGCAAACACTGGTCAGACAGGGCCAGAGCCGTGAAGTACACAGACAGACAGGCAGTGGACTGGGAAGCTCGCATCCCCCGCATCACCACCACGATCATCACGTTGCCCAAAGTGCCGGAGAGGATGAGGACTGGGGGCACTATGTACCACAGCAGCATGGTGATGTTCCCTAGAAGAACCACTGTGGAGGATCTGGAGAGGGTTGTTGTGTCATTGGTTTCATCAGTGGTGGTGGGGGGAGAGAGAGTGAGAGTGATGTTGGTGTGAGTGGTCACGGTGGTCATTTTTGTTTTTTTTGGGGGATGAGGGCGTTAAAGTGGGAAAAGGTGATGTCTATCTTCGGGACTGTGTGGGGGGGGTTTGTCTGATACAAGAACAGATTCAAGCAGTTTTCTGTATTGTCAGGAAAGCGTCATCGAGGATTGCTGATTCTGAATTCATATTTTTGACTTGTGGAAGGGGATGGAGGCTTGCATGCCATACAAGAAACGTACATAGTTGTTAAAGCAAAGATTACCTGAAGACACATTAAAGAAAACAAAAACCACAACAACCACCAGGTTATTTTTTCATAGTTTAGTATTTGTTCAATCAAGATTATGGCTTTTTTATCAACATGTATAAGTCAGTCACTTCGCACTTTCCGGATAGTAGTAGGCATCCGTCAGTCTCGGAAGATTATGGAGTTGCGCTCTAGGCTCTAGAGCGCACAGCCTAGGTGTGTGAGTATGGAGGTCAAGCTGTTACCCATTCAGCAGACGCTCCCCTCCTCTCCACGCCACTGGAATGATCCATTGGAAAGGCAATTGCCGATACGAATGGTTCCAGTGCCGTAGCAGAAGCCGCCAGAACGTTGCCATATACCTACAGCCCCGAACCGCCCTGGGGACTCCAACTCCCAGATTTTTCCTCCGGAATGGTGTCTAAACACGACACCTGTTTGCATGCTGGTTTTTAATTTTGTTGTCATCTGCTCCTACCGGCACGCAATGGCATGATCTTTTGAAAGGCAGAAGGGGTTGTTAACGTGTGCGCAAGATGTTCTGCGTGTGTTCGCACACGGGACCTCGGTTTTATATTCTCATCCGAATGACTTTCCAGTAATCAATGTCTAATCATTTTACAATTGACAATAATGTGAAAACGAAAAAGAACACAAGAAACAGTTTTTATGTCTGACTAGAATATGACCAATGTTTAACCCTGCGTACAAAAATAAATACATAAGCCACAAATAAAGAGCAATAAAGATAAAATAATTTTTTGAGGAAAAGTAGTGAAGGAAAAAATATTTACATATTATTATATATAAATAATATAGTATACATATCAAATACTATATATATAAAATATTCATAAATATTGATATATATATTAGCAATAACAATAAAAAATAATTTTAAAAACATAATTTTCATATTTTTAGTTATCTTCTTCGGCTCAACACAGCTTCAGTCCAGTTCATTCTTTCTTTCTTCCTTTCGCTTTTTTTCATTCAGAGCACAGTTTGTGTTATCAAAATAATTGGTACACACTCTGTACGTACTATTTTTTCATTCCTCTGCTACATACATCTTTGGAGGTTCACCGATGGTGAGATTTTGCCTATGTGACCGTTTTTTGCCTACCATGAAGGCAGCCGTATTCCGACTTCTGGGATTGGATTTGATTTGATTTGATTTGATTTGATTTATTCTTTTATATCGAGGATAATGGAATAAGCACTCTTGTGTTTTTTTACATCCAGTCCCCGTGTGTATACAGTTTTGTAAATGTCATCTGTTCCCACTGGCACACGATGGCCTACTCTTACGAAAAGCGGAACAGGATTTAACGTGTGCGCAAGATGCTCTGCGTGCGTTCGCACAAGGGGGCCTCGGTATAAAGTCTCATCCGAAGGACTTTTGGGGAAAGTAGAGTCAGCACTGATATTAACTCCAGGAGAAAAATCTTCCCCGACCGGACTCGAACCCGGGTCGTCAGATTGCCAGCACAATGTTCTGACCACAAGACTACTAAACTACCTTTTGAGTAAACAGTACAGAATACAACTGCATGTGGTGAAGTT
>CM060341.1:25230690-25253190 GCA_030674155.1 Stramonita haemastoma | reverse complement strand
TGTGTGTGTGTGTGTGTGTGTGTGTGTGTGTGTGTGTGTGTGTGTGTGTGTGTGTGTGTGTGTGTGTGTGTGTGTGTGTGTGTGTGTGTGAGGGTTTGTGGTGTGCATGTGTGTGTGCATGCGTACACGTGACTGTGCGCGTTCATGCGTGTGCGCTTACATGAGTGCATATTAAGTGTCCACATGTGTTTTTAGTGTGTGTGTGTGTGTGTGTGTGTGTGTGTGTGTGGTGTGTGTGTGTGTGTGTGTGTGTGTGTGTGTGTGTGTGTGTGTGTGTGTATGTGCAAATTTATGGGAAATTATATGTATGTTAAAGAGGGAGGTTGTCACGAAGTTAATCTGCCTAACCAATCCTTGAGTCTCTTGCTTTGATTCCCAGCCTTGCCCCTCCCAGTTTGACCAGAAAACCGAACTGAATGTCAAGTCCTTCAAATGAGACAACTTGCCGAGGTACCGTGTACGAATGCACGTAGAACATCTTGCACACACGTTAAAAACCCAGTCTGCCTTTCGAAAGAGTAGGCCATTTCGTGCCAGTAGGAGCAGATGAGTTTTAAAAAAATGCGTGCACAAAGGTGTCGTATTTTGACATCAATTCCGAAGCTGGAATGTAGCTATCTAAATATTAGGCGCTGTGGTGGGAGACGGTTGAATACTCAAAAACTAAAGCATTTGTCAACCTCAAAGCTCTAGCCGAAGAACGAAAAAAGATGTATGTTGGTGTGCGTTTGCATGTGCATGCGTGTCCGCGTGCGTAGGTACGTGTATGTGTGTACGTGTGCGTGAACAGTCATTTTCTAACCCGCTATTATCTTCTTTCGGCTGGTTTACAGTACAAAATGCTTATAAACAGCTTATTTTGGAAAGACAGTTTATTTTTTGAAAAGATTGTTGATTTTAGAAAGATCTTGAAAAGATTAGGTTTTGGGGTCGAACGTGGAAGGATCTTAGAAAGATTGCTCATTTTGGAAAAATCTTGGAAAGATCTTAGAAAGATTTTTTTTTTTTTGGGGGGGGGGGGGGATTCTTGAAAAGATTTTCGAAAGATTGTTTATTTTGGAAAGATTGCCTTGTTTTTGATAGACATTTTTTTAGAAAGGCAGCTTATTTTGCTTATCAAGACAAAACACTATTTTTGAACTGTCTTGTGTCCTCCCGAAATTAAGAATGTACTTGCTTTATGACAAATTTCGAATGAAAAAGCTTAGCTAAAAAATAATTTGAAATGCAATGTGTCTTCCTCTCTTCACGTGAGACCAACAGTTGTTCTCTGAACTTATTGTCTCCCATGGAAAGAGAAAGATGACCTGAGTATATTGCCCCTGATGGCAGCCATTGCCAAACATATTGCAATACGCACAGCGTATATAGGGTGTAATTAAGCAGCTACTAAAAGTGTCTTCAGGCTTTATCCCAGTTCTTGATTAAACCATTGATGCTGGGGCCAACAACAAAGTGAGAGGCTGTATGATCAGTGGCTTTCTCACTCACTGAATTCCACTTTACAGCTTAATCTTTAGTAATCGACTATGACTCTCTGACTAGGAGGCTTGACTTGCACAGTCCTCATGTGCTGCAGCCCTGGGGGCTAGTTGGCCTTTGGAGAACATCCCCAACGCTGACTGTCCTTATGCCCTCTTGGCCGAGAGAGTGGGGATGCACAGTGGTCAAGGCATCTCCACGATAATCAAATTTCTGCCCAGTTTCTGAAACAGCAGCTGCCTCCTCTGCTGTTTTGGAGGTCATCGTCGAACACGACGGACAAACAAAGAAACAAAAAGCCCGTAGGCCTAGACGATAATTATATCCTTGCAAGTTTTGTGCGTTTGTTTGTTCGTTTGTTTTTAAAGGCTGTTTGTTGAAAATTTTGAATTTTAAATAGCCGTTCTATGTTGTGAAGAGTGTGTGTGTGTGTGAGGAGAGAGAGAGAGAGAGAGAGAGAGAGAGAGAGAGAGAGAGAGGAGGAGAGAGAGGAGAGAGAGAGAGAGAGAGAGAGAGAGAGAGGAGAGAGAGAGAGAGAGAGAGAGAGAGAGAGAGAGAGAGAGAGAGAGAGAGAGAGAGAGAGAGAGAGAGAGAGAGGAGAGAGAGAGAGAGAGAGAGATTTAATTTATGAAGATGTAGAAAACCTGAAAAAAATAAATAACGTGAGTGTGTAGATCTAGATGTTCAGAAACGTATGAAGGATTGAGGTTGGATAGATTTATGGATATTTTTTTCTTTCCTTGGCTTGTCCCCCCAAATTTCACCAATGTGAGATTTTGTTGTGTGCGACCGTTTTTACCTACCATTAATGTAGCTTGGGGCGGCATGGCTAAGTGGTCAGAACGTTCGCCTTCCTCCAGTCAAGTTAAGCAGCGTCGAGCGTGGTTACCAGTTGGATGGGTGACCGTTTGGGAGCCTTGGCTTCAGTACAGTTCCCCCAGTTCCTCCAGCTGTCAATGGGTACCTGCCCTCTTTAGGGTCAGGGAAGGTAAAGCAGTGAGGGAGAGGAGATGGGCACCGCTCCACTGGACCCTAGAGAAGCTGAGATCCCTGATACCTCGCTCCCCTACGACCATATATGTTATGGGACACCTTTACCTTTTTTTTTACCTTTACCTAATATAGCTGCCCCACCCGGAGCGTGGAGGATTAAGGTAAGGTAATGTAGCTGCTGCCGCCCTCAACATGCTGACCCCTCGAGAAACTGAGGTCTCTGATGCCTCGCTCCCCTACGACCACACAGGTTATGGGACAGTTAATGCAGCTGCATTCCGACTTCAGAGAAGATGTCTAAACACGACACGACACCTGTGTGTATCCGTTTTTTTCCCCTTGAATTTTGCTATCTGTTCCTATCTACACAAAATGGTTTACTCTTTCGAAAGGTAGAACGAGATTTTTTTTAATGTTGCTGCAAGATGCTCTGCGTGTGTTTGCACACGAGGCCTCGTTTTATAGTCTCCTCCCAAGGATTTTCGAGGGAATAGTGTCAGTGTTATTGTTAACTCCGGGTAAAATCCTCTAAAATGGCACTTAGAATTTTTTTCAAGATTTAACTCTGTTATGAAAATTGGAAAAGAAGTTTCACTGATCTATGTAATGATAACAGTAGTGATATAACTCATTGCTTTTTTTTCATACTGTTAACCATGATTATAGTTTGCATTGTTGTAATTTCACATTATGGTTTTGTTAACTACCATTCATCTGCGTATTGAGAAAATTCGTTCGGCTGCATTGAATCCTGCCATTCCATTTTGTGTTTCTTTCCTTAACTTCCAAGCTACATCACACGAATATCTGGACTGGCCAAGACTGTCCTACAGGGAACAGTACAAGGAGGGAGAGGAAGAGGCAGACAGAGAAAACGATGGAAGACAACATCAGAGTGGACTGGCCTTGAGTGAAGCGAGTTGCTACGGAAAGCAGAGGACTGTAGGGAGTGGAGGAAGCTGGTTGCAAAATCCTCAGTGGTCCGCGGGGTTTCGGGATAGGTGAAGGTGAAAGTGAAGTTTACATCCACCCTCTTCTTCCACCACCACTCCCCCCCCTTCCGAAAGCTGCAGTGAAACACAGTTTCAACTTGTATGACCTCCTTGGTATACTTTTAGAGTCGCCCTCAAGCGGTGTCTGCACTTTTCAAAAGTACGCTTCATGCACACACACACACACACACACACACACACACACACACACACACACACACACACACACACACACACACACACACACACACACACACACACACACACACACACGTACACACACATACACACACACACATTCAGAACATCTTGCGCACACGCTAAATCCTGTTCCGCTTTTCGTAAGAGTAGGCCATTGTGTGCCGGTGGGAACAGATGACAAAATTGACAAAACTGCATACACACGAGGGCTGGATGAAAAAAGCACATAAGTGCTTATTCCATTATCCTCGATATAAGTATAAGAAGAAACTAAACACACACACACACACACACACACACACACACACACACACACACACACACACACACACACACACACACACACACACACACAACACAACACAACACAACACAACACAACACAACACAACACAACACAACACAACACACACACAACACACAACACAGAGAGAGGAGAGAGAGAGAGAGAGAGAGAGAGAGAGAGAGAGAGAAGAGGAGAGAGAGAGAGAGAGAGAGAGAGGAGAGAGATGAGAGAGAGAGAGAGAGAGAGAGGAGAAGAGAGAGAGAGAGAGAGAGAGAGAGAGAAGCAGTCAAACAGCTGAAGATCAGGTCCAATCTATACTGTTCATACAAAGAATGCGCCAACATCTTCAGCTGCCTGAGTTACTAGATCTACATTCTCTGTGTGATTAAATTGAAAAAAAATGCATTGTATTGTATTATGTTGTATTGTACTGCATTGTGCTGCATTGTACTAGTCTGTATTGTATTTCACTGTATTGTATTTTATTTTATGGTATTGTACTGTATTATAGTGTGTTGTATTGTTCTATATCGGTGGTCTAGGTGGATCGGTGGTCTAGATGGTAACACGCCTTGCCTAGAAAGCAAAAAGTCCGGGTCGGAGTGTGCGGTGGTTCGTGCCCCGTTTGGACCCAAAACTTTTTCCCCATCCATTAGACCATGAGTGGTGGTCAGGGCGCTAGTCTTTCAGATGAGACGATAAACTGAGGTCTCGTGTGTTACACATCATTATTTAGCGCACATGAAAGAAACCACGGCAACAAGAGCGTTGTCCCTGGCAAAATTATGTAGATAAAAGACACTGATGGGAAAACAAATACAGTTGCAGACAGGAAAAAGGAAAAAATGGATAGGCGCTGCACATGTGGCGACGCGCTCTCCCCAAGGAGAGCAGCCCGAATTTCACGCAGAGAAATCAGCTGTAACATTAAGTGGTACAAAATACAAAATATATTGTACTTTTTGTACTGTAAAAAACAGGTAAAGATAAAGGTATTCCTATAACCTACGTGATTGCTGGGGAGCGAGGTGTTAAAAGACCTCATATTCTCCAGAGGCCAGCATATTGAGGGCGGCGCCCATTTCCTCTCCCTCGCTGCTTTACCTTCCCTGACGCTAAAGAGGGCAGGTACCCATTGACAGTTGGGTGAACTGGGGGACTGTACTTAAGCCAAGGCGCGCGAACGGTCACCCATCCACTTGGTAATTGAACCACGCTCGATGCTGCACAACCTTGGCTGAGGGAAAGCGATAGCTCTGACCACTTTGTTGTTGTTGTGATTAAATTAACGTCCCAGCGGAGATTTCCGATTTAAGGACGCTCTGACCACTGTGCTGTTCCGTCTTTTCAAGTAGCCATGCAAAATCGTCTTCTCAGCTAGATGCCGAAAGTTTTCAAAACAATGGCGTCAGTGGCTTCTGTTCTTCAGTTCTGTTTTAAAGGGGAACAGGTTTTCTTCTTTTCCGATATTCTCTTCACTGTCACTGGTATTGCTTTTCTAGGCAAGACCGAGGCAAAAACACAAGCAAAAAAGGCAAACCACCAGCTCTCATTGGCAACATCCCTGAACCCTGTGACATGAGAATCCATGAAGTTAGCAGGGCCAGTGAAGACCGGAGCACATGGAGAAGGAAGGAGGATCATGTCGGTGTCATTGGGTGTGGCGGCTAAACACAGAACTGGGTGATGCAGACAGGTGAGACAGGTGAGAGACAGGGGAGATAGAAGAGACAGGTGAGATAGGAGAGACAGGTGAGATAGGAGAGACAGGTGAGATAGGAGAGACAGGTGAGAAAGGAGAGACAGGAGAGACAGGTGAGAGAGACAGGTGAGACAGACAGAGACAGACATACAGATGAGACAGGAGAGACAGACAGGCGAGACAGGAGAGACAGGAGAGACAGACAGGTGAGATAGGAGAGACAGGAGAGACAGGTGAGGGGGACAGGAGAGACATGTGACACAGGAGAGATAGGTGAGAGAGACAGGAGAGAGACAGGTGAGACAGATGAGACAGGTGAGACATGTAAGATAGGAGAGACAGGTGAGATAGGAGAGACAGGTGAGATCGGAGAGATAGGAGAGACAGGTGATACAGGAGAAATAGGAGAGACAGGTGAGCTAGGAGAGACAGGTGAGAGACTGAAGAGACAGGTGAGATAGGTGAGACAGGTGAGATAGGAGAGACAGGTGAGACAGGAGAGACAGGTGAGACAGGTGAAATAGGAGAGAGAGACATGTGAGACAGGAGAGACAGACAGGTGAGACAAGATAGATAGGTAAGATAGATAGGTGAGAGAGACAGGAGAGACAGGAGAGGTAGGAGAGACAGGTGAGACAGGTGAGATAGGAGAGACAGGTGAGATAGGAGAGACAGGTGAGATAGGAGAAATAGGAGAGACAGGTGAGATAGGAGGGACAGGTGAGATAGGAGAGACAGGTGAGATAGGAGAGACAGGTGAGAAAGGAGAGACAGGAGAGACAGGTGAGATAGGAGAGACAGGAGAGACAGGTGAGACGGGTGAGACAGGTGAGACAGGTGAGACAGGTGAGGTAGGAGAGACAGGTGAGACAGGTGAGACATGAGAGATAGGAGAGACAGGAGAGAGACAGGTGAGATAGGAGAAAAACAGGAAAGACAGGAGAGACAGGTGAGACAGGTGAGACAGGTGAGACAGGAGAGATAGGAGAGACAGGAGAGAGACAGGTGAGATAGGAGAAAAACAGGAAAGACAGGAGAGACAGGTGAGACAGGTGAGAGACAGACAGGTGAGACAGGTGAGAGACAGACAGGTGAGACAGGAGAGGCATTGCTTTTTCCAACACTGCAGAAGGTGCTGCTAGTGACTGGCCAGAAGCAACATTCAGCAGGGGTAGAGAGGAGAGTCTCATTCAATCTTCTGCCTGTCTGCCTGTCTGTCTGTCTGTCTCTGTCTCCCATGACAGTGGAACACTTCCTCCTCCAGACCTGTCCAACACACCAATGTGTTAGGAATTCCCTCTCTTCTATCTATTTCTTGTTTATGCCGTGTTCCTTTTCTTCATGTCACCTTCTTGTCTATTTTCTTCATTCTTCTTCCCTTCTTATGCCTTCTTTCAAACACACATACACACTCACACACACCACACACACACACACACACACACACACACACACCACACACACACACACACACACACACACACACACACACACACACACCACACACACACTGAAAAGATGACAATTCTTTCCCACATCGAAGTCGGATGCGCTGGGCCTGACTTGTCAGGCGCTTAACGGTATGCAGCACAACGCATTTTCGCTCATATGACAGACAGCAAAAGCTACTGTCTAGGGGTTCGACGACGGAGAAGAAGATTCCCCAGATAATGGCCATTACTTTTTTTTTAATTTAATTTGATTTAATTTTTTTAATTCAATGTAATTCTTTTAATATAATTTATTTCTTTTATATCGACGATAATGGGATAAACACTCTTGTGGGTTTTTTTACATCCAGTCCCGTGTGTATGCAGTTTTGTAAATGTCAACTTTCCCCACCGGCACACGATGGCCTACTCTTACGAGAAGCGGAACAGGATTTAACGTGTGCGCAAAATGTTCTGCGTGCGTTCACACACGGGGCCTTGGTTTAAAGTCTCATCCGAAGGACTTACTGTGCTTGATAGTTATGATTTATCCGTGGTCTTTTCACAAGTTTTATATGACATGTTATATGCTATTTTATAGGTTGGGGCTTTACAGGAAAATATGGTTTTTAATACCACATGAGTAGTAGAACTATTATTGTGCATGCCTAGGAAGCCATTCCAATGTCTATGTCGACTGAAGTTCATCTCTTTCAACATCCTGTGCTCTTAGAAATGAAGAACTTCAGTCGGCACAGCTGTCAAGGGTGCATGTCATTTAAGTCGTAGTTTTAACATTTGATTGTCGGTTTTGATTGTACGAAAAGAGAGTGTAAGTAAATACGTCATCAACGTAATTTTCTTTTCTTTTTTTAGAAATTCTTTTTGATTGGTTGATACGTCCATTCCACTATATGAGTCACTGATGCTGCAACCTTTTCGCCACTGAAGTATATTTCAATCATCCATGCAGTTACAACTTTTATTGTTTTAACCTTGTTTTTCTGCAAGTGTTTTTACCATCTATCTGGAATGACCTCCTGTCTCCCTTCTCCAAAATCATTCATTCGACACTTTCAAATCTGGCCTAAAGTCACACTTATTTCCGACCTAGGATCTTCCTCCATCATTGCACCTCACTCCCATCTGTCCCTACTTTCAATCAGCCTCCTCCATCTCCATCTATCACCTTGTCTTAGTGCGTTACTCCGTGTGCGTGCGTGCGTGTGTGTGTGTGTGTGGTGTGTGTGTGTGTGTGTGTGTGTGTGTGTGTGTGTATGTGTGTGTGTGTGTGTGTGTGTGTGTGTGTGTGTGTGTGTGTGTGTGTGTGTGTGTGTGTGTGTGTGTGTGTGTGTGTGTGTATGTGAGCGTGTGTGTGTGTATGTGTGAATTTAAAACCTGTTAATCTTGTCTGTTAACGGTCGCATGCGTGAGAATCAGACATATCTGAAGGTTAGCTAACGGTCTTCTAGGCTAGCAGTGGCACAGAAAATGTCTTCCAGTACCTAGCTCTAGGGGAAAGGGTTGAATATTTTGGGGAAACGGGAATATATTTTTAATTTACCGAGTCCTTCTTTTTTAATTGAATCTTTAATAAGTCATTTTCAAAATGATTGAAAAGTTGGAAGTGGTTACCTGCACTTGTTTTCATCCACTACTTTTTCCTCAATAATTATTTGAATCTGCTTTGGTTGAATGCATTAATTCAGGATTTTTCGATTAAAAGGTAAAGGTGTCCCATAACATATGTGGTAGTTGGGGAGCGAGGCGTCAGAGACCTCAGCTTCTCTAGGGGCCAGCATGTTGAGGGCGGCGCCTATCTCCTCTCCCTCGTTTTTTTTTTTTCGATTACGGAATCAAAACATACACATTTGAATATGTTTGGCGCATACTAGATTAAACGTACTTTTTAATCGATCAACTATGTTGTGAATCAAGTTCTGTACAGATCTACCTGTGTCCTGAATCATTATATCAGTATGGAGAAAAGGTAAAGGTGTCCCACAACCTAGGCGGTCGTAGGGGAGTGAGGCATCAGAGACCTCAGCTTCTCTAAGGGCCAGCATATTGAGGGCGGCGCCCATCTCCTCTCCCTCGCTGCTTTACCTTCCTTGACCCTAAAGAGGGCAGGTACCCATTTTACAGCTGGGTGAACAGGGGGACTTTACAGAAGCCGAGGCGCGGAAACGGTCACCCATCCAGTTGGTAACCACGCTCGATGCTGCTTTACCTTAGCTTGGGGAAAGCGAGTGCTCACAGTCATAGTAGAAAATTGAAAAGAAAGGTTTTGTTGAAACTGTTTTGTTTTTTGTTTGTTTGTTTGTTGTTGCTTTGTTTGTTTGTTTTTTTTGGGGGGTGATGTTGTACGTTTAGCTTTATGCCACGTCAGTTTTTAATTTAGAATCGAGGGGGAGGTGTGGGGGGGGGGGGGGGGTACAGGATAGCCTAAAGGTCAGAGCGTAGAGATTGCGATTTTATGGCCTGGATTTGGGCCACCACTGAGACGCCCCTACAATGGTGAAACTGTATTCCGAAGTCGGAATGCCGCTACCTTAATGGTAGCGGGTGGAGGGGGGGGGGGGACAGTCTCGTAATTACAATGCAAAAAAGTCTCTCCATTGGTGAACACCTAAGCTTTAGCTGAGGAACAAAAAGTTTTTTTGTTTTTTTTTTAATCTTTTAAAACATTGTGTACTGATTTATGACTGTGACTTGAATGGCGCTGTCTCAGACAGATTTTTTAATGTACAGTGCAGGTCAGTCCCTCTTGTTGTCTAAGTTTTGTGGTGGTGGTGGTGGTGGTGATGGTGGTGGTTGTGGTGGTGGTGGTGGTGGTGGTGGTGGTGGTGGTGGTGGTGGTGGTGGTGGTGGTGGTGGTGGTGGTGTGGGGTGGTGGGGTGGTGGTGGTGTTGTTGTCTAAGTGTTGTTGTTGTTTGTGGTGGTGGTGGTGGTGGTGCTTCCCCAGCTTAACACTCTGGGGTCTGTCACCCAGAATGTGCACTCTTGACTCACTCATCCCACCTAGGAATCATTGTGAGATTGAAATTGCACACTGAATACGAAGTTTGTGAGTATGACTGTTTTCAGGTACCTCGTCATATAGGCAGCCATACTCCGACTTCAGAGGATTTTTTCTCCGGTTAAAGGAGAGTGCAGGTTGTTATGCTAAGAGCTTGTCATGCCTGAAGGCTGGTGATACTCCGGGCATTTTGTTCTACTATCAGAAGACAATTTATTCATTTTGTTCTTATAAAGGGAAGTGTGCGTGAACAAACTAAGTGCTCTGTGTGTGTGTGTGTGTGTGTGTGTGTGTGTGTGTGTGTGTGTGTGTGTGTGGGGTGTGGGTGTGGGTGTGTGTGTGTGTGTGTGTGTGGGTGTGTGTGGGTGTGTGTGTGGGGGTGTGTGTGTGTGTGTGTGTGTGGGTGTGTGTGTGTGTGTGTGTGTGTGCGTGCGTGCGTGCGTGCGTGCGTGTGTGTGTGTGTGTGTGTGTGTGTGTGTGTGTGTGTGTGTGTGTGTGTGTGTGTGTGTGTGTGTGTTAGAGGGAGGGGTAGGTGGAGGGGTTCGTAGTTGCGTGCGTGCGTGAGTGCGTGAGTGAGAGTGTGCGTGCGCATGTGTGTGTGTGTGTGTGTGGGGGGGGGGTTATGTGTCACTTTGTATGTGACATTGTGTGAGACTGTGTGACTGTGTGTGACACTCTGTGTGACACTGTTTCTATGACACTGTGTGTTTGACACTGTATGTGACACTGTGTGTGACACTGTATGTGTGACACTGTGTGACAGTGTATGTGTGTTACTGTGTGTGGCACTGTGCGTGACACTGTGACACTTTGTGAGACACTATGTGTGACACTGGATATGTGACACTGTATGTGTGACACTGTGTGTAACACTGCATGTGACACTGTGTGTATGTATGACACTTATGTTCGTCGTTTTTCTTTCTTCTTTTGATTTGCTGACATAGATTTCTTTCGATCATTGCTTTGTTTCCTTTTTTCCATATCTTTGGGCAACGAAAGTGATCAAATGTGATGATATTTCTAAATGATAACCACAAAATACAACTACCAATATTTTTCTTTTTTCTCCAAAAAAAAGATATGCATATCCAGATATGCTTTTAATCACTGCGTGCGAAACAAATTTCCTTTGATAGAGGACCATAACAGAGTTGAATTGAAGTTGAATGTGTCCGCCTGTTGATGTGCATACATGCCCAGTCTTGCATGGGACATATCGACAAGCTAACACATAAACCACAAGGCAACATACCACAGCTACTCTATATATGTCACTTCTGCTGAGAATAGAGTCTTCTTCGTCGTCGTCATCGTTTTCGTCGAACGCTCAGACAGCAACTACTGTCGTCTGTCATATGAGCGAAAATATATTGGTAAAGGTAAAAGTGTCCCATAACCTGTGTGGTCGTAGGGGGGGCGAGGCGTCAGAGACCTCAGCTTCTCTAGGGGGCCAGCATGTTGAAGGCGGCGCCCACCTCCTCTCCCTTGCTGCTTTACCTTCCCTGACCCTAAAGAGGGCAGGTACCCATTTACAGCTGGGTGAACTGGGAGAATTGCACTGTAGTGAAGGCGTACAAACGGTCACCCATCCAATTGGTAACCACACTCGACGCTGCTTAACTTGACCCACAAATACAAATACGAATATTTTTTTTATATTTTCTCCAAAACAGACGTGTCTGCCTGTTAATGTGCTTACATGACCAGTCGTGTATGGGACATATCGACACGTTAACACACAGACACAAAATAAAATCCTGTTCCGCTTTTCGTAAGAGTAGGCCATTGTGTGCCGGTGGGAACAGATGACATGATTTACAAAAGCTGCATACACAGGGGGACTGGATAAAAAAAAAGCACAAGAGTGCTTATCCCATTATCCTCGATATGAAATAAAATAAAATAAATAAAATAATAAAGGCAACAGACCACAGCTACTCTATGTCAGTTCTGCTGAGAATAGAGTCTTCTTCATCGACGTCGAACGTTCAGACAGCAACTACTGTCGTCTGTCGTATGAGCGAAAATGCGTTGGACTACCGTTAAACGCCCGACACATCCGACTTCGGCGTAGAGGAGAATTATTCTATTTTAAGTCGGGGGGGGGGGGGGCGCAGGAGAATGGACCAAAAAGGCAGAAAAAAGGCAGGAGAATGGACCAAGAAGACAGAAAAAGGCAAAAGAAGCAAGAAGAATGACAAAAGATAAGAAGGAGAATGGACCACGAAGGCAGAATACAGGAAGGATAATGGACCAAGAAGACAGAAAAAAAGGCAGGAGAATGGACCAAGAAGACAGAAAAAAAAGGCATGAGAATGGACCAAGAAGACACGGAAAAAAGGCATGAGAATGGACCAAGAAGACAGAAAAAAAGGCATGAGAATGGACCATGAAGGCAGAAAATAGACAAAAAGAAGGGAGGTGACAGGAAGGAAAAAATAACAGGAAACGAAGAGAAGGATCGAAAAGAGGGAATTTCTAGCACAGAATTTCCAGAAGGTGGGGGAGGAGGGGGGGGGTATTGCCACTGACAGGATCCAGGCATCTTCACTTGGGAGGGTGGAGTCTGAGTTTATAGCCTGGAGCAGTTGATCAACAACAAATGAACCATGAATTATATTTGTTATTCTATTTTCTCTATTGTTATCTTATTTATATAGAGAATAATGAAAAAAATTGCTCGTTTAAACCGGAGCAAAATCTTAAAGGAATCTGCAGTAAAGTGCTTGTACTTACTGTTCTAAACGCCTTGACATTTTTTTTCAAACTTTTTTTAATTCATTTTTTGGTTACATAGTTATACAAAATGAAAAACATATAAAACGGTTTTATTGATACTGAAAGGCTTGACATTTATTTAGAGCAGCATGGATGGTGAGTGGGACAGAGTCGATGCATGTTCTTTTTTTTTAAAAGGAATTTCAAATTAGATAATATGGAAGCGATCGTGAGAAGAACAATTCTGGTGTCAAGTTTATCTCCCTCCATTAAAAAAAACCCAACGTCTTAGAAGTTCCGGAAAATCTTTGACACGCAGGTTAAAGTGTTGACTGATTTCTTCGTAAAGAAGAAGAGGGAAGCTCATTTTTCCATAAATATTAAAAGTAAGAAAATTAATGTTGAGTTTCATGACCAGAATGGCTATAATATCTGATACAAAACATGCTTGCTGTCACCAGTGTGTTCTACCTACGTACTTAAAACCCACGCTTTGAAGTCGTGCTAAGCGGCTGTTCATTTTTGAAGTCTTCTTTACGCCAGCAGCAGCTAAAATAGCGCTTAGTTTCTTCTCGGAATTTCCTACCGCTGAGAAGATAGAGATAAAAATTGGAGGCGCTGGCACTCGCCCACAGAAAGAGACTGACAGCCTGGAGCAAGTTCAACACCAGTGTGTTCTACCTATGTACTTAAAACACACGCTTTGAAGTACTAAGCGGCTGTTCATTTTTGAAGTCTTCTTTACGCCAGCAACAGCTAAAATAGCGTTTAGTTTCTTCTCGGAATTTCCTACCGCTGAGAAGATAGAGATAAAAATTGGAGGCGCTGGCACTCGCCCACAGAAAGAGACTGACAGCCTGGACCAAGTTCAACACAGCCACAAACCCTTCCTCCTCCTCCTGCGCCTCTGACGTCAGAGCCCGCCTGTACACGTGGATGACGCAAATGGGCAACGTCAGTATCAAAAACGCCGCTGACGTCAGAATCAACGTCACGGTCATGGGGTAGACTGGGGTATGTTTGGGGGCGGCGGCTTCCTGACGTAGGCCTACCACCCTCCTCATTTTCTGGGAAACGCTGAGAGACTTGATGACATGCACGATGAGAACTGCGTTGCCGAAGAGAAGCAGGATGAAGGGAATGGCGGAGGCCCAGAACAGATCCAGCCACGTGAAGAGGTAGATGAACTCGGCATAATCCTTCCGAGGCAGACAAGCCCCATGTTCCTGATGGTAAGCGAACGTGAACAAAACATGCGCGTTGATGACGCAAGCTGTGACGGCAATAGCGACAGTGACGACCTTCCCTCTCCTCACAGTACACAGCACCGCAACGCGATGCGGCGCCACGACTGACGTCACTCTTTGATACGTCATAGCCACCAGAAACCAGGCTGACATCAGAGGACAGACGTACCAGATGAATTTGGGGACCGTGCAGAGTAAGTGGAAAGCGAAGAAGGAAGAGGGCCAGGTAAAAAGTGCGTTGATCCAGAACCATAGCTGCGAGGAGGTGAGAAGACACTGGTCCGACAAGGCCAGAGCCGTGAAGTACACAGACAGACAGGCAGTGGACTGGGAAGCTCGCATCCCCCGCATCACCACCACGATCATCACGTTGCCCACAGTGCCCAAGACTAGTAAGACAGGAGGTATGATGGCCCAGAGCGTAGCGGTGACGTTTGAGATAAAACCGGCGTAGGTTGAAATACTGGTGGTGTCTTTTTCGTCTGTTGCGTTGTTCTTGTCATTTTGTGTGGTGGATATTATCCAAGTGAATGGATTACTACTAGTAGTAGATTCTAAGTCTTTCACAGATGTGTTCATTTTTTGTTTAGTGGTATTATTATTATTTGTTGTTGTTGTTTTTGTGAGTGTTGATTTCTGGTTTGGATTGGGTAGAAAGGGTACCTTACTAATTTAAAAAAATGATGATAATAATAATAATATAATATATATACGCACATACGGATCAGAGATGGCTTATGATGGCCCAGTTTCCATCTGAGAGAAACAATAGCGTGTAGTATACCTTAAACAGAGTGAAGTATTTAAGTTGGTAGTGCTTCTTTAACAAAGACAAGAATAAAACATTACTGTAGCAACAACAACACTCATCATCATAACCATTTTAGTATTGCTTCTTTAACAACGAAAACAACCAAACAGACTAACTGTAGCAACAACAACAATCATCATCATAACCATCTTCATTATCATCACCATAACCATCTTCTTCATCATCACCATCATCATCATCATCATCGTCGTCGTCGTCGTCGTTGTCGTCGTGGTCTTTTCTGAAAAGGGAAGCATTATCTGTATAAAAGAAATGTTGATCCCCACTTAGTTCGGGAAAAGCAAGTGCCGGGACCACAGAGTCAGCTGTCCAGTACAGTTTGCTTTAGTACTGTCCATGAAGATGTCCTGGTGCCCGCAATACTACACACTACATCAGCAACAACAAAAAATCTTCGATCCAATCCAATCATGTTGTTTATAAACCCCGTCGACCACACAGAAGCAATATTGGGGCTGTCACCTTGTAGCTTTTCTAAATCTCATATTAAAACTTTGCAACTTTATACAGATTTAAAACAAGGTTTGAAACCCAACTACTGATGTTCTTTAACTGTATCAACACCCTGACCAATCGTAAGGGTCAACCCAGGACAGTTTTAAAACAAAAAACAATGCAATAAGATAACTAATTAGAGATGTAAAAGGTAAAAAGGTAAAGTAAAGGTGTCCCATAACCTAGGCTGTCGTAGGGGAGCGAAGCATCAGAGATCTCAACTTCTGTAGGTGCCAGCATGTTGAGGGCGGCGCCCATCTCCTCTCCCTCGCTGATTTACCTTCCCTGACCCTAAAGAGGGCAGGTACCCATTTACAGCTGGGTGAACTGGGTGGGGACGGTACTGAAGCCAAGGTGTGCAAACGGTCACCCCATCCCACTGATGACTACGCTCGACGCAGCTTAACTTGACTTGGGGGAAAGAAAGTGAGTGCTCTGACCTCAGAGCTATCCCACCCCCCAAGATGTAGTAAGTTTAACCAGCTGTAGCTTGCATGGCAATGTTAATGGCACTGGCGATGGTCACAGAGCATGAGAGCAGAGAAGAAATACCTCATCCCCATTAGCACCCAGACAGCATCTATCACAACTACTCAGTGGATCGGTGGTCTAGAGGTGACGCGCCTGCCTGAAAAACGAAAAGTACGGGTCGGAGTGTGCGGTGGTTCGAATCCCCTTTTGGGTCCAAAACTTTTCCCCCATCCATTAGACCATGAGTGATAGTCTGGCTGCTAGTCTTTCGGATGAGACGAAAAACCGAGGTTCCGTGTGTTACACATCATTATTTAGCACACTTAAAAAAAACTGGGAAAAATTTTGTAGAAAAAAGCCACTCTGATAGGGGAACAAATACAGTTGCAGACAGGAAAAAGAAAAAAAAAAGGGTAGGCGCTGCACTTGTGACGACGCGCTTCTCCCGAGGAGAGCAGCCCGAATGTCACGTAGAGAAATCTGCTGTGACATAAAGTGGTATTATATATATATATATATATATATAAATATATATATATATATATATATATATATATATATATATATAATATATATATAATATATATATATATATATATATATATATGAATATATAATATATATATATAAATTTAAAATCTGTCATAACTATGAGCAAGAATGTGTTGCGCTGCCGTTAAGCGCCTAACCAGTCAGGCCCAGCACATTCTGACTTTAGCTTGGGAAAGAACGTTTCCATCTTAAGTCTTTCTGGAGAAACAAAAAGGCAGGAGAATGGACCCAAAAAGGCAGAAAATAGACAAGAAGGAGGTGGTGACAAGAAGAAAAGGAACAAGGCAGAAACAAAGAGAGGGATAGAAAAGAGAGAATTCGTTGCACAGAATTTCCAGAAGGTGGGGATGCTATTTATATTGACAGGGCTCCGGCACCCCAACAGGGGTAAACCAAAATGTGTCATTCTAGTTACATGCATTTTTTCTTGACAAAAATTGTGGTTCCAGTTTTCGTCTCGTTCCTTGTCTACACGTCTGAGGTTTATTTTTTTTTATTTTACTCTTTTATATCAAGGAGAATGGAATAAGCACTCATCTGCTTTTTTTTTACATCCAGTCCCCGTATGTATGCAGTTGTTTTTTTTGGTAAAATTTGTCATCTGTTCCCACCGGCACACAATGACCTACTCTTACGAGAAGCAGAATAGGATTTAACGTTTATAAGGATTTAAGGTTCACCAACGATGAGATTTTTTGTACGCCACCGGTTTTTTTTTCCTCACCATGAAGGTAGCCACATTCCAATTTCGGGCATGGTGTTTTAACAACACACCACCTACGTGCTTGTGGGTTTTTCTTTTTAATTCCCCATCCGTTCCCACTGTCATGAAATGGCTACTCGGAGCCTTGGTTTAAAGTCTCATCTGAAGGGCTTTTGGAGGGGAACGCAGTCAGTATTGGTGTTAACACCAGGGTAACATTCCCTAAAATGGTGGATCGGTGGTCTAGAAGTAACGCACCTGCCTAGAAGCGAAAAGTCTGGGTCGGAGTGTGCGGTGGTTCGAATCCCGTTTGGGCCCAAATATTTTCCCATATCCATAAGACCATGGGTGCTAGTCTAGGTCGAGACGATAAACCAAGGTCCCATATGTTAGTATAATAATTTAGCTCACATTTTAAAAAAAATACCCACAGCAACAAAAGGGTTGTCCCTGGCAAAATTTTGTATAAAAAAGCCACTCTAATAGGGAACCAAATACAGCTGCAGACAGGAAAAAGAAAACAAATATGGGTGGCGCTGCACTTGTGGCGACGCGCTCTCTCCGGAAGGAGAGCAGCCCGAATTTTTCAGAGAAATCTACTGTAACATAAAGTGGTATAACATAAAAAATATCTTCTTCTTCTTCTTTCTCATGACCGGGATGGTCGTGGAGGAGACATGAGAGACGATTCTGCAGTCAGCCGTCGCCATCCAGCCCTGTCCTCCGCCTTCCGAATGAGTGTTGGACTGTCCAGGCGGGTCCACTCCTTGATGTTATCCATCCAGCTTTTGGTTTGTCTGCCTCGGCATAAAAATATAAAATAAAATAAAATAAAATAAAAACGGGCCAGGTGCCTCCGTGGGGGGTTGATCTCGTGCCCTCAGCTCATGAGCTCAACGCTCTAACCACTAGGCCGTCATGTCCCGCCCCTATCAAAGTGTTGAAGAAAGTTAATTACCACATGTGCACAGACAAAGTCCTCAGATCATTTCAAGAAGGACAGGTGGATTTGCACTAACTGGCACCTGTGTCTTCCTCGAAATAATCTGATTCATGTAGTAGACTGTTACCTAAATGAACCATAAGTCTACACCAAAAACTGTGGACTAAATAAACCATAAGTTTACACAGAAGGTAAAGGTGAATAGGGCAGGTACCCATTTACAGCTAGGTGAACTGGGGGGGGGGCTGTCCTGAAGCCAAGGCGCCAATTGGTCCCCCATCCTCTCGGTAACCACGCTCGACGCTACTTAACCTTGGCTTGGGGAAAGCGAGCGCTCTGACCACTGAGCTATCCCGTCCCCTTCACCTTTTACACAGAAGACTGACTAAATGAACGCTAAATTTACACAGGAGACTGACCGAACACTACGGCTCTTTCTTCTGTTTTATTTCGTCGGATAGTAATAAGACTTCATCTTCTTCTTCGAACACTCAGACAGCAACTATTATTTGTCTATTATATGAACCGAAATGCCTTGCGCTGCTGTCAACTGCCTGACAAGTCAGACCCAGCACACCCGACTTCGACAAAGGAGAGGATTGTTATCTTTTGAGTCTTTCTAGGAGAAAAAAAAAGCAGGAGAATGGACCAAGGAGGCAGAAAACAGACAAGAAGGAAATGACGGGAAGAGAATGAACAAGGCAGAAACAAAGAGAGGGATAGAAAAGAGGGAATTTCTAGCACAGAATTTCCAGAAGGTGGGGATGCTATTTATACTGACAGGCTCTCCACGGGGGATCATCCAGTTATGCAGGGATTTTTTTTTAATCAAATATTAGCATGCCAGAAATCTGTGGTAGATGTGTTTTCCACGGAAATACTGCATGCCAAACATTGATATCTATGCAAACATTGCCATGTATGCAAACATTGACATCTATGCAAACATTGCCATGTATGCAAACATTGACATCTATACAAACATTGCCATGTATGCAAACATTGACATCTATGCAAACATTGCCATGTTTGCAAACATTGAAACCTACGCAAACATTGAAACCTATGCAAACATTTACATCTATGCAAACATTGAAACGCCGCCGCGGTAGTCGAGTGGTTAGGGCGTTGGACTCGTAATCTAAAGGTTGCGGGTTCGATCCCAGCTGTCGGCTATGGCGTTGTGCCCTTGGAAAAGGCACTTTACGGCTATTTTTCTCACCCCACCCAGGTGTAAAAGGGGTACCAACCTTGTGTTGGGGGGTTAACCCTGCGATAGACTGGCGTCCTATCCAGGGGGGAGTCTATGACTCTCAGTCGCTTAGCGCCACAGAAACCGGGATAAGCACCGGCCTGATGAGCCTTAGGCTCGGGACAGACTTTAACTTTAACTTTAAACATTGAAACCTATGCAAATATTACCATGTGTGCAAACATTTACATCTATGCAAACATTGACATTTATGCAAATATTAACATCTATGCAAACAGTGCCGTTTGTGCAAACATTTACACCTATGAAAACGTTGCCATGTGTGCAAACATTGACATGTATGCAAACATTGCCATGTATGCAAACATTGACATCTCTGCAAACATTTACATCTATGCAAACATTGAAACCTATGCAAATATTGCCATGTATGCAAACATTTACATCTATGCAAACATTGAAACCTATGCAAATATTGCCATGCATGCAAACATTGACATCTATGCAAACATTAACATCTATGCAAACATTAAAATCTATACAAACATTAACATCTGTGCATACATAGACTTAATATGCAAACATTGATATCTATATTTACCTACTCCTGAAAATGTTGCCACCGAGGTAGGTGTGTGTGTGTATGTGTGTGTGTGCGCGCGCGCGTTTGTGTGTGTGTGTGTGTGTGTGCGCGTGTGTGTATGTGTGTGTGTGTGTCCCCATAACACACGGCAGATAGGTCAGTGAAGTGAAAGTGCACACACACACACACACACACACACACACACACACACACACACACACACACACACACACACACACACACACACACACACACAGAGTCGCTGAGTTATCTGGCTGAGTTGAGTAATGACTCTAACACTCCCAGACAAATCAGTGTGTTCCAGTGTAGCGGCACACCATTTAGATCAGTCACTGCCGCTTTTCTCTCCGTGCTAAACTTTTAGGCTGCGCTCCCCCGGGGGGAGCGTGCGTCGCCACAAGAACAGCGCCACTCGTTATTTACTTTTTGTTTTCATCTTTTTCTTTCTGTGCGTTGTGTTTCTCTGAGTGGCTTTTTTTTACGTATAATTTTTTTCCCGTGGACAACTCTTTTTGTTGCGGAGGGTTCTTTTACGTGTACTGAATGCATGTTGTACATGATACCTTGATTTAGCGTCTCGTTTGAAAGGCTAGCATCTAGACCAGCACTCAAGGTCAAGTAGAATGGGGAATGGGAGGGCGGGGGAAGTTTGGCCTCAAACAGGATCTAACCATTCATTCGGATGAGACTATAAACCGAGGCCCCGTGTGCGAACGCACGCAGAACATCTTGCGTACACGTTAAAACCCCGTTCCGCCTTTCGGAAGGGCAGGCCATCGTGTGCCGGTAGGAGCGGATGACAAGATTATATCAAAAATGTCCAGCATGCACACAGGTATCGTGTTTAGACACCATCCCTGAGGGGAAAAAAATAATGGGTAGGCGCTGCACTTGTGGCGACGCGCTCTCCCCGGGGAGAGCAGCCCTAATTTCACGCAGAGAAATCTGTTGTGACATAGGCCTAAAGTGGTGTGAAATGAAATGAATGAAATACCCCCCCCCCCCCCCCCCCCACCCACACACACTTCTGGCTTTCGAGGCCAGGAACACTACCTCTATACCTCTAATGCACAATACTGACACCGGCAGCATCGCTGGAAAGAGCAGGAACACATTCACTTTGATTTTGACTGCAAGCATCAAGATATAATTGGTGACGACAATATGAAACATTATTTATTTATTTCTTTGTTTATTCTTTTATTTATTTATTTATTTATTCACCTATTTATCTATTTATTTATTATTTTATTCTTTTATATCGAGGATAATGGAATAAGCACGTATGTGCTTTTTTTTACATCCAGTCCCCGTGTGTTTGCAGCTTTGTAAACTTTGTCATCCGTTCCCACCGGCACATAATGGCCTACTCTTACGAAAAGCGGTAAGGTTTTAACGTGTACACAAGATGTTTTAAAGTATACGCAAGATGTTCTGCGCGTGCGTTCGCACAAGGGACCTCAGTTTAGTCTCATCCGATGGACATTTGGGGAGAATCGAGTCGGCACTGATGTTAACTCCAGAGGAAAAAATTAGCTTCAACGAACGAGATTCGAACCCGGGTCAGCAGATCACGAGTGCATCACTCTGACCACTAGGCTACCCCGTCCCCTGTGTGGGTGCAGGAAGGTGTTTGTACCTCTTCCAGCAGGATTGAAAAGGGCTTTTGCAATCATTTATTGGAATGAGGATAATAGGTAAAAAGGTAAAGGTGTCCTATAACCTATGTGATCGTAGGGGAGCGAGGCATCAGAGACCTCAGCTTCTCTAGGGGCCAGCATATTGAGGACATCGTCCATCTTCCCCTCTCTCTCTCTCTCTCTCTCTCTCTCTCTCTCCCCTCTCTCTCTCTCTCTCTCTCTCTCTCTCTCTCTCTCTCTCTCTCTCTCTCTCTCTCTCTCTCTCTCTCTCTCTCTCTCTGCTAAGGCCGATGTACATTAAACAATTTCAGTGTTTCAGTGTTCTCTCTCTCTCTCTCTCTCTCTCTCTCTCTCTCTCTCTCTCTCTCTCTCTCTCTCTCTCTCTCTCTCTCTCTCTCTCTCTCTCTCTCTCTCTCTCCTCTCTCTCTCTCTCTCTCTTCTGCTTTACCTCCCCTGTCCCTAAAGAGGGCATGTACCCATTTTACAGCTGGGTGAAGTGGGGGGACTGGACTGAAGCCAAGGCGCGCAAACAGTCACACGTCCATTTGGTAACCACGCTCGATGCTGCTTCACCTTAGCTTGGGGAAAGCGAGTGCTCTGACCACTGAGCTATCTGTTTAGTCCCCGAGGATATAAGAGGCATCAGCAATAATGTATAAATACAAAACTGCTACTAGCATTCTCGTTAAGTAATGACGATAATGATGAGAGTAATGACAGTAACAGTAATAACGATGAATAAAAAAGAAAAGCAGGATAACAGTGATAATGATAATGAAATACTATTTTTAAAAAAATCAATAGTAGTAGTAGTAGTGGAGGTCGTGGTGGTGGTGGTAGTAGTGGTAGCAGTAGTAGAAGAAGCAGCAACAGCAGCAGTATCAGTAGAAGCAGCAGCAGCAGCAGCAGTAGTAGTAGTAGTAGTAGTAGTAGTAGTAGCAGCAGTAGCAGCAGCAGCAGCAGCAGTAGCAGCA
>CM060341.1:25215690-25225690 GCA_030674155.1 Stramonita haemastoma | reverse complement strand
GAGTGAGTCAGAGTGCACATTCTGGGTTACTCCCAGAGTGTTAAGCTTGGGAACGCACAACAACAACAACAACAACAACAAAACAATGCGATCGAAATATTTGATAACCATAAGAGTCAATGCCACAGGCTATTAAGAAAATATAGGGTTGCTATTTTTGGAACTGGACAGAGAGTTGATTATTTTTTCCCATAGACTGGGTACACAGATTCAGATCATTCATGTGGATGCCGGGAACCTGTCACCATTCCCACCTTCTGGAAAATATACGTCAGAAATGTCCTCTTTTCTATCCCTTTCTTTGTCTCTGCCTTGTTCTTTTCCTTCGTGTCACCTCATTCTTGTCTGTTGTCTGCCTTCTTGGGTCCACTCTCGTGCTTTTTTTTCCAAGAAAGACTGAAAGAGAGAACAATTTTCTCCCCATGCCGAAGTCGGATGTGCTGGGCCTGACTTTGTTAGATGCTTAAAGGCAGCGCATCACATTTTTGCTCAAAAGACAGACAGCAAGAGGTACTGTCTGAGCGTTTGAAGAAGAAGAAGAAAGAAGAAGAAGAAGAAGAAGAAGAAGAAGAAGAAGAAGAAGAAGAAAGAAGAAGAAGAAGAAGAAGAAGAAAGAAAGAAAGAAAGAAAGAAAGAAAAGAAAGAAAGAAAGAAAGAAAGAAAAAAAACTATTCAGAGACAATTTGGTCATTAAACGCAAGGAACCAGTTAGTATCGTCGTCAATTCTGGAACATTTCTTATCATTATCGAATAATTATAAGCCTGAAAGGTAAAAGATAATGATGTCCCGTGTAGTAAATGATTATGATTATCAAAATATTTACTTTACAAATGTTTTATTTTCTCATTAAAATAGATCAATCAGAGGTAGAGCATTGTCACGTACTCACGCACGTATGTGTCTACAGTTTCACCTACATGTGTGTTGCGCGTACCTGTGTGTGTACGCGCGCGCGCGCGCGTGTGTATGTTTATTTATTTATCTTATTTATTTATTATTTTATATCGAGGATGGAATAAGCACTCATGTGCTTTTTTACGATCAGTCCCCGTGTGCATGCAGTTTTGTAAATCTTGTCATCTGTTCCCACCGGCACACAATGGCCTACTCTTACGAAAAGCGGGATAGAATTAAACGTGTTCGCAAGATGTTCTGCGTGCGTTGGCACACAGGCCCTCAGTTTATAGTCTCATCCGGAAGGACTTTTGGGGAGAGTGGAGTCGGCACTGATGTTAACTCTAGGGGAAAAATCCCCTCGAACGGGAATCGAACCGGGTCGTCAAATTGTGAGCGCAATGTTCTGACTACTAGGCTATCCCGCCCCACCCCCCCCCACCCCCTGTGTATGTATGTGTGTGTGTGTGTGTGTGTGCGTGCGTGCGTGCGTGCGTGCGTGCGTGCGTGCGTGCGTGCGTGCGTGCGTGCGTGCGTGTGTGTGTGTGTGTGTGTGTGTGTGTGTGTGTTGGTTACAAATCAATGCTGGTTTTTGATGTTGCATCGATTGGGAACAACAGTATAATGAGATATGCTCTAAACCTGGAAAAGTGTGGTTTTTTTCACAGAGGAATATACAGAGGATAGATGTCTTAGGATATTGTATTTAGGAACTCCGGCCGCCATGGCGCAGTAGTTAGCGCCTTGGATTTTGGACTGGAAGGTCGCGGGTTTGAATCCCATAAGAGTCATAGGGATTTTTCGGACTCTCGGCCGGCTCCTACCCAGAGTGAGTGTGCTGTGGGCTTAATTAATGGAAAGACTGGGACCACACAGTCGAGCTTGATCTACTTTACGGATGCGAATTTGAGAGTGTTGCTCAAATTACCTGACCAACACTGCAGGTGTCTGTATCTCTCGGGCCTGGTGGACACCAGGATGTATTATGATAGTAAGCGTAGAGTGCAATCCTGTCAAGTAGTCTCAAAGCGGGTGCACTTCCACAGCAGCAGCATTACATCATCCCCATTACCATTGATCATCATGTAATAAAAAAATAAAGATACCTCTGATTCGGTGGTCCAGTTGCTCTGGTCTCATGGTGACCTCAGATTCGGTTTCCCATACGCTTCAGTGCCTGTGGTTAGTTTTTGTCAAAACCTTTGGGGTTGGAGGTTCAGAGGGGCGGTCGTTGGAGGGAGGTTGTGGTGGTCGCCACCTCGGGTGGGTGACTCACTCAGTCTGGCTCCGTGACTGAGCTAATACTGTCGTTAGTAGGGGGTTAGTAGGTGGTGTCCTGCGCATGTTAGCTCAAAATAGGCACCACTGAACACCACCAAAGTGACCCAGCACACAATTTCCTATTGTTATGAAAGGCGGAATGGGGTATAACGTGTGAACACGATGTTCTGCGTGTGTAGTTTGTACACAGAACCTCGGCTTATAATCTAAGTAGAAGGATTTTCGGCCATGGCGGGGAGGGAAGTGGATGGAGATGGTATTGATGGTAACTCAAGGTTAAACCCCTTCTGAATGGGCCTCTCGCTTGTGGCTCGAACACCTGTGCCTTCAGATTGCAAGCTCAATGTTCTGACCACAAGGCTACGACGTCCCCGTATTATCTGATAATCAATTGGGCTTCTACCAAACATTTTATTTATTTTAGTATGTATTTGCTTATGATAAATATTTATTTATAATAAATAAATAAAATATCGTTATTGATAATAAATTGGGCTTCTACAAAGGCTTTTCATTTGTTTCCTATTTATTCATAATAAATAAATAAAATATTATTCATAATCTATTGGGCTTCTACCTAGGCTTTTTAAATTTTTTATTTATTTATAACAGATAAATAAAATAGCATTATTGATCATCAATTTGGCTTTTACCAAAGCTTTTTTGTATTTATTTATTTATGATGAATAAATAAAATATCATTACTGATAATTGATCAGGCTTCTACCAAGGTTTGTAAAACAAAAGCCTGATGCTGGTGCGAGGTATCACTTTCATATAATTATATGCACGGGACGTGTCGTCTGTCTGTCGTCTGCTTCCACAAGAAAGACACTCTTACAGACTTTTGTGAGGAAGAAGCCAAAACTGCAAGAGTTCTCTTTCTTGATGACACACTGAAAAACACGCTTATGCTTTTGTAATACGTTCTTAACTGGCATGGGTCAGATGATGATGATGATGATGATGATGATGATGATGATGATGATGATGATGATGATGATGATGATGTAATTGTGTAATAGATAAATATAAATGTGAAATAGATAAATATAATGTGTAGTAAATAATAATAGATGATAACCAATGATATAATCAATGGTCAGATGATAATCAGTGATGTGGGTCAGATGATCAGTGATATGGGTCAGATAATCGGTGATATGGGTCAGATAATCGGTGATATGGGTCAGATAATCAGTTATATGGGTCAGATAATCAGTGATATGGGTCAGATGATAATCAATGGTCAGAAAATGCTTTGCGCTGCCGTTTAGCGCCTGACAATATAGGCCAAGCGCATCCGACTTCAGTGTAAGGGAGAATTGTTATCTTTTAAGTCTTTCTGGAAAGAGGCAGGAGAACGGACCAAGAAGGCAAAAAACAGACAAGAAGAAGGTGACAGGAAGAAAATGAACAAAGCGGAAACAAAGAGAGGGATAGAAAAGAGGGAATTTCTATACCCTACCCCCATGGGGACTAACACAGACGACACAGAGAGCAAGGCTTTAGGAAGCCTTGGACACTATCCGGAATGTTGTCCTTAGTTGGCAGAAAACTCAGTGCTATCCTTGGCGACTTCACTGTTTGGGCTGTAGCTAGCTGACCGTCAGTCCTTAAATGGAGTCATCAGCAGGCATGGCAGCAGAAGCCGCAACAGCAAGGGTTTCTTTCGTTATCTTGTTTTTGTTGTTGTTGTTGTTGTTGTTATTGTTGTTTTTCTCTTCTTGTTCTTCTTCTTCTTTTCTTCTTCTTCTTCTTCTTCTTCTTCTTCTTCTTCTTCTTTCTTCTTCGCAATTCTTTCTTCGCAATTCTTTCTTCTCATTCTTCTTCTTTGCAATTCTTCTTTCTTTCGCAATTTCTGCAATTCTTCTTTTCTCTTCGCAATTTTCTTCTTCGCAATTCTTCTTCTTTCTTCTTTTTCTTCTTCTTCGCATTCTTCTCTCTTCTTCTTCTTCTTCTTCTTTTCTTCTTCTTCTTCTTCTCTTCTTCTTCTCTTCTCTCTCTTCTTCTCCTCCTCCTCTCTCCTCCTCCTCCTCTCTTTTCCTTATTCTTCGCATTCTTCTTTTCGTTTAATTCCTCTTCTTTCGTAATATCTTTTTGTATTTGTATACCACTTTTAAAGTCACGGCAAATTTCTCTGCATGAAATTCGGGCTGCTTTCCCCAGGGACAACGACTCAAGGCCAAGAACCGCGCTACCCATCTTTTTAAAAATGTTCTTGTCAGTTTGTGTCTTTGTCTCCCTATATATCAGAGTTGCTTTTTTTTCGACAGAAGTGTTGTTCAGGGACAATTGTCTTTCTTCCGTGGGTTCTTTAACGTACGCTGAATGTCTGTTTTACACGGGATCTTGGCTTATCGTCTCATTCAAAGGCCGAAAGCCCCGTGTGCGAACGCACGCAGAACATCTTGCGCACACGTTAAATCCTGTTCCATTTTTCGTAAGAGTAGGCCATTGTGTGCCGGTGGGAACAGATGACAATATTTACACAACTGCAGACACACGGGGACTGGATGTGAAAAAAAGCACATGAATGCTTATTCCATTATCCACTATATGAAAAATACATAAAGACATAAATGAATAAATAAATAAATAAATATCAGAGATTTTTTTTTTCTACAGAAGTTTTGCTCAGGGATAATTGTCTTTCTTCCGTGGGTTCTTTAACGTACGCCGAATGTCTGTTTTACACGGGATCTTGGCTTATCGTCTCATTCAAAGGCCGAAGCCCCCGTGTGCGAACGCACGCAGAACATCTTGCGCACACGTTAAATCCTGTTCCATTTTTCGTAAGAGTAGGCCATCGTGTGCCGGTGGGAACAGATGACAATATTTACACAACTGCAGACACACGGGGACTGGATGTAAAAAAAAGCACGTGAGTGCTTATCCCATTATCCTCGATATAAAAAGAATACCATAAATAAATAAATTCAAAGGGCTTGCACTCAGACCACAACTCATGATCTAGTGCAGGGGGGGAGGGGGGGTGGGGCGGGTCGGACACAAATGGGGATCCAACCCCCACTTTTTGTTTTCTAGACAGGTGCGTTACCTCTGGACCGTAAATCCCCCAAGCCACATATAGAGACACAAGACACCACAAGACACAACACCCTAGCAAAAACCATCCTGCAAGGAACCGTCGAGGGCAAGAGAAGAAGAGGCCGCCAAAAGAAATCATGGGTTGACAACATCAAAGACTGGACCGCCCAACCCCTACAATACCTTCTACTAGCCACACAGGATCGTGAAGCGTGGAAAAAGATCTCTGTTGCGTCTTCTCTCATGTCCCCCCTACGTCCTTTGGGACATGGGACTGAGTGATGAGTGAGTGACACATAGAGATGGAGAGAGAGTTTCCAAGTGATTTGTTGTGTCCCTTCAAATTTCTTTTTTTTAATTCATTTATCTCGAAGATAATGGAATACGCCCTCGTGCGTTTTGTTTTTTTACATTCAGTCCCCGTGTGTTATAATATAATATATTATATATAATAACATATGGTGTAATTTTGTTATCCGTTCCCACCGATATGTACACAATGGCCTACTCTTCCGAAAAGCGGAACAGATTTTAACGTGCGCGCAACATGTTGTGCGTGCGTTTGCACACGGGACTTCGATTTACAGTCTCATCCGAAAGACTTTTTCGGGGGAGTGGAGTCGGCACTGATATTAACTCCAGAGGAAAAATCCTCTTGGACGAGAATGCGCAGGATAAACCCATGGCCGATATCCTGACTATGCATTCTGTGTTACCGCATGAATTGTCATGAAAAAAAATAAAGATCACCAGGAGACTTCAATACGTCCTGAATGAAAAGTGTGCATGTATGACTGTTTTTAACCATTCTTCTATAAAAGGGACGGGTAGCTCAGTGGTCAGAGCACTCGCGTTTCCCCAGCCAATGTTAAGCAGCATCGAGCGTGGTTACCAAGTGGATGGTTGAACGTTTTGCATCTTGGCTTCTGTACAGTCCCTCAGTTTACCCTGTTGTAAATGGGTACCTGCCCTCTTTTAGGGTCAGAGAAGGTAAAGCAGCGAGGGAGAGGAGGTGGGCGCCGCTCTCAATATGCTGGCCCCTAGAGAAGCTGAGGTCTCTGATGCCTCGCTCCCTAACGACCACACAGGTTATGGGACACCTTTACCATTACCCTTTGACCAATAGGCACGGTACTTTGATTTTAAAAGGGTTTTTTTTTCTCTCCTCTGGTGGAGAGGACAGTTTGTTCTGCTGATCGCACAGATGAAGCGGATTCAACAAACCTTTCCCAAAGCCTGGCTACATGGTCATGTAGACCTCGGCACTTTGCTTCCATCAATAAATAGATAACCCAAAACATAATAACAAAACCAGACCAGGCTAGCCATGGCAACATCAGCTATGGCAAAACTGAACAAGATATGGAGAAGCAACAACATCAGCTTCAAAACAAAAGTCAAATTGTTCAGATCTCTCGTCATCTCCATCTTGCTCTACGGCTGCGAAAGTTGGACAATGACCGCTGAAACCACCAAGCGGATCCAGACGTTCGAGACAAAATGCTTCAGGCGACTGCTTGGAATTTCCTGGAAGGATCGGAAAACAAACACCTATGTGCGAAGTCAAGTCGCACTGATGGCTGGTCCTCAGGAACCCCTACTAGCCACTGTCAAGAAAAGGAAGCTGGCATGGTTCGGCCATGTCACACGCCACAACACCCTCCCCAAGACAGTCCTACAAGGAACGCTAGAAGGTGGCAGACGCCGAGGCATACAAACCAAAAGCTGGATGGATAACATCAAGGAGTGGACCCCCTGGACAGTCCAACACTCATTCGGAAGGCGGAGGACAGGGCTGGATGGCGACGGCTGGCTGCAGAATCGTCTCTCATGTCTCCTCCACGACCGTTCCGGTCATGAGAAAGAAGAAGAAGAAGAAGAACAAAAAAACCTGACCTGAGCCATAAAGTTGGTATGGGTGCCAACTGCTCGCTCCCCTACGACCATATAGGTTATGGGACACCTTTGCTTACCTTTCACCTTTACTGTCGCCAAAGTACCTTTCAGCACTTGGACACAGCCAATTTCTACACAAAGAAATGTCTCCATGAGAAACACCTTAATAGGTCCGAGACCTCTGCTTCACCAGGAGCCAGCATCTTGAGGGGGCGCCCATCTCCTTCCTCTCCCTCGCTGCTTTACCTTCCTTGACCCTCAAAGAGGGCAGGTACCCATTGACAGTTACTGAGTGAACTGGCGGGACTGTGCAGAAGCCAAGGCGCGCAAAATAACGGTCACCACCTAACCACGCTCAATGGTGCCTAAACTTTAGCTTGGGGAAAGCGATTGCTCTGACCACTGAGTTATCCCGTCCCCGTTCGTATCTCTACAAGAGCCAGACGTGGGACTGAGTGTTGAAACAGAGGAGTCTGAGAGCTCTGGAGCCATTTCGTGACAACCTGAAAGACCCCAGAGTCTTCAGATATCTGGATCCCCGGAGGGGGGGGGAGAGGCAGATAGCCTAGTGGTCAGAACATTGCGCTGGAAATTTGACGACCCGGGTTCGATTCCGGTCGAGGGGATTTTTCTCCTGGAGTTAACATCAGTGCTGACTCCACTCTCCCCAAAAGTCCTTCGGAGGAGACTATAAACCGAGGCCCTGTGTGCGAAGGCACGCAGAACATCTTGCGCACACGTTAAATCCTGTTCCGCTTTTCTTAAGAGTAGGCCGTCGTGTGCCGGTGGGAACAGATGACGTTTACAAAAGTGCACACACATGGGGACTGGATGTAAAAAAAAAAAAAAAGCACAAGAGTGCTTATCCCATTATCCTCGATATAAAAGATAAAAAAAAGAAAAAGAGTCTACAGTTATCTGGATCCCCAGAGTCTACAGTTAACTGGATCCCTAGAGTCTACAGTTATCTGGATCCCCAGAGTCTACAGTTATCTGGATCCCACAGTCTACAGTTATCTGGATCCCAGAGTCTACAGTTATCTGGATCCCCAGAGTCTACAGTTAACTGGATCCCACAGTCTACAGTTATCTGGATCCCCACAGTCTACAGTTATCTGGATCCCACAGTCTACAGTTATCTGGATCCCACAGTCTACAGTTATCTGGATCCCACAGTCTACAGTTATCTGGATCCCAGAGTCTACAGTTAAGTGGATCCCAGAGTTATCTGGATCCCCAGAGTTATCTGGATCCCCAGAGTCTACAGTTAACTGGATCCCCATGACAAAATGTACAAAACTGCATACACACGGGGACTGGATGTAAAAAAAAAAGCACATGAGTGCTTATTCCATTACCCTCGATATAAAATAAAATAATTATATATAAAAATGAATAAATAAAACACAGACACAACAAACACAGAACAATCAAACGAACCACACAAATCAGCAAATCAAAATACAGACACGGAAAACAGTAGTGTCAAACCACGCTCCTGGAAAAGCAAACTATGTGAATTCAAACCGCATCCTCAGCTTCCCCCCTCCCTCCCCCCCCCCCCCCCCCCAGATGATGTGCACGACAGTCGAGTACCCCCACTTTCCGCTGCTCTCAGATGCTGGTACTTGGGTTACACTCCGGTGTTATTTTTGGGGTCAAGTAGTATCTTCTATAGAGTGAGGGTCGGAAAATTTAGAGTGAGAGTCGGAAAATTTGTCGTTGATTTTTAATTATTTTTTAAAGCATACAAAAATGTGCACTGTGCACTTATCTTGGGGATTGAGGACATAGAGTAATACCAGGTAGTGACGAGAAAGTTGGAAATGATCATCAAAATGAGGATTGCTTGTGTTCCTACACCCTTGTCCCCGCGCATGTACATTGGGGTTAGGAAGCTAGCAGACGAAAAAGGAGTACGGTGTTTACTGAAAAATAAAAAAAACGTTCAAACCTACCAAATTTGTGCAAAATCACCTGAGTTTTGAGTCAGGAGCTAGTCTTTCTGAAAAAGTGTTTTTAATTTTTATTTCTGTGGATGCCTTAGTACATGCAGTGCGAATGCAAGAGTGATAGTTATATGAAAATAGAAGGAAAAGTAGTCACAATTAATACCGGTGTGTAGCCTTGAGCCCTGATGATCTAATCGCATGGAAAGGTCCGCTCACTTGAGCGTGACGTCCTCTCCACTGTTACAAGTGGAGAAAAGTGACCGCACAGACTAATTTAGCTTTCCAACTTTTCAGTGCTTTGTGATACTTATGTTTGCAGAATTTCTCCGCGCTATAATTTATTCAAGAGTATTCAAATCAATGCAGTGTTGTCACTCACTCACGGGCTCCTCCCTGCACAGACAGACTCAGACTCGTTCTCTTCTGGAGCCAAAGCCTGCAGTACCATGGGAGTCCTCAGTCCTCCTTGGCATTGTATTGCGTTGCGCTGCCACCAGCCCTCTCAGCATTGATGGACCCGCACTGCCTTTAGCTAGACCCTCTTGTGAAACATGGCTGCTAAGTGTTGGTTCTAACGTTTGATATACCCAGGGACTCACTCACTCACTCACTCAGTCCCATGTCCCAAAGGACGTAGGGGGGACATGAGAGAAGACGCAACAGCGATCTTTTTCCATGCTTCACGATCCTGTGTGGATCCGGGCCTCGACCGATCCGGCATGTCTTTCTGTTTTGTTTTTCTCATCATGTCCTTTCAGTGGGCTTGAGGAAGCTTGGTGGCGCCCATCTCCTCTCCAAGACTCCTACTGGTGGGTAAGAATGCACCAGCCCCTCACAACGTTTCGCCCGCCAGTAGAAGCGGTTACCGGGGTGTGGGTGGATTAAGGACCCGGACCCAGAAGTGAGAGTTGAGTACCAAGTGAG
>CM060341.1:25198190-25210690 GCA_030674155.1 Stramonita haemastoma | reverse complement strand
TTTGACAGCAAATCCACACAGGAACTGAACTGGGAACAGATGACATTATTATTTACAAAACTGCATGCACACGGGGACTGGCTGACAAAAAAGCGCATGAGTGCTTATTCCATTATCCTCGATATAAAACACACACACACAAAAAAAATTTTAAACCTCTACATGAAGGCAGGACTGATCACCATGAGACCAAAGGAGCACAAGCCGCCGAATAAAATTTTTCACTTTTTTTTTTGTTCTGAGGCCAGATCTCCTGGGTTCACTAATGGTGAGATATTGCGTATGTGACTGTAGGTTTTTTTTTCGTTTTTTTTCCTTTGCCCACCATTAAGGTAGCAGTATTCCGACTTCGGGGATAGTGTCTAAACACGAGACATATCATGCGTTCGGTTCTTCTTGAACTTCCGTCATCTGTCCCTACTGGCACAGAATGGCCTACTCTTTCCAAACGTGGAACGGTTTTTTTTTAAACGTGTGTGCAACATGTTTTGCGTGAGTTCGCGCCCGGAGGTACGGGGTCTCGGTTTATAGTGTCATCCGAAAGACTCTTGGGGGGAGTGGAGTGGAGTCAGTATTGATATAAACCCCAGGGTTTATCCTTCGGATGAGACTATATAAACCGAGGCCCCGTGTGCGAACGCACGCACAACATCTTGCCGCACACGTTAAATCCTGTTCCCGCTTTTCGTAAGAGTAGGCCATCGTGTGCCGGTGGAACAGATGACAAGATTTACAAAACTGCATACACACGAGGACTGGATGTAAAAAAAAAAAAAAAAAAAAAAGCCCTCGAGTGCTTATTCCATTATCCTCGATATAAAAGAATAAAATTTGAAAAAATAAATAAAAAAAATAATAAAGGGTACAATTAAATAAAACAGGCGAGTCCTTGGTTGTTCGATCCCCGGCCTTCAGATCACGAGCACAACGGTCTAACCACTTCACTATCCGAATCCTTGTCGTGGGCCCAAAATTTTTCCCCCATCCATAAGACCATGAGTGGTGGTCTGGGTGCTGGTCTTTTGGATGAGACGATAAACCGTGGTCCCGTGTGTTACACATCATTATTTAGCGCACGTAAAAGAACCCACGGCAACAAGAGATGTTGTCCCTGGCAAAATTTATGTTGAAAAAAGTCACTCTGGTTAGGGTACAAATACAGTTAGAGACAATAAAAGAAAAAAAAAATAATGGTGGCGCTGCATTGTGACGACACACTCTCCCCGGGGAGAGCAGCTCGAATTTCACGCAGGGAAATATGCTGTGATATAAAGTGTTATAGATAAATACTCCCAACCCCGTGAGTTTTGCCGCAATCAACAGAAAGAAGAACTATTCAAACTGATCCACACTGCGCACCCAAACCCCGCCAGCCTTCCACCCGTACCCCACACATACCACGCGACTCACCAAGCACTCCGAATAATAATTTTCACTGTTCTTGCTATTTGTATAGTACTATAACCGGCTTTCTTTCCATCGGGATTGTGCGGAAGAACTGCTAGTTATTATTTTCGTTATTTTTTCTTTATTGGATCAGGATTCGACTTCGGCGATCATCAAACTTTTAATTTTTATTTTCGTCACTTAATGTCCAGCAATTTCCCTCGTGAAATTGGCGACTCTTCCCGTGGGGAAAGCGCGTGTGCACAAGTTGCAGCGCCTACCCCTTTTGCCTGTTTGCCAGTGTATTTTGTTTCCATCAAGATGGCTTTTACTACAGAATTTGCTAGGGTCAACCCTCCGGGTTTCTTCGTTAGGACTAAAATAGTTGTGTCAACACACGGGACCTTGGTTAACGTCTCAATCCGAAAGCACTGCTCGCCAGACCACCACTCAGTGTCCTAGGGATAGGGGGAAAATTTAGGCCCAAACGGAACCAGATATGCTAAACAAAAAACAAACCCGACTCGTTTTTCCTTTCAGTAACCGTTAACTAACTAAAACCACATCACCACACATAAAGTCAATGATGGGAAAATTAAGGGTTTAAACAGAGATCAAACCACGTTGAATGCTTTCATACTTGATCTGCTTCGTCCACCGATACAACGCTAACACTGTTCATTTTCGGGCAAATTTTCACAATTAATTAAAAATTCGATTAAAAACGATCGAGGTTGCTTTAACTACGCAGAAAAACGTTTGTTTTCAAATTGTGATTAAGAAAATGTTATGCTGTCAGAACAGAGAGTGTACCTTTAACGCAAAAATATTGTAGACCTGTTTGCATAAAAGATGACGCTATTTGTGTCCTCTACAAAATTCAGCGCTAATAAATTTCCATGCATTATATATATCATTAAAAAGACGATTCACGCAGGAGATATGTCAAAGAGTTTTGTTCATTTTCTGAAATCTAATACCTTTATTTTAAGTATCATTCATTGCCTACCTCTAGTTATAGTTACAGTTAGTAACAAGTTATGGTGTTTGAAATGGGTGACACAGCCATTCCACATTCTGAGAAAATCGGGTTTTTATTTTTCCACTCTAGCTAACAGCGTACACCAAAATAAAACGCTTTTAAAACACTTTTTTAATCAAATTAACCCTTTTAAATACGCAGTTGGATAGTTTAGAGCCCACAGTATTCCTATTTTTTGATAAAAGTCAAAATAAAATGAACGTACCATCCGTTTTCCCTTCTGACCTCATTTGATTTACGACCTCTGGATTTAAAATGTGCTTCACATCAAAAAAAGAATGAATAATAAGAACAAAAAAAACTCCACAATGCAACCAACACAAAACAGTACAACTAAAACAAAAGCAATCAGGATACAATGGATAATGTACTTAGACTCATCAAATATATACAAAACAACACACACAAAAATATGGTTCCATTTCGATTGCTGTTTCTACTTAAATCTTATTTGCGCAACGTGATTATGAACCAAAAAAAAAGTAAAAGGTAAACACATAAAACTGCTCCTTATTTCACTACAACTACATTTTCAACACCTCCTGGAGGAGGGAGGGGGGTGGACGTGTAAGCCTACTCACTTGACTTGACTACACTACAACACCAACACAGATACCGTGTAGACTCCTGCCTAAATTTACTACCACTCAACAAATACAGGTAAAATTGGACGCACTTGCCGCCACCCACAGAAAAAGTGTGACGGACTCTGTCAGGTAAATCTTCTCCAGGTACACCCCATCAACATTTTCGAAGTCCACAGTCCTCAGGTAAGCGTCGAAGATACAGGTAGGGAGGGTGAACATTAAGAATGCTGCAGATGTGAGGATTAAAGTTGTCGTCATGGGAGAAGTCTTGCTGTCTCGTGTCTCTACCTGGCTACTGTAGTTCCCTCTCATTTTTCTAGAGAAGCGTACTGACTGAATCACGTGCCATACAAGGATAGAGTTTCCTATGCAGAGGACCAAGAAAGGAAGAACAGAGGCTAAGGAGAGATCCACCCAAGTGAACAGGTCAATAAACGCCGCGAATTTTCTCTAGGCAACAGTCCTTGTACCGAGGCCAGTAAGAAACCGTGAACAAAAAATGGTGGTTCATCACCATGGAAACCAGCACGATGACCGCGATGAGGATTTCCCTCTCCTCACCGTGCACAACACCCCACACGATGAGGCACCACCACTGACGTCACGCGTTGATACGTCATAGCCACCAGAAACCACGGCTGACGTCAGAGAGCACGTGTACCAGATGAATTTGGGGACCGTGCACAGAAGGTCGTAGCGGAAAAAGGACTGAGGCCACGCGAACAGCACGTCCACCCAGAACCAAGGACAGTGGTCAGCAGCAGACACTGGTCAGAGAGGGCCAGAGCCGTGAAGTACACAGACAGACAGGCAGTGGACTGGGAAGCTCGCATCCCCCGCATCACCACCACGATCATCACGTTGCCCACAGTGCCGAAGAGTAACAGAACGGCGGCACTATCTGCCACAACAGAGTAGTTGACAACGGTGTAAACGATGCTGAGAGAGAGGCTTGTTGCGTAGTGTCCACCGGACGTTTGTGTAGTTTGTTGTGGATATCTGTTATTGATGTGTTATGGAGATTCATGCTTGGGATTTTAGTTTATTGTGAAGATCTGTTATTGTTGTGTTTAGGAGATTCATTCTTGTGATTTGTTTTTTTGGTTTTTGTTTATTTTTCTTTGTTTTTTAATACCGGTTCACTACTAGGGATTTATTAACTTATGCTGGTCTGCTGTTTGTGAAGGGTTTAAATGTGTAGTTGGAAGTTTTTTTTTAACTTGTGTTGCCTGAATGTACCTTTGAGGATAAAGTTAGAAATAGAATTTAATATATTGGTGACATACTGCCTAAACCTATCCCTGTGGCACCACCCAACAGTTCCTTAGAAAGCTAAAACACAAGTCAAGTCAAGTCAAGCCAAGGGATAAAAGTTTGCTGTGATGTATCTAACTATACTTCTCTGATTTGAAATGTAGGGTATGTATCTGCAAAAATTAATGTTTGTGGTGTGACAAGCTTCAAGGGAACTAAACTTTTTTGTGTGTATTTCAAGTTATTATCTGTTTTATCAACAGATGTAAGGTGCTTGATTACATAGCTTTAATGTGAATTTGAAGTCAGCCCACTTTCCTACATTTTTGTATTGGTATAGTTTATGCCATTTTTTAGAAAATTCTCTTCAGTTTTCTTTTGGGTGGGGGGTAGGTTTTTTGTTAGTTTTTTTACTTTTTTAATTTTTTTTTTTTTTTGGGGGGGGGGGGGGGGGGGGGCGTTGTATTTTAAAGGCTCAATTCTTTCCTGAAAAGTCTATATTAAAAACGTGATTTTCAAAGGTTTAAAACCTTAATTTTTTGAATAAATAAAACCACGCTCACACACCCCCGTGCGCGCGGACGCACGCGCACTACGCACTCACACGGACACACACACATACACACACACTAAAATCACTTTTTTTTTATTAGATAGATGTTAGATCGAAAACACACACACAACACACACACACACACAACACAACACGCACGACACCACCGCGCAACACACACACACCTAATGTTTATGATTACATCAAAACCAAACACAAAACACACACATATAAATGCATGCTCGCGCGCGCGTGCACAGTTGTATGCACGCACACACCCATGATATATGCACACTTACATTAATACCACACACACACACCACACACACACACACACACAACACCACACACACACACACACACACACACACACACACACACACACACACATGCGCGCAGAAGCACTGCACTTATTGGGAAATACTCGGTTAATAAAGGAAAATCGCTTTTGAAGTGTAAATGTGTAAGTCATTCTTACAGTATTTGAAAACTATGTTCTCTAATTAATTTTTCTGGTTTATAATGGTCGACTGATTTTATCAGGTATTCTCTAGTTCTCTCTCTCTCCTCTCTCTCTCTCTCTCTCTCTCTCTCTCTCTCTCTCTCCCTCTCTCTCTCTCTCCTCTCTCTCTCTCTCTTCTCTCTCGTCTCGTCTCTCTTCTCTCTGTCTCTCTTCTTCTTCTGCTCTCTCTCTCTCTCTCTCTCTCTCTCTCTCTCTCCTCTTCTTGTCTGTGTGTGTGTGTGTGTGTGTGTGTGTGTGTGTGTGTGTGTTGTGTGTGTGTGTGTGTGTGTGATTGTATGTGTGTATCTGTGTGCGTGCTCGTACGCGCGCATGTGTGTGTGTGGTTTGTGTGTGTGTGTGTATTGTGTGTGTGTGTGTGTGTGTGTGTGTGTGTGTGTGTGTGTGTGTGTGTGTGTGTGTTGTGGAGGCGAGATGGGATGGGTGGGTGCTTGCGTGCGTGCATGTGTGCGTGCGTCCGTCCCTATGTGTGTGTTTGTGTTGTTTGTGTATCAGTGTGTATGTGTGTAAATGTATGTGTGTTTCTGCATGTGTGTATGCATGTGTCTGTGTGTGCATGTGTGTGTATATGTGTGTGTATGTGTGCGTGCGTGTGCGCGCGAACGTGTGTGTATGTATGTGTATATATGTATGAGTCTGTATGAGTCTGTATGTGTGTGTGTATGTGTGTTCGTGTATTTGTGCATGCATGCGTGTTGTGTGTTTGTGCATGTATATGTATGTGAGCGTGTGTCTCTGGTGTAGTTGTTTTTTATGTTTTGTTTGTTTGTTTGTTTGTGTGTTGTGTGTTGTGTGTGTGTGTGTGTGTGTGTGTGTGTGTGTGTGTGTGAGTGTGAGTGTGTGTGTTCCTATGAGTGAGCTTGTGTGCGTGTATCTATGTTATGGCTGAGACAGTGTGGTTGGGGTAGTGGTAGGGGGGACGGTGTAGTGGGGGGGGGGAGTGGGTTGGTGTATAATGCAGGAAGAATAAGTGTATGTTTGTGGATGGATATACATTTTGTTGTTGTGCTATTACTTACTTATTTTAACGTTTGTTGCTTAAGTCGTTAAACCTTTCTTCTTCTTCTTCTTCTTCTTCTTCTTCTTCTTCTTCGCAATTTTTCGCAATTCTTCTTGTTCTTCTTCACATCTTGTCTCTTCTTTTTTTTTTTTTTTTTACACCTATTCCCCGTGTGTAGCAGGGTTTTTTTTATTTTGGTATCTGTCCCCACTGGCACACAATGGCCTACTCTTTCGAAACGTGGAACGGGTTTTAACGTGTGCGCATGCGCAAGATATTCTGCATGCGTTCGCACACAGGTCTCATCCGAAGGACTTTTGGGGGGGAGTGGAGTCTGCACTGATGTTAACTCAGGAGGAAAAATCCTTAAAAACGAGATTTCGAACCCGGGTCAGCAGATCACGAGTGCAATGCACATCACTCTAACCACCAGACTTTTCCACCCCCCTGTGTGCCACTGGTTCGTATGCCATCAGTGTCCCTGTGTCACTGGTGTCCATGCCTCACTGTGTGTCGTGTGTGCCATTGTTGTAATGTGCCATTATTGTGTGCCATTGTTGTGATGTGCCATTGTTGTAATGTGCCGTTGTTGTAATGTGCCATTATCGTGTGCCGTTGTTGTAATGTGCCATTCTCAGTGCCGTTGTTGTGTGCCATTGTTGTAATGTGCCATTGGTGGTGCCATTGTTGTATGTGCCATTGTTGTAATGTGCCATTGTTGTTATGTGTTACTGGTGTGTCGTTGGCAGGATTGTCATTGGTGTTGTGTGTGTATGTAGGTGGTGTTATTTGTCACAGGTGGGATCATGGATTTTATGTCATATTTTAAGTCACTGCACTGTGAACGCACGCAGAACATCTTGCGCACACGTTTAAATCCTGTTCCGCTTTTCGTAAGAGTAGGTCATTGTGTGCCGGTGGGAACAGATGACCAGATTTACAAAACTGCATACACACGGGGACTAGATGTAAAAAAAGCACATGAGTGCTTATTCCATTATCCTCGCTATAAAAGAATAAATGAATAGATAAAATAAACTGCTCATGTGTCAGTCGTATGCTCTATTCGTTGGTATCATGTGTTACTGGTGTGCGTGGGTTATTGTCGTCCATATGATGATGTTATTTTCTATATCATTCACGTCCACGTGTGATTATAATATTGATGTATAATCAGTGTCAAATGTCACTGGTGTCAATGAAATCACATTAAAAAGACATGGGCACGATTGACATATGGATACTACAGCGGTATTAGCTCTGTTGGTAGATTAATATCCAATGGAATTGAATTGAATTGAATTAAATTCAACGCCTCTGTTAAGTCACGGCAGATTTTTTTTCTGCTTGAAATTAGGGCTATTCTCTCTGGAGAGAGCACTTTTCTGCTGTTGCTGTAGGGTTGTTGTTTTTTTATTTCAAAGATAATGGAATAATCACTCATGTGTTTTTTATATCCAGTCCTCGTGTTTATGCAGTGCAGTTTTGTAAATTTTGTCGTCCGTTTCCACCGGCACACAATGGCCTACTCTTCTGAAACGTGGAACGGGTTTTAACGTGTGCGCAAGATGTTTTACGTGCGTTTACGCACGGGACCTCGGTTTACAGTCTCATCCGAAGGACATTTGGGGAGAGTGGAGTCAGCAAAGGTGTTAACTCTAGGGGAAAAATCCCCTCGAACGGGAATCGAACCCGGGTCGTCAAATTGCGAGCACAATGTTGTTCTGACCACTAAGCTGTCCTGTCCCCTTATACCTTTTCACTCCAGTTTGGGAGACAATTCAGTTTGCCACCTGCCATATAGTTCTCGCATGTCAGCCTCTAATTTCACCTGTTAGTTAAGAACAGTGATAACTTACCCTCAACACAATGTCTAGTTCACCCACACTGCCACAACTGCGTATTTCTAACACACACACACACACACACACACACACACACACACACACACACACACACACACATACACACGCACACACACACGCACGCACGCACGCACACACACACATACATACACACACACACACACACACACACACACACACACACACACACACACACACACACACACACCTGATAAGAACACCTGTGAGGAACAACAAAATCGACTTCTTCTCCGTGGGTGCTTGCACTCGCACCAGCTTGTCCCTAAAGGCTTTGCCATGAGGATAGCCTAGTGGTCAGAACATTGCGCTCGCAATTTGACGACCCGAGTTCGATTCCCGTTCGAGGGGATTTTTCCCCTGGAGTTAACATCAGTGCTGACTCCACTCTCCCCAAAAGTCTTTTGGATGAGACTGTAAACCGAGGTCCCGTGTGCGAACGCTCACAGAACATCTTGTGCAAACGTTAAAACCTGTTCCACGTTTCGGAAGAGTAGGCCATTGTGTGCCGGTGGGAACGGATGGCAAAGTTACAAAACTACATATTCAGGGACTGGGTATAAAAAAAAAAAAAAGTACGATTGCTTATTCCATTATCCTTGGAATTAATGATTAAAAAGAAAAGGGTTTTATTCGTTAACACAATGTACTTTTTTCACATTTTATTTCATTTTATTTATTTTTATTTTATACCACATTATGTCACAGCAGGTTTCTCTGCGTGAAATTCGGGCTGTTTCCCCGGGGAGAGCGTGTCGCCACAAGTGCAATGCCATCCATTTCTTTCTTTCTGCAACTGTATTAGTTTCCCTATCAGAGTGGCTTTTTTCTACATTTTGCTAGGGACAACGCTCTTTTTGCTGCGGGTTCTTTGACGTGCGCTAAATAATGTGTAACACATGGGACCTCGGTTTATGGTCTCATCCGAAAGACTAGCACCCGGGTCACCACTCATGGTCTGATAGATGGGGGGAAAGTTTTGGGCCCAAACGGGATTTGAACCACTGCACACTCCGACCCGGACTTTTCGCTTTCTATACAGACGCGTTACCTCTAGACCACCGATCCACATATGAAGTTGATCTGAGAGATGGAAAACATCACAACATTGAACATTCATTCAATGGGCAGAACAGCAGCACACAAATCCATAATTGAAACTTACAGCCAGCCATTTGAAATTATAATCTTTTATTGTTTTAGTTAAGAGACTGAAAGCAGATGTCCATACAGACTGTCATCACACTCGGACATTTTCCCCACATCCAACCTATGAATGAAACTGAACACCCGGCCATTTGAAAATTATAATCTTTTATTTGTTTAGGTTTAAGAGACTGAAAGCAGATGTCCATACAGACTGGTCATTCACACTTTAGGACATTTTCCCCACATCCAACCTTGTTTTATTATTGGTCAACACACCACAACCCTCACCACACATTATGCCATCACAGCTGATTCACACATGCTAAAGAGAAAAGAAAGCAGAACGTAATGTACAGTGAGGTTTGATAAAACCCAATTTTCGTGCCTCGTCTGTATCAAGTTTGAAACCAGCGACACAAAATTATCACCACGAAAAAAGCTGTAAAGAAAAAATTCTTCGCATAATATACTACATTAACAGCACACAAAAATACCTCTTTTATTCTTTTGTTTGTTTCTAGTTAATTCATATGAATCATGGAAATGAAGTTTATATATGAATAGTGCTGCACGAAATCACAAACAATAAAAACCACCACCACCATTTCCACCACCCTCACACATCTACAGGTCATTCTCTTCTCTATCTATACGCATTAAACACAAAAAGCTTTGCACTTCATTTATGAAATCGCGAACAGCAGTACTAAAAAAAAAATTTTTAAAATAACAAACAACAAAACAAACACTACAATACCCCCCCCCCCTTCCTGTGTACACACACACACACCATCACCCCCACCACCACTACCACCACCCCCCTCCCCTACCAAGTCTGACTTGTGTGGTTTATTCATGCCAGTTGATTTGCAATTCCGCTGACCACAAGGGCTACATCAGATCTGTCACAACACTAACACAAACAACAACAAACAACAACAACAAAACCAAAGGTATTGCAGAAATTCACCCTCAAAGCTCAAGAACTAACAATGTCAGATTGTCCCAACAGAAGACTAGTACGTTGCCAGTTTGAAAATGGGAAGGTCAAAACAAAATGGACAAATACCTTCCCCCCCACCCCCCACCCCCCATGGCCCAGGCCAAATGCTATGTCAGTTATTGACATCAGCTAATTACCAAGGCCTAGCCTACACTCAAATTTGTTATGTTGTGTTGAGATTACCTTCAGCCTTGACAAAAGCTCGTAACATAACCACCAGCACTCTCCTTTAAAGGAGAAAAAAATCCTCTGAAGTCGGCGTATGGCTGCCTACATGGCGAGGTATTTGAAAACAGTCATATACACGCAAACTTATCATTCAGTGAGCAGTTTCAGTCTCACAGTGATTCCCAGGTAGGGATGAGTGAGTTAGAGTGCACATTCTGGGTGACCCCCAGAGTGTTAAGCTGGGGAACGCATAACAACAACAATCCACTGCCTGAGCACATCACAATGATCAAACAATGCGAAACAAAACCTACCAAATGTCTGTTCCTGGCAAGAACTGACAGCCACAACAAGAAAAAAAATCACAAATATACCCTATATCACCACCCCACCCCCACCCAACCCCCCAAAAAAAAATAGATAAAAACAGCTAAAAAAAATTATTTAAAAAAAAATCAGCAACATAGAAATGGCTCACGTCGCAATAAAAAAAAATTATATCTAAAAAAAAAACACCTGAATCGCATATCTGTGTAAGGTAAAAAGGTAGCGATAAAAAACATACCTGATAATGAGTACTGTGTGGAGAATATCTCAAACACAAGTAAATAAACTGTTGAGTGAGAAAAAAGAGAGAGAGAGAGAGAGAGAGAGAGAGAGAGAGAGAGAGAGAGAGAGAGAGAGAGAGAGAGAGAGAGAGAGAGAGAGAGAGACGAGACGAACGAGACAGGACAGAAGAGGGAGAGAAGACAGACAGACAGAGGCAGAGACAGAGAGAGAGAGAGACAGAGAGACAGAGAGAAAGAGAGAAAGAAGAGAGAGAGAGAGAGAGAGAAGAGAGAGAGAGGAGAGGAGAGAGGGAGAGAGGAGAGAGGGAGAGGGGGGGAGAGGAGAGAGGAGGGAGGGGGGGGGGGGGGGAGGGGAGAGAGAAATCAAATCAAATCAAATCAAATTCTTTTATTTCGAGGATATAATGAATAAGCACCCTTGTGCTTTTTTTTTTTTACATCCAGTCCCCAGACAGACAGACATATAAAGAAAGAATTGTAAGAAAATGGCATGGAAAGAGAGAACAACTTTTTTTTTTTAATTCTAAAAAGAAAAAAAAAGAAGTAAATTTTCGAGCACTGGTTTTCCAAGAGGCATAAACTCTGAAGCAGGGGGGGGGCACCTGTGTTATTTGCTGTGACGCCGCTTGTTATTACTGTTGTTATTCTTAACGGTCTTATTGCATTGTATCGTCTTCACCTTCACCTTACTTCACCTGTCCCGTAGTCCCGCGGACTGTGGAGGTACTACTGAAGATTTTGCAACCAGCTTCCTCCACTACAATCCTCAGCCCTCCGTAGCAGATCGCTCCACCCAAGGCCTGCTCACTCTCTGATGTTGTCCTCCCGTCGTTCTCTCTGTATTGTATAACACTTGACATCACAGCAGATTTTGGGCTGCTCTCCCTGGGGAGAGTAAGCGTAGAGAACAACCCTGTCAAGTAGTCTCAAAGCGGATGCACCTCCACAGCAGCAGCATTACATCATCCTCATCATCATTGATCATCATGCAATAATAGTAATTCTCTTTTCCTGTCTGCATGTGTATTTGTTTCCCTATCAGAGTGGCGCGCTTTTTTTCTACAGAGTTTTGCTAGGGACAATTCTCTTGCTGCTGTGGGTTCTTTTACGTAAGCTAAATGCGTGTGTTGCACACGGGACCTTGGTTGATCGTCTCATCTGAAAGACTTAGCATCCAGACTATCACTCTTGGCCTATAGAGGATATGGGAAGAAAAGTTTTGAGTACAAACGGGGATCGATTCACCACATGCTTCGAACCTGAACTTTTCACTTTCTAGGCAGGTGTGTTACCTCTAGACCAGTAATCCATGGGAACTACAAGGGCCCTCCCTATAAGGGCCAGCAATAGTTCACACAAAGACCATTTCAGTAGCCCCATTCTAAT
>CM060341.1:25178190-25193190 GCA_030674155.1 Stramonita haemastoma | reverse complement strand
CTGTACTGTAGCCAAGGCACGAAAATGGTCACCCATCCAATTGGTAACCAGGCTCAATGCTGCTTAACTTGACAAGGGGAAAGCAAGCACTCTAACCACTTAGCTATCCCGTACCCCAATTCAGAACTACTTCCCAAAAAACCAGAGCCTTGCATGCACAATTCACTGGTGTGTCCCAATTTAGAAACACAGCGTTGCGCTTGTCATCTTTCCACATGGGAGGCAATTATAACTGCTCTGTCACATCTAAAGTAGTTTATATCATACAACACATCTCCTCAAATCAAAATGATAGAATCCTTTATAAAACGCATGTCCTAGCACAAACAAACATATGAACTATCAGCCAAAAAAAAAAAAAAACACATGAACTATCTCACAAACACATAAACTATCACACAAACAAAGACATAAACTACCCCTACACAAAACAAGCAAACAACCAGCAAAATATCCAAGGAAAAACTCAAAACAAGCCACAACACAGTCTTTTAATCCTAAGAACAAACTAAAATCTGAAGAAAAAAAAATCAAATCAATTTTTTTTTTAAATCAAGCTAAATACATAAAAAAAATAATCCCAAACTTTCATGCCACAAAATGTGAATTTAAAACAGCAACATCACACACACACACACACACACACACACACACACACACATACACACACACACACACACACACACACACACACACACACACACACACACACACACACACACAAAGTTAAAACAATTACTTACAAGGGAAAAACCCAACCCATACTCGTGCACAAAAGAAAAAAAGCAAAAAAGCTGCATGAATTCAATGTGCAAGACAATAAATAATATTTGTTCTTACAACTGATATGCACCTGAATGTGTTAACACAGAATGTACCAACATGATGATGAGATCCTTGTATGATTCTATCAAGTTTTCTACACACACCCCCCTCCACCTCTCCCCTTCCCCTCTCTCTCTTTCAGTCTGCCTCTCAGTCCATCTCTAAAGTCTGTCTGAAACAGGGTGGGGGGGGGGGGGGGGGGGGGAGAAGGGAGAGATCCTAGCAGTAGAGCATTGCTCTTAAGATTTGACAGCCTAGGATCAATCCTTCATCATTTTTTTTTTTTTTTGTAATCGAGGATAATGGAATAAGCACTCATGCGCTTTTTTTTTTATCCAGTCCCCGTGTGCATGCACTTGTGTAATATTGTCATCTGTTCCCACCAGCACACAATGGCCTACTCTTATGAAAAGCAGAACAGGATTTAACGTGTGCGCAAGATGTTCTGCGTGCGTTCGCACACGGGGCCTGTTTTCCCACGACGCGGGGGCCGTCCTGGGTTGACCCTTATGGTCGGCCGGGGCGTTGATACAAGCAAGGACAGGTGAGTTGATTTTATACCTCGTTTTAAACTGTACATAGTCGCACACTTTTAATACAAGTTTTAAAATGTGACGAGGTGATAGCCCTGATATGGCCTATGTGGTCGGCGGGGCTATAAGCAACATAATTGGAATTGGAATTGGAAATTGGCCTCAGTTTACAGTCTCACCGAAAGACTTTTGGGCCCTTAATGTAGGGATAGTGTTAACCTTTTCCCTATGGGTAACCTGCTATAGGACAACCAACCAGCTACTAACCCTTCCTTAAGTATCACCCACTACTAGGTTACAGAACATACAAAATGTGCACAGAGCATGTGTGCAGGGAAAGTGAGGTTCTTTCCCTTTATGTTACATAAAGGTAATGTTAATTAAGAGTGGGCAAACAGTAGCATACACAAAAATCTTACCATTGGTGAACGTTGGAGCTCTAGCTGAGATACAAGAAAAAAAAACGACAAGTCTGCCTGCCTGTCTATTTGTCTGTCTGCCTGCCTGCCTGCCTGCCTGCCTGTCTGCCTGCCTGCCTGTCTGCCTGCCTGCCTGCCTGTCTGTCTGCCTGCCTGTCTGCCTGCCTGTCTGTCTCCCCTCACACACAAACATGCGTGTCCTCTCTATTTCTTGCCGTCTTTTACCCAAACATGAGTTTGTGTGTGGTGCTATTTTACCTGTTGTGGAATTATCATGTAAAATGTTGTTTCTTGTACAATGTTTGTGTTGCTATAAAAAAAAAATTAATAAAAAAAACCCTGCCCATTTCAACAGCCATATCTAAGCTGTAACTGTGATAATTATATCTACGGAAAAGTATTTTGTATTGTATTGTATTGTATTGTATTGTATCGTCATGTACTGTAATGTATTGAACTGCATTATATTGTACTGTACTGTACTGTATTGTATTGTGTTGTATTGTAATGTATTGAACTGCATTGCATTGTAATGTATTGTAATGTGTTGCATTGTAATGTAATGTGTTGTGTTGCAATGTATTGTACTGTATTGCATTATGTTGTAATTGTATTTTTGTATTTGTACTGTATTGTACAGTATTCATTGTAATGTCTTGGATTGTAATGTATTGCAATGCATTGTACTACATTGTATTGTATTGTATTGCATTGTATTGAATTGAATTGTATTGTAATTGTATTATATTATATTGCATTGTTTTGTGTTGCATTGCATTGCATTGTAATTGTATTACATTGTATTCTTTTGCATTGCATTACATTATATTGCATTGCATTGTGTTGTTTACTACATTCAGCCACAGCAGATTTCTCTGCATGAACTTCAGACTGCTTTTGCTGGGAGAGTTTATTACTACAAAAGAGCAGCAAAATCCTTTTTTTTTTCAAAATGAAATTTCCTGTCTGCACATGTATTAATTTTGTTTCCCTCTAATGGTAGCTTCGCTTCCTACAGAACTTTGCCAGGGACATCTCTCAAAATATGTCACTGCTCCATTACCAAGGAAACTAAGGTCTTAGTCATAGCATCATGTATACCTTTGATACATCTCGATTCATGAATCACTTTTATTTATTTATTTATTTATTTATTTATTTATTTATTTATTTATGTATTCTTTTATATCAAGGATAATGGAATAAGCACTAATGTGCGTTTTTTCTATCCAGTCCCGGTGTGTATGTGTTTTTGTCAATTTTGTCATCTCTTCCAACCAGCACACAATAGCCTACTCTTTCAAAAAGTGGAACAGGATTTATCGTGTGCACAAGATGTTCTGCATGCGTTCGCACATGGGGCCTTGGTTAATTGTCTCATCTGAAGGACTTTTGGGGAGAGTGGAGTCGGCACTGATTTTAACTCCAGGGGAAAAAATCCCCTTGAACGAGATTTGAACCTGGGTCATCAGATTGCAAGTGCAATGTTCTAACCACTAGGCTATCCTGTCATGGTTTGTCTGCTCCTTCAAAAGTCCACTTATGGTTTGAACAGGTCTACTACTATGGTTCAGTTCATTATGATCCTATTTCAGATCTATATGGTTCATCCCATTCCAAAAGTCACAATTTTGGTATTGTTAATTATGATCCTATTTCAGATCTATATGGTTCATCCCATTCCAAATGTCACAATTTTAGTATTGTTAATTATGATCCTATTTCAGAACTATATTGTTCTGTAAATTATGATCCTATTTCAGAGTTATATGGTTCAGTAAATTATGATCCTATTTCAGAGTTATCACTCACTCACTCAGTCCCATGTCCCAAAGGACGTAGGGGGGACATGAGAGAAGACGCAACAGAGATCTTTTTCCATGCTTCACGATCCTGTGTGGCTAGTAGGAGGTGTTGTAGGGGTTGGGCGGTCCAGTCTTTGATGTTGTCAACCCATGATTTCTTTTGGCGGCCTCTTCTTCTCTTGCCCTTGACTGTTCCTTGCAGGATGGTTTTTGCTAGGGTGTTGTGTCTTGTGGTGTGACCAAACCACATCAGCTTTCTCCTCTTTATGGTGGAGAGCAAAGGCTCTTGGGGGCCCACACGCTTTTTGATTTCTTCTTTCACATAGTTATTGGTCTTGTGTTCTTTGTATGATATTTTGAGAAGTCTTCTGTGGCACTTGTTCTCGAATGCTTGGATTCTCCTCTCTAACTCTGCTGTCAGAGTGCATGATTCACAGCCATATAGGAGGATAGATATCACGAGGGATTTGTAAAGGTGGTATTTGGTAGTCCTCAACAGACTGAAAAACCAAGCAGAAAAACTCCTGGCAGAAGAACAAGCGGGCTTTAGACCAAAACGCAGCACAATGGAACAAATTTTCAATCTGAGAATTCTGATAGAGAAGCATCTCCAACACCAAAAAGACTTGTACCACAATTTCATAGACTTCAAAAAGGCCTTTGACAGGGTATGGCATGACGGCCTCTGGCAAGTACTCAGGCACTTCAACATTGACAGCTGCCTAATTGAAGTCATCAAGGCTCTGTACGAGAACGCAAAAAGTGCAGTTTTCATGAACAACCACGTGGGCAAGTTCTTCAAGACCACGGTTGGGGTTCGCCAGGGCTGCCTTCTCTCACCTGTACTCTTCAACCTCTTCCTCGAAAACATCATGACAGAGACACTGCAAAACCACCACACTTCCATCTCCATTGGTGGAAGACCCCTTTGCAACCTCAGATTTGCAGATGACATTGACCTCATGGGCAGCAGCAAACAAGAACTGCAAATCCTCACAGACAATTTCACAGATCGAGCGAGCGCATACGGCATGGAGGTCAGTACAGAGAAATCAAAGATCATGGTCAACAGCGCAAGTAATGACATCACGGAAATAAAGATGAATGGAGAAACACTAGAAGAGGTGAGCCAATTCAAATACTTAGGCTCCATCCTAACAAAAGATGGCACATCAAACAATGAAGTGAAAGCTCGCATTGCAACAGCAACATCTGCTCTAGTCAGACTCGAGAAGATCATCAGAAGCAACAACATCAGCTTTGGCACCAAATACCACCTTTACAAATCCCTCGTGATATCTATCCCTCGTGATATCTATCAGAGTTATATGGTTCAGTAAATTATGATCCTATTTCAGACCTGTATGGTTCAGTAAATTATGATCCTATTTCAGAGTTATATGATTCAGTAAATTATGATCCTATTTCAGAGTTATATGGTTCAGTAAATTATGATCCTATTTCAGAGTTATATGATTCAGTAAATTATGATCCTATTTCAGAGTTATATGATTCAGTAAATTATGATCCTATTTCAGAGTTATATGGTTCAGTAAATTATGATCCTATTTCAGAGTTATATGGTTCAGTAAATTATGATCCTATTTCAGAGTTATATGGTTCAGTAAATTATGATCCTATTTCAGAGTTATATGGTTCAGTAAATTATGATCCTATTTCAGAGTTATATGGTTCAGTAAATTATGATCCTATTTCAGAGTTATATTGTTCAGTAAACTACGATCCTATTTCAGAGCTGTATGGCTCAATCCCATTTAAAATGTCACAGTTTGTTACTGTTAATCAACCCATACCCAATTTCCCACTACCTGCACCAAAGCTAAGAAAACAGCTACCAGTGAACGCAAAAAACCAAGCCAGGCCAGACAGCAAAGCATTCAGACGCAAACATGCACGCAAGCATATGTGTGTGTGTGTGTGTGTGTGTGTGTGTGTGTGTGTGTGTGTGTGTGTGTGTGTGTGTGTGTGTGTGTGTTGTGTGAGTGAGTGTATGTTCAAATTTGCTAAAACTATTTGCTGTCATTGGTTGCTTGTGTGTTGTGTGGGTCGAGCGGAAGTGCTTCGATTTGTTTTTGCAAGATATAGCGCTATATAAATTCCATGTATTATTATTACTATTATTATTATTAAACAAACATGAAACAAACACGACAGTCTGAGTCAACACTCGGAGGCAGTTTGGGCTCTCTAGAGACCATCCCCACAGCGCACTAATCCTAATCCAGCATAACTCAGTCAAGGGTCCAGGGCCCAATGCTAAATTAAAATTAGTGTGGTCTTCCTTTAACCTAGTCAAAGTGTGGTCAGTTTTAACTATAACTCGCACCAGCTGGACTGAGGGTCTTTAGATAGATAGCTGAGAGGAGCTGAAAGTGCTGGGAAACTGACAGCTGTGTCTCCAATGTTGTTTGTTACACTGGAAATTTGGTACATTCTGACACACTAGACCCCCCCCCCAACACATCAGCCCCGCCACCCCCTACCCCCAATCCCCCTGAGTGACTCATTAGAACCCCTTAAGAGGCTTTTATGATACAGCAAGGAAAAAAGAGTCATCATTCATTTTGCGAGAGAGAGAGAGACAATCTACACACACGCCAGTACTGAGCACAACTTGATGTTACTTGACTAAAAGAACAGTTCGTCACTTTATTCAACCGATTTACCCAATCTACCATTCTGCCAGTTAATAAATATGAACTCTGAATACATCGCGCACAAACTGAAAACAACAACAATCAAACCAAAAAAAAAGAAAAAAAAGAAAGAAATATCAAATGAAGGAAAAAAAACAAAAAAAACCCCACTTGATCATTCTTGCATGAAATCACACATTCTAATTTCTTTCTTTTTTTAAATCAACCGAAACACAATGAAAACAAAATCCCTGAAATTAGCTGAATAGATAAATACCAACTAAAATATCAATCACACAAATATAAAAAAAACAATGATCGTTTTACCCATCATCATTCCATCACCAATATACGAATAAAAAATAAAAAAGACTCCAACATCATAATAATATACATAACTTCATCTGAACACAATACGACCCAACCACATCAACATCATCCCATATAATGCAATATCAGCAACATGAACACAGCAGACATGCAAACAACCATTCTTGGGGAAACTATGTAACAGGGGGCTGGGAAAAAAGAGTACATTCCATTCAAAACTACTCTGAGAATTCCATTGCAAACATTTTTTTTTTAAACTTGATTAGCTCTTATGTCAATAACAACAACAAAAAATCAGAGAGAAATTAAAGATGTAAATATATATATATATATATATATATATATATATATATATATATATATATATAATATATATATATATATATATATATATGACGCTCCACCACATAACAAGTCGGAGTGCACCAGAGGTCAATTTTTAGTTATTGACATGTTGTTAATGTACAATAAAGTGGCTATCAAATATAAAAAAAACAGATAGAAAATCGGACAATTCTGTGCAAAGTTATTACAAATTGAAATGATAGACTGCAGGACGTGACAAAATGAGAAACGGGCAAGTTTATTTTCGTAACAGGTTGTCAGAATGAGGGCTTGGGTATTTTCAAAACACATTTAAAAGCAAAAGGAATAAAAATTATGCCTTGATTATTTTATTATAAGGTAGATAAACGGATATTGTTTAATAATCAATCAAAATCTCAAAATTGACAACTTGACCCCCAACTGCCTTTAATGGCTCCTAGCGCAAAATTGGGTAATGTGCTAAGTGACTCATTTCGTGGTGGAGCGCCACATATATTATATTATATATTATATATATATATATATATGTGACACTCCACCAAGAAATGAGTCATTTTGCACAGACCCACTTTTCTGTTAGGAGCCGTAAAGGTTGTCAATTTTGAGGTTTTGATTGATTATTCAACTACAGCCTTTGCTCTACCTTGTATTGAAATATCAAGGCGTAATTTTGTTTCCATTTGCTTTAAAATGTGTTTAAAAATATCCAAGTCCTCATTCTGACCATGATAAACTTGTCAGATTCTCATTTTGTCACTTCCCGCAATCTATCATTTAAATTTGTAATAACATTTTTAAAATTTGTCCAATTTTCAATCTTTTTTTTTTTTTTTTTGTATTGTATAGCCATTTTTATTGCAGATTTTAATAAGTCAATAACTCAAAACTGACCTCTGGTGCAATCAATGCGACTCATTATGTGGTGGAGCATCACATATGTATAAACTTTCCTCTTAACCCTTTCAGAACCTACAGACCGTCGACTGGCATCCTGTACAAAGTGCTTCCCCAGTGCCATAAAGCCGTCCACTGACACCCAGCAGTTATTCCCCTTTTCTGTGTGTCAAAAAAGTTCCTTGCCATCACAATAACTGAAACTGGTCCAAGCCAAACAGGTCCATTAGTGACTGATCTCAGCTAAGTACTAAGGCCTATGTTGAATTGTGCTGTTATGTTGTAAAAACGTTACACTGAGATTGCCTTCAGCCATGATAAGCTCTTACCATAACAACCTGCACTCTTCTCTTCAGAAAGGAAAAAAAAAATCCTCTGAAGTCGGAGCATGGCAGTCTACATGGCGAGGTACTTGGGAAAGAGCCATACACGCAAACTTTTACTTTTTTTTTTCTTTTATATCGAGGATAATGGAATAAGCAATTATGTGCTTTTTTTCATCCAGTCCCTGTGTGTATGCAGTTTTGTAAATGTCATCTGTTCCCACTGGCACACGATGGCCTACTCTTACAAAAAGCGGAACAGGATTTAACGTTTCTCACTCTGATTCCAGGTTTGGATAGGGAAGCGGGGGACAGCAATGGTTAGAGCGCTAAACTCATAATCTTTTACCCCAGGTCCAAGCCACCACCAAGACGCTCATTCAAGGGACTTTTCTCCGGGAGTAAACATCAGTACTGACTCCACTGTACCCGGAAAAGTCCTTCAGATGAGACTTTAAACTGAGACCCAAGTGTGAGCACATGCAGGACATCTTGCACGCATGTTAAACACCCATTCTGCCTTTCAAAAGAGTAGGCCATGGTGTGCTGGTAGTAACGGATGACAACATTTGTTTTAAAATACACACAGGTGTCATGAGTTAGACTTCATCCCTGAAGTTGGAATGCAGCTACCTAAATGGTGAGAAAACAGCTGCATGCACAAAATCTCACCATTGGTGAAGCTTGAGGCACTAAATTTTGTTTTTAATTTTAACACCCCCCCCACCCCCCAAATTTCTAGGAGGGATAAGGGAGTCAGAACACATATTTTTGGCAACCTTTATAAAGTGCTCTGTAGGGGACTATGTAAAAACAACAGCAAAATAATTAAACACTAAGCCCAGTTTCACAATCTTCATTCTTCTTCTGAGTTGCCTGGCCAAGACTATTCATTCAGTTTCCTGAAAAACTGTTTTAAAAAATCAGTTTGTTTTTTTTAAAAAAACTACAACAAAAATACCATCCCTGAGGAAAAATCGGGGAGTTGGGAGTCCCCAGGTCGGTAGGCCAATATGGCAACATTCTGGCAGCTCCTGAGATGGCACTGGAACCATTCACATCGGCGATTGCCTTTCCAGTGGACTATTAAATTTTTAGCAACGTGGAGAGGGGGAGGGAGGGGGGGGGGGGAGTCTACTACATGGGTAACAGCTTGTTCTCCTTACTTACCCAGGCTTTGCACTCTAGAGCCTAGAGCATAACTCCACCAAGACGGACAGATGCCTACATCTATTACAGTTCTCAATTCCTAAAAAAAATTCATGGCACTGAGGGAAGCACTTCTTTACATTTCATTGTGGCAATGAAAGGGTTAAAAAAAACCTTGTGACCATGAAAATTACTTTTTTGACAATCAAAGTAGTTGACAGACATTTGACAAACTGCTCTCAGATTCAAGTTACATTGCAATGGGTTCAACAACTGCTGAGGTGTTTTTCTGTACACAGGCAGAAAGATTCCACATTTACACACACACGCATGCGCATTTTTTCTTTCATATGAAGATGTTTGAGCATGAGCGTTTGTGTGTTCACACACACACACAACACACAGAGCACTTAAGCATTTTTTTTCTAAAACACATATATATGAGCATACATGCATGCGCGCGCACACACGCACGCACGCACACACGCATGCACACACACACACACACACACACACACACACTCACAAGTATGTACATGTATACACATGACACACACATTCCACATTCATTGCCTTTTCAATCACAAATCACATACACACACACCCACACACTCTCTCTCTCACACACAACACACACACACACACACACACACACACACACACACACATATACACACACACTCACAAGTATGTACATACACATGACACACACATTCCACTTTCATTGCCTTTTCAACCACAAACCACACACACACACACACACACACACACACACACACACACACACACACACACTCACAAGTATGTACATACACATTACAACACACATTCCATTTTCATTGCCTTTTCAACCACAAATCACATACACATACACCCACACACATACACCCCCACCCACCCCTCCCACACCCACCAACATACCCATCCACTCCCACACCCCCTCCACCCCTCTCCCACCCACCTCCACCCCACCCCCTCCACACACACACACCCTCCCACCGACCCACCCCACCACCCACACCACCCACCCCAACCCACCCACCAACCCCCCCCACACACACACACCCCCACACCCACCCACACCCCACACCCACACACCCCACCCACCACCCACACCACCACCCCCAACCCCCCCCCCCCCTCCGCCCCCCCCTCCGCCCCCCCCCCCCCCCCCCCTCCCCCCAAACTCTCTCAACACCTCTCACGAACTGTCGATCGGCAACGGGTGCCCCTCCGTGTTAAACACGTACTGGTCCAGCGAAATCAGGCGAGGGTCGTCGCTGAACAGCAGGTACAGGTACTTGAGCGTCTCCGACAGGAAAAAGCTCTCCATCTTGTCGCGGAAGCGAGGGTTGCCCGCGTCGCGCACGTTGCTGATGGAGGAGTAGCCGCCGTCGGGGACCTTGGTGTGCTTCTCGAAGGCCTGGAAGATCTGCCAGCCCCAGTCCCGGTACTTCTGGTTGCCCGTGATGCGGTACAGGATGAAGAGACTCTCCACCGTCTCCGGGCGTAGGAGGTTGTGGGCGTCCAGCGGCTGTTTTGGGGTAGTGGTGGAAGAAATGTTGGCGTGAGTGGGTTAATGGAAGAAACGTTGGCATGAGTGAGTTAATGGAAGAAACGTTGGCATGAGTGAGTTAATGGAAGAAACGTTGGCATGAGTGGGTTAATGGAAGAAACGCTGGCATGAGTGGGTTAATGGAAGAAACGTTGGCATGAGTGAGTTAATGGAAGAAACGTTGGCATGAGTGAGTTAATGGAAGAAACGCTGGCATGAGTGGGTTAATGGAAGAAACGCTGGCATGAGTGGGTTAATGGAAGAAACGTTGGCATGAGTGAGTTAATGGAAGAAACGTTGGCATGAGTGGGTTAATGGAAGAAACGTTGGCATGAGTGAGTTAATGGAAGAAACGCTGGCATGAGTGGGTTAATGGAAGAAACGCTGGCATGAGTGAGTTAATGGAAGAAACGTTGGCATGAGTGAGTTAAAACAGTCAGCTTTGAGTACTTGTATACGTGTGTGTACTTGAATACTTATGTAACAGGTTGTGAGCGTCCAGCGGCTGTTTTGGGTAATGGAAGAAACATTGGCGTGAATGAGTTAAAACGGTCAGTTTTTTAATACTATATGTATACATGTGTGTACTTGTATACATGTGTAACAGGTTGTGAGCGTCCAGCGGCTGTTCGGGTGTGGAAGAAACGTTGGCGTGAGTGAGTTAAAATAGTCAACGTTTTGAATACTATATGTATACATGTGTGTACTTGTATACATGTGTAACAGGTTGTGAGCGTCCAGCGGCTGTTTTGGGTGGTGGAAGAAATGTTGACGTGAGCGAGTTAAAATGGTCAACGTTTTGAATACTTGTTAGTGTGAACATGACATGAATGAGTTAAAACAGTTGATGTTTTGAATACTTGTCAGTGTGAACATGACATGAATGAGTTAAAACAGTTGATGTTTTGAATACTTGTCAGTGTGAACATGACATGAATGAGTTAAAACAGTCCACCTTTTGAGTACTTGTATACATGTGTGAACATCTTGTACACATGTTAAAACCTGTTCCGCTTTTCAGAAGAGTAGGCCATTGTGTGCTGGTGGGAACAGATGACAAAATTTACAAAACTGTGCAGACACATGAACTGGATGTACATACCCACACGTTAAAACCCATTATGCTTTTCAGAAGAGTAGGTCAATGTGTGTTGGTGGGAACAGATGACAAAACTTACAAAACTGCATGCACAAAGGGACTGGATGTAAAAAAAAAAAAAAAAAAAAAAGGCACATGAGTGCTTATTCCATTATTCTCAAAATAGAAGAATAGTTAAATGAAATAATATATGAACAGATTGAAGATGTTTCACAAAGGTCACACCCCCAAACCCAAACCCACCACCTACTCACCTTAACGATCAAGTCTTCAGCGGCCTCAGGCGCCAGGTTGAAGTAGGTGATTTCAGGGGCCAGTTTGGTGGGCTGGCGGGCGTAGGTCTGATAGCAGGTGTAGGCCAGCTCCTCTCCCAGCCTCAGGTGAGAATGCTCCAGCCCGTGATGGGTGCCCAGGGCTAGCGCCCCTGCCAGGAAACACAGCAGGTGGTCCTGCCCCGGGGAGGGGGGGGGGGGGGGGGGGGGGGTGTTAGGGGTGTTAATGTATAGGTAGGTGTGGGGGGGGGGGGCCATAGCGAGTGTTGCGGTGTTAGGGGCGTCAACATAGGTGTGTCAGTGTGTGTGTGTGGGGGGGGTTGTTTTATGGCTGAGGTTTTTTTTTGGGTGGTGGAGGAAAAGGTGGAGAATTTGGGTAGGTTGTTTTTTTTTTTTTAGGTGAGTTTTAGGAGATGTGGGGGTGGTAGTGGTGGTGGTGGAGGTGGTGGTGGTGGGGGTGGTGGGGGTAGAGAGGGGGTTGTGTGTGTGTGTGTGTGTTGTGTGTTGTGTGTTGTGTGCTGTGTGCTGTGTGTGTGGTGGTGGTGGTGTTGTTATTGTTGTTGTTGTGGTGGTTTATTTCAAACCTAAGATTTTCGCCTCCTGCTTTCATCTCCTATCTGCCCCTGCCTTCAACATCTGAAATCCCCACAACCCGGCCAAAGTGTATAAACTGTACGTGTGTGTGTGCCAGCTGTGCGTATGTATGTGTGTGCGTGCGTGGATCCATGCGTGCGCGCATGCGAGCATGCGCGCGTGCGAGCATGCGAGCGTGCATGCATGCATGTGTGCACATTCAAATTTGCTAAAACTGTGTGCACATTCAAATTTGCTAAAACTATTGATTGTTATTTTGTTGCTTGTGTGTTGTATTGGTCAAATGCAAGCGCTTTGATTTGTTTTTGCACAATATAGCGCTAAATAAATTCCATATACTATTATTATCATCATCATCATTTTTTTTTTTTTTTTTTTTTAATCATTATTATTCTCATTATTCTCATTATCATTATTATTATTACTATTATCATTATTATTATTATTATTATTATTATTATTATTATTATTATTATCATTACTATTATTATTAAATCCTGACCATTTGGGGTCAACTCCTTACCATTTTGGGGCTGAAGTTACGGCCACTGAGCAGTTCTCCGACGAACGTCAGTTTGCTGGGCTCCGACTTTCTCACCAGTTTCTCCTCCACTCCTTTCATGGCCGCCAGATAGTCGTCACGGAAACTGTCAGTGCGAAAAAATACATATATCCAAATATTTATCGCATGAAAAATGAAAAGGGTGTGTGTGTGAGTGTGTGTGTGTGTGTGTGTGTGTGTGTGTGTGTGTGTGTGTGTGTGTGTCTGTGTGTGTGTGTGTCTGTGTGTGTCTGTGTGTGTCTGTGTTTTATTTATTTTTATTTATTTTTTCTTTTATATCAAGGATAATGGGATAAGCAATCAGGTCCTTTTTTTCATCCAGTCCCCGTGTGTATGCAGGTGTGTAAATATTGTCATCTGTTCCCACCGGCACACGATGGCCTACTCTTACGAAAAGCAGAACAGGATTGAATGTGCGCAAGATGTTCTGCATGTGTTCACACACGTGGCCTCGGTTTACAGTCTCATCTGAAAGACTTTTGGGGAGAGTGGAGTCAGCACTGATGTTAACTCCGGGGGGAAAAATCCCCTCGGGTCATCAAATTGCCAGCACAATGTTCTGACCACTAGGCTATACCGTCCCCCCTTCAACCATTCTACCCTCTCCCTCTCTCATCAATCCTCTTTCCCCCCCACCCCCCCCAACCACCCCACCAACCCACCCCCCATCCCCCTCCACCACCACCCCAACCCCCACCCCACCCCAACCCACCCCCACCCCTACATCATCCCCAACACACACCCCCTCCCTCACCAAACAAAAAACGTACACATGGAGTTTTTTCCCGCTCTGAATCCACTGCTTGAGGAGATACTCGTAGTAGCTGTCTCCTCACCCCCCCCCCAACCCCCACCCCCCCCCTTCCCCCCCTCTACCCCCCCCCCCCCCCCCCCCCCCCCTTCAACGTACACATGGAGTTTTTTCCCACTCTGGATCCACTGCTTGAGGAGGTACTCGTAGTAGCTGTCTCCCCACCCCCACCTCAATTTTACCCTCTCCCTCTCTCTCATCAACCCCCCCCCCCCCCCCACACACACACACACACACAAAACAGACAACAAACAAACGTACACATTGAGTTTTTTGCTGCTCTGGATCCACTGCTTGAGGAGGTACTCGTAGTAGCTGTCTCCTCACCCCCCCCCCCCAACCCCCCCCCCCCCCCAACCCCCCCCTCCCCCCCCTCTACCCCCCCCCCCCCCTACCCCCCCCCCCCCCTCAACGTACACATGGAGTTTTTTGCCGCTCTGGATCCACTGCTTGAGGAGGTACTCATAGTAGCTGTCGCCGCGTGCCCCCAGGGTGATGGTGGCGGAGGTGCGGAAGTTGCCGCTGTTAGCGTTGATGAAGATGGGCACCAGCCCGCTGACCTTCGGGAGGTCATGCACATGCATCGACACTTCGTGCACAATGTCCTGGAGATAGAGGGAGATGAGGAGGAGGTTTGGGGGGGGTCGTGTATTTTGAGTAGTGAGTGAAGTGTGGGTTTTTGTTTTTCTTTGTTTGTGCGTGATTTTTTTTTGCTCTCTGATCTACTAACCATCTCCACACACACACACACACATACACACATCATCATCATCATCATCATCACCACACACAAAACATACCACACACACACACACACACACACAACCACACACACACACATACAC
>CM060341.1:25169472-25170590 GCA_030674155.1 Stramonita haemastoma | reverse complement strand
GGAGCAGATGACAACAAAATTAAAAACCAGCATGCAAACAGGTGTCGTGTTTAGACACCATTCCGGAGGAAAAATCTGGGAGTTGGAGTCCCCAGGGCGGTTCGGGGCTGTAGGTATATGGCAACGTTCTGGCGGCTTCTGCTACGGCACTGGAACCATTCGTATCGGCAATTGCCTTTCCAATGGATCATTCCAGTGGCGTGGAGAGGAGGGGAGCGTCTGCTGAATGGGTAACAGCTTGACCTCCATACTCACACACCTAGGCTGTGCGCTCTAGAGCCTAGAGCGCAACTCCATAATCTTCCGAGACTGACGGATGCCTACTACTATCCGGAAAGTGCGAAGTGACTGACTTATACATGTTGATAAAAAAGCCATAATCTTGATTGAACAAATACTAAACTATGAAAAAATAACCTGGTGGTTGTTGTGGTTTTTGTTTTCTTTAATGTGTCTTCAGGTAATCTTTGCTTTAACAACTATGTACGTTTCTTGTATGGCATGCAAGCCTCCATCCCCTTCCACAAGTCAAAAATATGAATTCAGAATCAGCAATCCTCGATGACGCTTTCCTGACAATACAGAAAACTGCTTGAATCTGTTCTTGTATCAGACAAACCCCCCCACACAGTCCCGAAGATAGACATCACCTTTTCCCACTTTAACGCCCTCATCCCCCAAAAAAACAAAAATGACCACCGTGACCACTCACACCAACATCACTCTCACTCTCTCTCCCCCCACCACCACTGATGAAACCAATGACACAACAACCCTCTCCAGATCCTCCACAGTGGTTCTTCTAGGGAACATCACCATGCTGCTGTGGTACATAGTGCCCCCAGTCCTCATCCTCTCCGGCACTTTGGGCAACGTGATGATCGTGGTGGTGATGCGGGGGATGCGAGCTTCCCAGTCCACTGCCTGTCTGTCTGTGTACTTCACGGCTCTGGCCCTGTCTGACCAGTGTTTGCTGGTGACCTCTGTCCTCTGGTTCTGGGTGGACACCGTGTTCTCCTGGCCCCCCTCTTTTTTCTACCGCAGCCTCTTATGCAAGCTGCCCAAATGCGCCTGGTACACGTGCTCCGTGACGTCAGCGTGGTTCCTGGTGGCCATGA
>CM060341.1:25146972-25164472 GCA_030674155.1 Stramonita haemastoma | reverse complement strand
AAGCTTTGCTATTTTGTTATTATTGCAGGAATACCTGTATCTGAGATCTCTGTTTATAGTTCTTGTTTTTGTTTTATCCAACTAAAGAGTCTGAGAAAATTCAACACATTAAGAAAGAAGAACAACTTTACCAAAAAAAAGCGTTCACATTGTAAGTATTGTTTCAAATTTCTAAACCATGACTTGTTCAAAATGTTTGCTTTTCTTCAAACTTACCTGTGTGTGGTTGGTTTAGATAAATCTATGACATTATGTACGTTACTGATAAAAGCAAACAGTTATGACAAAGACGACGACTCGTGGTGGTTGTAGTGCCGATTGTACTGACGACGATGCTGCTGCTGGTGGAGATGATGATGATGATGACGACTACGACGACGACGGTGATGATGATAATGACGATGACGACGACGGTGATGATGATAATGACGATGACGACGACGTCGACGATAATGACTACGACGACGACGACGGTGATGATGGTGGTTGTGGTAACGACGACGACAGTGATGATGATGATGATGGTGATGATGACAATGATGATGATGATGATGACGACGATGATGATGATGATGATGACAAACATGATGTCGACGGTGATGACGACGACGATGATGATGACGATGACGATGATGATGATGATGGTGATGAGGAGGGGGTGGAACAGGAGTAGGAGAAGGATGATGATAATGACAATGACTGCAATGTTCAGAAGGAGGGAGACAAATTTTTAGATAATTGTCTATATTGAAGTGTTCTGGGTCACGTGCCCAGCCAGCACAGATCAAAAACAAAATCTACTTCAATTTAAAAGTGAGACCCTTTTCATATCTATCCTATCTTCCATAATAATTTCATCTACCGCACACCATGATGGCAACCACGGCAGATTCCATCACATGTAAATTCAGGCCGCTAACTCCGAGGCGAGTGCGTTTTAATTTTTAAAAAATCTATTTTATTCTTTTATATCGAGGATAATGGGATAAGCACACCTGTGCTTTTTTTACATCCAGTCCCCGTGTGTATGCAGTTTTGTAAATGTCATCTGTTCCCACCGGCACACGATGGCCTACTCTTACGAAAAGCGGAACAGGATTTAACGTGTGCACAAGATGTTCTGCATGCGTTCGCACACGGGGCCTCGGTTTATAGTCTCATCCGAAAGACTTCTGGGGGGAGTGGAGTCAGCACTGATGTTAACTCCAGAGGAAAAATCCCCTCCGACGGGAGTCGAACTCGGATCGTCAAATTGCCAGCGCAATGTTCTGACCACTAGGGTATCCCGTCGCCCCACCAATATGGATCGAACTGTATGCCGCTTCTTTGGTTTCTAGGCAGGTGTGGTTACCTAACTACTTTACCAAATCCACTGGTTCAGACCTAACACCACGTGTTGGCAGAAACAACGACCATTGTCATCTAGCAACAAGGACGGACCCCCCCCCCCCCCCCCGTGTTCTGTCAGAGACCAGTTTGATACAAGCCTCGCAAGCGTGCACTGAGCACCAGGCATCTTGCAGCCCTGTATCAAACGTCTGCACAGAGAACCCAGCTTCTGAGCACCAGTGGTCCACAGTGGCTTTGATTTGGGTACTCTAATAAGATTCAGCGCTATATAAACAATAATAATAATAATGATAATAATAATAATAATAATAATAATAATAATAATAGTAATAATAATAATAATTATAATTATAATAATACTAAATTATTATTATTATCATTATTATTACCATCATCATCATCATCATCATCATCATCATCATCATCATCATCATCATCATCATCATCATCATCATCATCATCATCATCACCACCATTCTTCTTCTTCTTCTTCTTCTTCTTCTTCTTCTTCTTCTTCTTCTTCTTCTTCTTCTTCTTCTTCTTCTTCTTCTTCTTCTTCTTCTTCTTCTTTGCATTCTTTGCATTCATTGCATTCTTCTTCTTCTTCTTCTTCGCATCCTCCTCTTCCTCCTCCTCCTCCTCTTCCTCCTCCTCCTCCTCCTCCTCATCATCATCATCATCATCACTATCACTATCACCATCACCATCATCATCATCACCATTATTATTATTATTATTATTATTATTATTATTATTATTATTATTATTATTATTATTATTATTATTATTATTATTATTATTATCGTTAACGCACGTGCCTAGAACACCAGAAACTGCGGGTTCAATCCCCGTTAGAGCCTGAACCCCCCCCCCCCCCCCCATCTCCCCCTCCCCCTCCTTCCATTCACTACCCCTGGGTGCTAACCTTTTGGATGAGACGATAAACCAAGGTCCATTCTGCAACACGTGTTCAGTACACGTAAGAGAACCTACGGCAACAAGATAGTTGTCGTCTAGCAGTATCAAAAGGTAAAGGTGTCCCAGAACCTATGTGGTCGAAGGGGAGCGAGGCATCAGAGACCTCAGCTTCTCTAGGGGCCAGCATATTGAGGGCGGCGCCCATCTTCTCTCCCTCGCTGCTTTACCTTCCCTGACCCTGAAGAGGGCAGGTACCCATTTACAGCTGGGTGGACTGGGTGACTACACTGAAGCCAAGGCACACAAACGGTCACTCACAACAGACTGAAACGTACCATTAGCTAAACCCAGCGTCATTTGTCATCTCACAGAAAGAGTAGACAACCGAGCACATGACGGGATCCTTTTTTTTTTTTTTTTTCTTTTATTCTTTTATATCGAGGATAATGGAGTAAGCATTCTTGTGCTTTGTTTCATCCAATCCCCGTGTGTTTACAGTTGTGTAAATATTGTCATCTGTTCCCACCGGCACACGATGGCACACTGTGTGTGACTTCACAACACAACAAGAATGGCTGGAGGAGTCTGCATACCCAGCCACACCCCATGACTGCTGGAATGAGAGTGGAGAAAATGGCTGCATCCATTTGCAGAATCAGATTTTTGAAACAAACAGACTCGGAATTTACAATTTTTTTATATCTTAGATTTGGCCTCATGGGGAAAGGAAACAAACCTCCTCTTCTTCTTCGTCATCGTTGAACGCTCAGAAAGCAACTATTGTTGTCTGTCATAATTATGATGATATAGAGAACATTTCTGCCATCATTCCAATAGGCAATGGAATCGATCAGATTGACGCTGTAGCCGTAAACACGAGGAAAAAGAAGGACTTCGCTGACGTTAGTTGCGTTGGGTGTTCCCTAGCTGAACAGCCTTGAGGATCATGCAGACTATTATTATGCTCTCTGTCTCACTAATCCCACCTGGGAATCACTAGGAGAGCAGAAGTACACACAGGAAGAGAAGGTTGGGTGTATGGCTGTTTTTTAAATACCTTAGCATACAGGCAGCCCCCCCCCCAACCCCCCATCCCCCAGGGATGCCAGGGAGGGAGGGGAGGGGAGGGGGGGGGCTATCAGAATAAACAGCATTCCCACCTTCAGGAAATTCCGTGCGAACAATGCAATATTTTCTATCCCTCAGAAACAGAGAGAGGGATAGTAAAGATGGCCTTGTTCCCTTTTCTTTCTGTCACCTCCTTCTGGTCTAATTTCGGCCTTCTTAGTCCAATTATCCAGCTTCATAATAACCCCCTGCAACACCTCCTACTAGCCACACAGGATCATTAAGCATGGAAAAAGATCTCCGTTGCGTCTTCTCTCATGTCCCCCCTACGTCCTTTGGGACATGGGACTGAGTGAGTGAGTGAGAGCTTCCCCCCCCCCCCCCCCCCACAAAGACTTCAGATATAGCGATCCTTTTCAGACGAAGTCGTGATGCGCTGGGCCTGACTTGTCACTTGCTTAATATTATTTTGCTCGTATGACAACAGTAGGTGCTGTCTGAGCAATCGACAGAGAAGAGGAAAAAGAACACAGGGAGCTCAGCCACTTACGGACATTTACCTTTTACCTTTTATGCTGCATAACCAAGAGGGTGGGTGACCGTTTGCGCACCCTGCCTTCAGTACAGTCTCCCAGTTCACCCCACCTGTCAATGGGTACCTCTCCTCTTTAGGGTCAGGGAAGGTAAAGCAGCGAGGGAGAGGAGATGGGCGCTTATGTCCTCAATATGCTGGCCCCTAGAGAAGATGAGGTCTGTGATACCTCCTCGCTCCCCAACGACCAGGTAGGTTGTGGGACACCTTTACCTTTTACCGTTACCTATCTTTTCATGGACAGTGCCGAGTTTTGTGCTAAGAGCTTGATGCAGATGAAGGTAAAAAGGTAAAAGGTAAAGGTGTCCCATAACCTGTGTGGTCGTAGGGGGGCGAGGTGTCAGAGACCTCAGCTTCTCTAGGGGGCCAGCATGTTGAGGGCGGCGCCCATCTCCTCTCCCTCGCTGCTTTACTACTTTCCCTGACCCTAAAGAGGGCAGGTATCCATTTACAGCTGGGTGAGCTGTAGGAACTGTACTGTAGGCAAGGCGCGCAAACGGTCACCCATCCAACAGGTAACCACGCTCGACGCTGCTTAACTTGACTTGGGGAAAGCGAGGGCTCTGACCACTGAGCTATCCTGCCCCCTGAAGATGAAGACAAACTCAATATACACTGTTAATTTAATTAACCTTCTTCTCCCTGCTACGACAGAAACCGACATCAACAGCAGGCGCCTGTACTTTCCATTACAACGGCAGCAGCCGACCATTGATGTCGATCACGTGGGCAGTTTGTTTCCATCACACGTAATTATGTCTCCTGGATGGCCCAGGCCAAAAGTTGTGTCAGTTATTGATGTCAGCTAGTCGCCAAGGCCTCCACTAAAATGTTGTTATGGTGTGAAATGTTGTGTTGAGATTGCTTTCAGCACATAAAAAGCTCTTATCATAACAACCTGCACTCTCCTTTAAAAGGAGAAAAAAAATCTTCTGAAGTCGGTGTATGGCTGCCTATAATTATGGCGAGGTACTTAAAAACAGTCATACACCACAAACTTCTCATTCCAGTGTATAATTTCAATCTCACGGTGATTCCTAGGTGGGATAAGTGAGTCGAGAGTGCACATACATTCTGGGTGACAAACCCCCAGAGTGTTAAGCTGGGGAACGCACGCCACCAACACCAAAAAAACACCACCACCACCACCACCACCACCACACCACCAACAACAACATAATTATCTCATGGTTCTCACACAAAGAGTCTGAAACTTGGTGGTGGGTGTGGGGTGTGTGTGTGTGTGGGGGGGGGGGATGGGGGGATGGGGAGAGAATGAGGGAGTGTTTCAGAGGTGGCACTCCACTGGTAAAACAATTCAGACCATTAACATGCTTGTAGAAGGGAGGGAAGAAAGAAAGCACAACCTGGGATAGCAATGCTATTTACGCGTAACAGTGGCCTACCTTGAATAATATGGCGTCTTCTTTAGTTGTTGACGATTCATCTGAAGAATTAGAGGGTGAATTGAATGCTTTTCTTTTTGGAAGTAGAAAGATTTGAACGAGGAATGTTAAGTGAGTCAGAGAATGAAAGATGGGGAGGAAGAGGAGGAAGAAAATGACGCAGTGAGGGAGAAGAGTGACCCAGAAAATAACATTCCACTGGCCACATTCCATCAAGCATGGAGACCTGCGCTACTCAAACCCACTGTGGAGAAATTTGACTTAAAGGCTGGTCTGCGGCCTGTGTGCCTGAAAATGTGAAGCCTCTGAAATTTTTTGTATTTATTTATTTGTAATAATTATTTTTTTATATATTAAAACCATATTTTCCCCTTTGAAACTGCAATCGCAGAAGCAATAGATATGCTGAATGAATAAATGAATGAATGAATGAATGAATGGATGAATGAATGAATGAACATTTGAATGAATATTCTTATTGAGGGAAAAGAATAAGCACAATAGTGGCTTGTTTTCATCCAGCCCTCTATATGCTGATAAGCAACTAGCGAGACGGAAAACAGAGTGAGAGGTTGTTATTGTTCAAATGGGACAGGTGACAGTAATGGGTACATTCCTGACCGGATAGGTTGTTATTGTTCAAAGTGGGACAGGTGAGGGAAATGGGTACAATCCTGACTCATCGCCATGTTTGGGCTTTCTGTGACCTAATGTGTACCTGTGCCAGCACTACAGCTATTTTAGGAACTACCACGAGACTTTAGTGACTACTATAATCAAGATTTTGTAGGAGGACAGAATTTCTGTATTGTTTTTGTGTTTACCACACCTGTGCAGTGACACAGGTGAAAACAGTGAAACTCATGCACAATAATACATTTTTGTCCATATAAAAAACATGTGGATAACGCATAAAGACGTGAACTGCAGTATAAAGATCAGACTGACCTAATATAACGTGTTTACAAAAAATAATAATCAAAGAAACAGAACTTCTGTACCCTCGAGACCTAGTATTAAGCGACAGTTAGTACGGTGACATTGCGTAACACAACCCTTATGTACCATTGCACATAACCATTGGTAAACACTTTAGCTAGGGTATAAGCGTTAGTTCCTTATTCCACACTGGTATGCATGAACTATTGCTATACCCATGCATATTTGCTGATTCGTCATGATTGTGTACTATTCTTTCACCTGGAATTGGTGACCTATTAAGTGACAATGACAAGACATCTGATGACCAGACACAGCAAACACTTGCATTGAAGTGCAAGTACAAAGACGTATCTAGCTTGTGACAAAATTTCAGCTGAACGACTTCGTCATGCACATACACACTTGTCTTATGAGTAGTAAAATCAAGCCAGTTTAGGGCAGAAAACCTTCAAAGAATTCAAACTTTACCAGCAGCGTAGTTCTGATGAAGGCTTCAACAAGAGGGTCTATAATAATATTATATAATATATATTATAGCACAGCAACCTTTCAACATAGGCTCTGTAAAAGGCTTCAGCAACAAGAGGGTATAATTATTATATAGCACAGAAACCTTTTACATAGGCTCTGTACAAGGCTTCAGCAAGAGGGTATAATTATTATATAGCACAGCAACCTTTTAACATAGGCTCTGTAAAAGGCTTCAACAAGAGGGTATATTATATAGCACAGCATTTTTTTAAACATAGGCTGTATAGAAGGCATTGCCTTTCTAATGGATCATTACAGTGGCGTGGAGAGGGGGGGGGGGGTTCTGCTGCATGGGTAACAGATTTGCCCTTCATACTTACCCAGGCTTTGCGCTCTAAAGACTAGAGCGCAACTCCATAGTCTTCCGAGACTGATGGGTGCCTTCTACTACTATTACTATGTAGAAGGCAGCAACAAGTGGGCATCCACCGGTCTCGGAAGACTATGGTGTTACACTCTAGGCTGTAGAGCAGAAAGCCTGGGTAAGTAAGTATGGAGGGCAAGCTGTTACCCATGCAGCAGACCCCCTCCCCCCCTCCACATAGCTGGAGTGGTCCATTGGAAAGGCAATCGCCGACACGAATGGTTCCGAACCGTGCGGTTGCAGGAACGGCCAGAACGTTGCCATCATTTTATAGGTTTACAGCCCCGAACCGCCCTGGGGACTCCAACTACCCTGATGTTTCCTTACGGATGGTGTCTAAACACGACACCTGTGTGCATGCTGGTCTTTAATTTTGTTGTCATCCGCCCCTATCGGCACACAATGGCTTGTTCTCCCAAAAGGCTGCTCTTGTGGCGACGTTGCTCTTGTGGTGACGCTGCTCTTGTTGTGGTGACGCTGCTCTTGTTGTGGTGACGCTGCTCTTGTTGTGGTGACGCTGCTCCTGTTATGACGCTGCTCTTGTGGTGACGCTGCTCTTGTGATAGTGACGCTGCTCTTGTTGTGGTGACGCTGCTCTTGTTGTGGTGACGCTGCTCTTGTTGTGGTGACGCTGCTCCTGTTATGACGCTGCTCTTGTGGCGACGCTGCTCTTGTGATAGTGACGCTGCTCTTGTGATGGTGACGCTGCTCTTGTGATAGTGACGCTGCTCTTGTGATGGTGACGCTGCTCTTGTGATGGTGACGTGGCGCTGCTCATGTTGTGACGCTATTGTCGTGGTGACGCTGCTCTTCTTGTGGTGACACTGCTCTTGTTGCTCTTGTGGTGACGCTGCTCTTGTGGTGACGCGCTGTATCTGGGTATCTGGCAACCCGAATAGACTCGCAGAGAAATCTGCCGTGACTTAAAAGTGGCATACAATTAATACAAATATAAACACAAAAAGCAATGCCTTTTTTTTTCTCTCTCTCACTCATCCCACCTTGAAAAGTCACAGCGAGACCGTGAACACATACAGACTGAGAAGATAATGTGCTTGGCATGTTTTTGATATTTTCCATTACAGGCATCTGTACACCGACGTCAGAGAATTATTTTTACTCCCTTCGCTGAAAATGAAAGCGGCTATCATAATTAATTGTACGTTTGCCATTGGTGAAGAAAACATCTACTCATTATCTTAAATGTGACACCATTTTGATGAAGACTGGACTATTTTTAAACATCACTTACCGGCGAAACTCAGACAGGCACCACTAAACACAGCCAAAGCGACCCAGCAGTAGTGGCAGGGCCCCCTCTGGCCGGTAGCTATGCAGCAGTCTGATCATGAGCATCTTGCGCACACGTTAAATCCTGTTCCGCTTTTCGTAAGAGTAGGCCATTGTGTGTCGGTGGGAACAGATGACATTTACAAAAACTGCATACACACGGGGACTGGGTGTAAAAAGCACGTGATTGCTTATTCCATTATCCTCGCTATGAAAGAATAATAATAATAATAATAAAAAAAGGATGTTTATTTATTTATTTTTATCTATTTATTTATTCTTTTATATCGAGGATAACAGAATAAGCAATCATATGCTTTTTTTCATCCGGTCCCCGTGTGTATGCAGTTTTGTAAATCATGTCATCTGTTCCCACCGGCACACGATGGCCTACTCTTACGAAAAGCGGAACAGGATTTAACGTGTGCGCAAGATGTTCTGCGTGCTGATGTGATATAGTGAGCCTTGGGTGCAGAGATAGACTTGAGTGGCCTGGGAGTTGAAAGACCAGAGGGCCACAGTTAACGAGTTAAGCGGTGAAAAACACCATTCCACCACCATCTTTCAACAAAATAAGTCATATAAATCAAAATACTTTTGGTAAAAGGGAGGACGAAATTTAACCGATATCCTCATTATAGGGGGAAAAGAAGTACTAGTAAATGCAAATTACATAAAACATTATATCCTAGATTAAACACACACACGTACACACGTACACACGTACACACACACACACACACACACACACACACGCACGCACACACACATAAACACACACACACACACACGCACACATACACACCACATACAAACACACACACACACCACATACACACACATACACAACACACACACACTAGGCGGGCACACATGCCCATGTAAATATGATATTAACATGTTATAGAACCAGAGCACTCGCTTTCTCCCGGCTAAGCATTGAGCGTGGTTACCATGCAAGTGAATGGATAAAGTTTGCGCGCCTTGGCTTCAGCACAGTTCCCTAGTTCACCCAGCTGTAAATGGGTACCAGTCCTTTTAAGAGTCAGGGAAGATAAAGCAGCGAGGGAGAGGAGATGGGCGCCGCCCTCAACATGCTGGCCCCTAGAGAAGCTGAGGTCTCTGACGTCTCGCTCCCCTACGACCACACAGGTTATGGGACACCTTTATCTATCTATCTATCTATCTATCTATCTATCTATCTATCTATCTATCTATCTATCTATCTATCTATCTATCTATCTATCTATCTATCTATCTATCTATCTATCTATCTATCTATCTATCTATCTATCTATCTATCCCTTAGTCTGGCGACCGTGGGGGCACCCCTGAAGACTTGACAACCAGTTCCCTCCATTCCTCTCTCTCTGTTCTGCCTTTCCGAGGCCTGTCCATTCGCTGCTGTTGTCCTCCCATCTCTTCCTTGGTTTTCCTCTTTTTCTTCCTCCTTGGACAATGCCTTGCAGTTTTGTTTTTGCAAGTCCTTTCGATCTTGTGACATGCCCGTACCATTTAAGTTTACGCTTCTTTACGATTGAAAGAAGATTTTCGTAGGGACCAATGGTTTGCTGGATTACCTTTACATTTAATTAAAATCCCAATCTCTAGTGCGGATCGGTGGTCTTGAGGTACCATAGAGGCACCTGCCTAGAAAGTGAAAATTCTGGATCGGAAGTGTGCGGTGGTTTGAACCTCGTTTGGACATTAAACTTTCTCCCCCATCCATTAAACCATAAGTGGTGGTCTGGGTGCTAGTCTTTCGGATGACTTTGAGAGTGTTGCTCAAATTAATCACCTGACCAGCACTGCAGGTGTCTGTATTATCTCGGGCCTGGTTGACGCCGGGATATAATCACCAGGATAGAAAGCAAAGCGTACAGCCCTGTCAAGTAGTCTGAAAGCGAATGCACTTCCATAGCAGTATCATCACACCATCCTCATTATCATTGTACTCTCTGTCTGCCTGTCTGTCTGTCTGTCTGTCTCTCTGTCTGTCTGCCTGTCTGTCTGTCTGTTTCTCTGTCTGTCTGTCTGTCTCTCTGTCCGTGTATGTATGTATGTATGTATGTATGTATGTATGTATGTATGTATGTATGTATGTATGTATGTATGTATGTATGTATGTATGTATGTATGTATGTATGTATGTGGGTGTGTGTATGTATGTATGTATGTATGTATGTATGTATGTATGTATGTATGTATGTATGTATGTATGTATGTATGTATGTATGTATGTATGTATGTATGTATGTATGTATGTATGTATGTGGGTGTGTGTATGTATGTCTGTCTGTCTGTATGTATGTGTGTGTGTATGTGTGTGTGTGTGTGTGTGTGTATGTGTGTGTGTGTGTGTGTGTGTGTGTGCGTGTGTGCGCATGTGTGCGTGCGTGTTTGTGTGTGTGTGTGTGTGTGTGTGAGTGTGTGTGTGTGTGTGTGTGTGTGTGTGTGTGTGTGTGTGTGTGTGTGTGTGTGTGTGTGTGTGTGTGTGTGTGTGTGTGTGAAGATTTCCTTTTCAAAACAAAATTGATTTGGGGTTTTTGGCTTTAAATCGATACTTTTTCTCTTTTCTTCTTCGATGATTTTTTTTACCATTGTTCCTGTTGCTGTTTTTTAAATATTTTTTATTCGTTTCTTTGTGGATCATTATGTACTAGAGAGAGTTTTGTTTGTGTTTGTTTGGTTGCATAGCTAGTGTGGTTTTTTTTTTCAGTATTGACAGGCACACGAATGCACGCTTGTTCGAAGTAGGGTTAACAGTTGTTTTCAATAAGCTTGTCCGTAGTTAGTTATGCGCACGGTCTCTCTCTCTCTCTCTCTCTCTCTCTCTCTCTCTCTCTCTCTCTCTCTCTCTCTCTCTCTCTCTCTCTCTCTCCCTCTCTCTCTCTCTCTCTCTCTCTCTCTCTCTCTCTCTCTCTCTCTCTCTCTCTCTCTCTCTTACAAGCACATACACACACGCTGGCGCGCGCACGCACACAAGCACACACATAAACAGACCGGCAGACCGACAAACAGACAGAAAGAAAGACAGACAGACAGACAGACAGACACACACACACACACACACACACACACACACACACACACACACACACACACACACACCACACACACACACACACACACTTAGACACACACACACTTTCACCACAAAAAGATAGGCATACAGACACAGACAAAAATACACACACATTTACACACACATTAATTTTTCACACACAGAGACACACAAACACACACACAGATACACAAACACATACCCAGACACAGAAACACAGACACACGCACACACAGACACAAACAGACACAGACACACACACAAACACACACACATACACATACACAGAGAAACACAAACACACAAATACACACTCAGGCACATAAACCCACACACGCACGCACGCACACACACATAATTACACACACACACACACACACACACACACACACACACACACACACACACACACACACACACACACACACATATATATATATATATATATATATATATATATATATATATATATATATATACATATATATATATAAAATAAATTTGGATAATTTTTTTTCTGTTATTGTTGTATTTTGCGTGTTTGCTTGTTGTTTCATTTGTTAGTTTGTTTGTTTTTTGTTTGGCTGTTTTGGTTTTGGTTTTTTTTCTCGACAGATGGTTTAATGAGAAAAAGCAAATTAATTGCTCACTCAATGTACCATCAGGAAGTAAAATTTTGAATTTGACTTTGACTTTGACAGACCACGCACAAACTTGTGTTTTTTGACACACTTTTGCACTTGCACGAATAGTCACATGAATACACATTTGAACACACACATACACGCACGCACGCACGCACACACGCACACACACACACACACACACCACACACAAACACACACAGATATATATATATATATATTTATATATATAATTATATATACGCGCTCACACACACACACACACACACACACACACACACACACACACACACACACACACACACACACACACACACACACACACACACATATGAGCGTGCGTGCAAACATACGAATACACACACACGAATACACACACACACACACACACACACACACACACACACACACACACACACACACACACACACACACACACACACACACACACACACACACACACACACACACACACACACACACACAAACACACACACACACACACAAACACACACACACACACTTTTTTTTTCCACTCGTGCACACCTTAGAAATTGGAGGGCAAAACATTGTCTACTATTAATATCCTATTGATATTTTTCAAGAAAAACAATTCCTTGTTAACTACATGCTATTTTGAATGGTTTTTTCCACCACAGTTTTAATAGCAAATCTACCTCGTTAAAATATGAACATACATATTAACTGAAATGTTTGTTAGTTCTTGCATACACACCGTTGGAGTCTTATAATAATATATGAAAATCATAAATTGTTTTTCATCATATGCAGTGTACCTAAAGTGGGCACATTGATAGTCGTGACAAATCTATCATATTTATTTATTTATTTATTGTTTTATATCGAGGATAATGGAATAAGCACTCATGTGCTTTTTTTCCTCCAGTCCCCGTGTGTATGCAGTTTTGTCAATTTTGTCATCTGTTCCCACCGGCACACAAATGGCCTACTCTTACGAAAAGTGGAACAGGATTTAACGAGTACGCAAGATGTTCTGCGTGCGTTCGCACACGGGGCCTCGGTTTACGGTCTCATCCGAAAGAATTTTGGGGAGAGTGGAGTCAGCACTGGTGTTAACTCCAGGGGAAAAATCCCCTCGATCGGGAGTCGAACTCGGGTCGTCAAATTGCGAGCGCAATGTTCTGACCACTATGTTATCCTGTTCCCTCCATATTGGGGGTACAGCGAGTGGAGATTTTTTTAAAATCTTTTATTATACCACTTTATGTTACAGCAGATTTCTCTGCGTGAAATGCGGGCTAAGTGCAGCACCACCCATTGTTTTTTTTCCTGTCTGCAACTGTACTGGTTTCCCTATCAGAGTGTGTGTTTTTTTCTAAAGAATTTTGCTAGGGACAACCCTCTTGTTGCCGTGGGTTCTTTGACGTGCGCTAAATAATGATGTGTAACACACAGGACCTCGGTTTATCTTGTCTCATCTGAAAGACTAGCACCCAGACCACCGCTCAAGGTCTAATAGATGGGGGGAAAAGTTTTGAGCTCAAACGGGATTCAAACCACCGGCACACTTCGACCGGGACTTTTCGCTTTCTAGGCAAGGTGTATTACCTCTAGACCACCGATCCACAGATGACGAGACAGTAAAAGTATCAGCCTCTGAGTCAACGAGACTTTAGGAAGTGAAGGTGAAAAGATAAGTCAAGCTGGAGGTCAAGATAACAGAGACAGAAACGATTCTCCTCAACCATGCTCTGTTCTCAAGTTATCTCTAATTCCAACATAAGCACAGCGCTAGGAGAGGCAATTTCCCCGACCTGGAAATGTCTAGAAAACGCCTCACCACCACCAGCAAGAAAAAATCTGACCGCAGGCGTGTCCAGCTTTGCAAACGATGTCCAGAACATCACTGTGTGGTTGTGGTCAGTCATACCGCCTGTGTTTCTGGTCTTCGGCACTGTGGGGAATGTGATGACGATGGTGGTGATGAGAAGGATGCGAGCTTCCCAGTCCACTGCCTGTCTGTCTGTGTACTTCACCGCTCTGGCCTTGTCGGACCAGTGTCTGCTGGTCACCTCCACGCTGTATTTCATGGGGCACCACGTCTTCTCCTGGCCCCCCGAGTTTTACAAGTTTTTTGACCTCTTCTGCAAGATCCCCGCCTTTTTGTTCTACGCGTGTCCTCTGACGTCAGCCTGGCTTCTGGTGGCTATGACGTATCAGCGCGTGACGTCAGTGGTGGCGCCTCATCGTGTTGGCGTGTTGTGCACGGTGAGGAGAGGGAAGATCGTCATCGGTGTGATCGTGACGGTGGCTTGCGGGATCAACTCGCTGGTTCTGATCACGTTCGCGTACAGGCCTGACTATGAGGAGTGTTTGTACCCGGAGAAGTTCGCGACTGTGGTGTATCTTTTCACCTGGCTGGACTTGTTCTGGGCCTCTCTCCTCCCCTTCATCTTACTGATTATCGGCAACTCCGTCCTGGTATGGCGAGTGATTCAGTCTTTAAGATTCTCCCGGAAAATGAGAGTCAGCCTGAATCAGGGAACAGAATCCTCCCACCGTCATAGAATATACTCCATGACAACCACACTGATTCTCACTTCTGCTGTGTTTGTAATCCTTACGCTTCCTGTGTGCGTTTTCCACTCTTACAAACGTGGGTTGAATCTGGAGAAAATCACGGACTCGGATACTCTGGCTCTTTTGAGCCTGGGTGAAAGTGTCGTGATGTTACTGTGGGCTAGTGCCACTGCTTCTAATTTTTACCTTTACCTTCTCAGTGGTAGAAAATTCCGCGAAGAAACACAACACTGTTTGTCATGTAAACGGGACGAGAAAGGGAGGACTAGCAATGTCTCTTTTTAAAGATTGATCTTTTAAAAAAAATTGTAATTGGCCTTCAGGGATGATTAAAGTGTTTTTGACTTGACTTGACTTGACTTTTAAAGTTTAGGACTGTCTCTCTTAGCATTGCTGGATTTTAAAAAAAAAACCCTTTTCCGAGTACCTCCTGTTCAACTGTCTCCATCACCGCTATCGTCCTGAACTATCGAATCGAACTGAATGTCAAAGTCATTCGGATGAGACTATAAACCGAGGCCCCGTGTGCGAACGCACGCAGAACATCTTGCACACACGTTAAATCCTGTTCTGCCTTTCGGAAGAGCAGGCCATCGTGTGCCGGTAGGGGCGGATGACAAAATAAAAAAAAACCCAGCATGCACACAGGTGTCGTGTTTAGACACCATCCCTGAGGGAAAAAAATAATGGGTAGGCGCTGCACTTGTGGCGACGTGCTCTCCCCGGGGAGAGCAGCCCGAATTTCACTCAGAGAAATCTATTTGACATAAAGTGGTATAAAATAAAAAAAGAAAAAAAAAATCGTCGTAGGAGCTCCATGCAATGCCACCACCAGGATTCACCATCTCTCTCTGTCTGTCTCTGTTGAGTTCTACTATCTCCTGCAGCCCTCCCAGACCACTGATCTCAGTGATGTTGGCAATGTAGGATGTCGGTGGTCTGCCTCTTTTTTTTATCTGCCTTCAAACTTACCTTGGAGAACTGTTTTCTTTAGGTTGATTTGAACTTTCATTTTTGTTTGAGTGCATTTGTTTACTTCTAAACAAAAAAAGAAACCTAAATTAAACCCCTAAATCCATTCCGTATTGCTGGAAAAAATCAAGGTAGTATTTAAAATGGTAATGGTAAAGGTATATCATAACCTAGTACCTATGTGGTCGTAAGGGAGCGAGGCGTCAGAGACCTCAGCTTCTCTAGGGGGCCAGCATGTTGAGGGCGGCGCCCACCTCCTCTCCTTCGCTGCTTTACCATCCCTGACCTTAAAGAGGACAGGTACAGCTGGGTGAACTGGGGGACTGTACTAAATGAAGCCAAGGCGCATAAACGGTCACCCATCTACTAGGTAACCACGCTCAATGCTGCTTAACCTCAGCTTGGGGAAAGTGAACGCTAGACCACTGAGCTATCCCGTCGAACGTAAAAGTGAATCTTAGATGATTTTGTGAGATTTTACTTCTAGAAAAAAACCCCAAACAAAACAAAACAAACAAACAAACAAACAACAAACAAACAACATCTGAAGTCCATGCATGGAACATTTGTGTTTTATCTTAAACCTTCTTTAAAAAAAAAAAATTAATGAACTTGACTCGGCTTAAAAGACAGTTTTCTCCAGTGAGATACAACTGCCTGCTTCCAAACATACTATACCACAATCATATGCTGAAGTGTGAACAATGCAACTCTTTTTCTTTGTTCCTGGGCTAAAGCTCCCAGGCTTCATCAAATTCTGATATTTTTTGCATAAAGCGACCGTTTTTCCTCTCCATAATTCAGGTAGCCACATTCCGACTTTGGAGAATGCGGGCGTTTGATCAGTTACTTACTTGCATTTCAGAAGAGTAGGCCATTGTGTGCCGGTGTGAACCGATGACAAAATTTACGAGCTGCGCACACACGAGGACTGGATGTGAAAAGGCACATGAGTGCTTATTCCATTATCCTCGAAATAAAAGACCTTATAAAAATGAAAGAATACATGAAATAATAAATAAGTACAGAAAAGCAGTGTTGCATTGTGTAGCATTGTACCGTAGTATATTGTATTGTATTGTATTATATCGTGTTTGCATTGTATTGCAATGAATTGGGTTGCGTTGCGTTGCGCTGCTTTGTATTGCACTGTATCGTATTGACATAGTATTACATTGCATTGCATTGCATTACATGCATTGTGTCGTATCGTGTTGCATCGTATCATATTGTAATGTATTGTATTGTATTGCATTGCATTATATATCACTATCGGGATAGCCTAATGGTCAGAACATTGCACTTGCAATTTGACGACCCGGGTTCGATTCCCGTTCGATGGGATTTTTCCCTTGGAGTTAACATCAGTGCTGACTCCACTTCCCCCAAAAGTCCTTCGGATGAGATTTTAAACCGAGGTCCCGTGTTCTAACGCACGCAGAACATCTTGCGCACACGTTAAATCCTGTTCCGCTTTTCGTAAGAGTAGGCCATCGCGTGCCGGTGGGAACAGATGACAAGATTTACAAAACTGCATACACACGGCCGGGGACTGGATGTAAAAAAAAAGCACATGAGTGCTTATTCCATTATCCTCGATATAAAAGAATAAATAAATAACGAAAGAAATAAATAAAACTATCAGTTACTGCAGACTTTTCAGAGAGAAACTCGGGTTTTTCTCCCAGTGGAGGGGGTTGTGCCATTGTTACAGTAAGAAGTGTAAAAGGTAAAGGTGTCCCATAACCTTTGTGGTCGTAGGCATCAGAGACCTCAGCTTCTCTAGGGGCCACCTTC
>CM060341.1:25129472-25131972 GCA_030674155.1 Stramonita haemastoma | reverse complement strand
CCAGGGAGAACAGCCCGAATTTCACGCAGAGAAATCTGCTGTGGCATAAAGTGGTACAAAATACAAAATGAAAAGTTGACTGTGTATCTGCTAAGGAAAAAATAAGGCACAATAATATATTCATGAATATGATTAGTTTCTTCATCATATCTAGAGCCCTGGTAAAATAATAAAAAATTTTTAAAATGTTCATTTCACACTTTCCCTCTTACTAGGGCAGCAACCACACAGATATCGTTTAGCCTCCTCTCTGAATTTCCTGCCACTCAACACGTACAGATAGAAGTTGGAAGCACTGACGGTGAACCACAGAAACATGGTCACCGCCTCCATAAACTTCAACACCTCTCGAGATTCATCCACCAAAATTTCCCCCTCCTTTACTCTCATGTAGGTATCGAACACACAGGTGGGGAGGGAGAGAAGGAGGAATGCTGAGGAGGTCAGAATCAGCGTCACTGTCATGGGGTACACTTTCTTCTTGGGCCCTGCTGCTGCTGCTGCTGCTGCTGCTGCTGCTGCTGATCCTGCTGTTGCTGCTGCTGTTGTTGTTGTGGTGGTTGTTGTGGTTGTTGTTATTGCAGGAGTCAGCGTGGCTGGACTTCTTCTCATGGTCCAGGACAGTTTGAGGGATGTCAGGACTTGCTGGATCAGCACGGCATTGCCCACGATGAGCAGAAGGAAGGGGAGGACTGAGGCCAGACACAGGTCCACCAACGTGAAGGCATCAATGAAGACCGACACACTCTCTAAAGGCAGGCACTCTTTGTGTTCAGGGTGGTACACGTGCGTGAAAAAGAAATGCGCGTTGACACCGCAAGCCACCAACACGATCGTCCCGATCACGGTCTTCCCTCTCCTCACCGTGCACAACACGCCAACACGATGAGGCGCCACCACTGACGTCACGCGCTGATACGTCATGGCCACCAGAAACCAGGCTGACGTCAGAGAGCACGTGTAAGAGAGAAACCACGGAATCGTGCATAACAGCTGGTAGGAGTAGAGAGAAGGGGGCCACGTGAAAACGGTTTCAACCCACATGTAGGGACAAGACGCCACGAGCAGACACTGGTCCGACAAGGCCAGAGCGGTGAAGTACACAGACAGACAGGCAGTGGACTGGGAAGCTCGCATCCCCCTCATCACCACCACGATCATCACGTTCCCGAAAGTTCCCAACACCAGTAAGATGGGGGGCACTACATACCACAGGATGTCCGAGATGTCATTCAGACTTAAGACTCCTGGTGGTGGCCCAGAGGCACTGGACTCCTGGCCTGGTGGTGTGCCTGTGTCCGTGGGAGGAGGGTCAGGTGTGTGTGTGGACATCATCAGGGGAAACACGGTGGGGGAAGAGGGCAGAGATAGGTTGGGGGAGGGCATGGTAGAGGGGAGGAGTCTTTGGAAACTTTGCTTACTTGTTGTTCGTCTGTGGGATGTTTTTGGAAAAACAGCAACGAAAAGAAAAGAAGAGAGATGGATTTTGAACAAGCCGTGGTTGTTTTAATCGCTTGCCTGGAGTTATTTGATACCAGAACAAGAAAATTGCTGCTGCTGCTGCTGCTGCTACTACTACTACTATTACTATTTTATTTATTTTTTTCTTAGAAAGGGACGGAATAGCCGGGTAGAGTTCGATGCATCAGTCTAGACCCAGTTCGTCTCTTCTGATTCTCTGCGTTATAAAACTGTCCACTTCATGATTATGACCCAGGTTCGAATCTCGTTCAAGGGATGATTTCTCCTGGCGTTAAAATGAGTTCTGACTCCACTCTCCCGTAAAGTCCTTCGGATGAGACTATAAACCGAGGTCCCGTGTGCAAACACTTGCAGAACATCTTGTGCACACGTTAAAATCCGTTCCGCTTATAGGAAGAGTAGGCCATTGTGTGCCGGTGGGAAGAAATGACAAAATTGACAAAACTGCATACACACGGGGACTAGCTGTTAAAAGAGTAAACGAGTGCTTATTCCATTATTCTCGTAATAAAAGAATAAATAAATAAATAAATAAATAAATAAATAAATAAATGGGGATGCCGGGGCTTGTCAGTATAAACAGCATCCCCGTAGTTTTGAAAAGTATGTGCTAAAAATTCCCTCTTTTCTATCCCTCTCTTCTCTGCTTCGTTCCTTTTCTTTCTGTCTCCCCCTTCTTGGCTGTTTTCTGCCTTCTTGGTCCATTTTCCTGCTTTTTTTTTCTCCGTAAAGACTTCAAAAATAACCATCCTTTCTCAAATTCCAAATTTGAGACACTGGGTCTGACTTGTCAGGCGCTTAATGTTAGCACAACGCATTTTCGCTCATATGACAGACAACAATGGTTGTTGTATGAGCGTTCGACGTCGAGGAAAGAGAAATCATATCTTAATTTATTTTAATTTTTTATTTTAAACCACTTTATGTCACAGCAGATTTCTCTGCGTGAAATTCGTATCCATTCGTGTCTTATCATATTAATTTACTCTGTATCGCGAGGAATGTGGTTTAGCTTCTA
>CM060341.1:25096972-25104472 GCA_030674155.1 Stramonita haemastoma | reverse complement strand
ATTACTATTGCTACAACAACAACACAACAACTATTCTACTACTATGCTGCTACTACTACTACTACTGCTACTACTACTACTACTACTACTCTACTACTCTACTACTACTCTACTACTACTACTACTACTACTACGTAAACAACAACTACAACAACACAACAACAAACAACTACTACTACTACTACTACTACTAACTACTACTACAACTACTACACAACTACTACAACAAAACAACAACAACATACAACCAACAACAACAACAACACACAACAACAACAAATGAAACAGTTCACGAGGTCGAAATATGCTCTCAAAACAGTGTATGTAGTCAGAGAGACACACTGCTTTGTGAAACATGTGTCGAGCTAAAGTTCAGTATCGGACATAATATATCGAATTTTATCATCCTCCGATGTCGGAATGCAGCTACTTAAATGGTGGTGTTAAAACGGTCAGCATACGCAAAATCTCACCGTTAACGGTAAAACCTTGAAACTCTGGTCGATAAATCTGGAAGAAAATTAATAATAGTCATAAATTGAATTTATATAGCGCTATCGGTTTTGTTTTTAAACGCTGTTTTGTTAAAAAAAAAAAGAAGAAGAAGAAGAAGAAGTTAGAGGAGGATTGTGTGTGGTTTTGTTGTTGCAGCAGCAGCAGTAGTTGTAGTAGTAGTAGTAGTAGTAGTAGTAGTAGTAGTAGTAGTAGTAGTAGTAGTAGTAGTAGTAGTAGTAGTTGTAGTAGTAGTAGCAGCAGCAGCAGCAGCAGCAGTAGTAGTTGCAAAAAAAAACAAATCCAAGGGCTTGCATTCGACCAATTCTTACACATGCAACCAATAACAAGAACCAATAACCACCACCAAAAAAAAAATTCACAATTGTCGCAGACTCTGATATTGTGACTGAATTCTCTCCCTTGACTTGCAAAAGAAGTCATCTGGGAATTTCATACCCCCTCGCCCCCCCTCCCCCTCCCCCCCCTAAAGATTATGTAGTGTGTCAAGGACAAGCAGAACCTAGCGGAGCCCATCCCTCTCGCAAGGCTGAAGATTGCATGCTAGGTTTGTTCCTGTTATCCTTACCACCAGGGTTAGATGGCCTGAACTCAACCAAAAATTCTAAATAGGATGAAAGATTGGGGGGGGGGGGGGGGGGGGGGGGGGTAGGGGACAGACGAAATAAAAAAAAAGTACCCCAGACAGAAAAAAAATGTGTAAAAAAATTAAAGCAACAACAACAACAAAACCACACACAATCCTCCTCTAACTTCTTCTTCTTCTTCTTCTTTTTCTTTTTTTTTTTTTTTTTTAAAAAACAAAACAGCGTTTAAAAACAAAACCGAAAGCTGTCTTTCCCTTTCGAGACAAAGGGACTTAACCCCAGAGCAACACAACACTTATTAAGCTCCCCTTACGGGGGTGGGAAGGGGGTAGGTTGGTGGTCAGAGTGATGTGCTTGTGATCTGTTGACCCAGGTTCGAATCTCGTTCAAGAGTATTTCTCCGACTCCACTTCCCCCCCCAAATCTTCGGATGAGACTAGAAACCGAAGTTCCGTGTGCAAATTGCACGCAGAACATCTTGCGCACACGTTAAAACCCGTTCCGCTTTTCGGAAGAGTAGGAAATTGTGTGCTGGTGGGAACGGATGACAAATTTTACAAAACTACATACACACCGGGAATATATGTAAAAAAGCAGATGAATGCTTATTTCATTATCTTCGAATTAAAATAAAATTATAAAGAAAAAGAAAACAGTGATAATTTTTTGTCTTATTGTTGCGAATAATTATTATGTGCCTGAAGAAAAACAAACAAACGAAACAACGGAATGTGAAGTTGTGGATTAAAACCAGTATTGGATAGAAAAGAGAGATCAATCTACGTACTCAATGTTCTATTATTTTTCTTTTATCATTATTTTTTTTTTTTATACCTATTCATTCTTTTATCTTTTTAATAATGGAATAAGCACTCGTGCGCTTTTTTTTTTCTTTACATCTAGTCCAGTCCCAGTGTGCATGTTGTTTCATAAATTTTGTCGCCCGTTCACATGATCTACTCTTCCGAAAGATGAAACAGGCTTTAAAGTATGCGCCAGATGTTCTGTGTGGGTTTGTGCATGGGATTTCGGTTTATAGTCTCATCCGAAAGACTTTTGGGGGTAGTGGTGTCAGCACTGATGTTAACTCCGGGGGAAAAATCCCCATTGAACGAGTATATGGACGGGTCTTTAAATGAATTGCTATAAGGTTTGTTCTCTTAAATGAGTTTGTTTGTAATCTTTCAAGGGGACAGGATAGCTCAGTGGTCAAAGCACTCGCTTTCCCCAAGCCAAGATTAAGCAGCATCGAACGTGGTTATCAAGTTAGGATGGGTGACCGTTTGCGCACCTTGGCTTCAGAATAGTCCCCCAGTTCATCCAGCTCAAAATGGATATCTGACCCTCTTTAAGGTCAGGGAAGGTAAAGCAGCGAGGGAGAGAGAGATGGGCACTGCCCTCAATATGTTGGCCCCTGGAGAAGCCGAGGTCTATGATGCCTCGCTCTCCAACGACTGTATAGATTATGGGAACGCCGTTACATTTCACGTATCCTCCATATTCTGTAACAAAAAAAAAAGGTTAAAGGAATCAAATGCGGAATCTTGAAGCAATCCACAAAAAGAAGAGGGAGTAGGTCTCTCACTTCTTCTTTCTCTATATACAGATACACAGTACAGGGAAGGGGCAGCAGCTGCCCCTTTACCCTATCACTACACTGCGACCTTTCACCTCCTCACTTGACCTTTCACCTCCTCACCTGACCTTTCACCTCCTCACCTCACCTGACCTTTGCCCTCCCTCAACTCCTCGAGGAGTCAATCAGACACTTGAGTTTTCAATGCTACAGACTGTGTGTCTTTGGCAACTTGAACTGGCGGAGCCTAGCCCATCCCTCTCTTTCCAGGTAGCCGGTGCATGCTGGGTAGGTTCGTGTCAGTAATTCCACGGGCTAAATAGCTGGCCTAGTTTTCTACGAGAAGTGTACGGGGTTGTGCCTGTGTGCAAAATTGTTCTGCCTGGTAATTTTTTTGCACACACAAAATCTGGCAGAGGACCGTAGAAAGTGGAGGAAGCTAGTTGCAAAATCTTCATCGGTGCTCCCGCGGTTCAAAGGACTACAGGATAGGTGAAGGTGAAGGAAGGAAGGAAGGAAGGAAGGAAGGAAGGAACGTGGGTGTACAGTGTCATCTGAAGGTCTCTCAATGGAGTGGATTCAATACCAGTTCCCTTGTTAACTCCACAGGACTGAAATCCCTTCCAGTAGACACCTCATTGCAGCAAAGACTTGATTAAACCCACGCTCCTCAGTGTATTCAAAGACAGGAAGTGGAGAACAAACACTAAGCCTCTCGTTACCTGCTTGTTCTTTTACCTGGTTCTTGTTGTTGCTGTTGTTCTTGTTGTTGCTGTTGTTCTTCTTCTTGCTCTTCTTTTCGCATTCTTCTTCTTCGCTTTCTTTTTCTTCGCATTCTTACTGTTGTCTGTCCCAGTGAAAATTTGTTGCGCTGCCATTAAGCGCCTGACAAGTCAGGCCCAGCACATCCAACTTCGGCGAGGGAGAGAATTATCATCTTCTAAGGGTTTTAAAAAAAAAAAAACGGCAGGAGAATGGACCACGAAGGCAGAAAATAAACAATAAAAAGATGACATAAAGAAAAGGAACAAGGCAGAAACAAAGAGAGGAAATATATATATATATATATATATATATATATATATATATATATATAATATATATATAATATATAAACGGAAGGAATTCCTAGCACAGAATTTCCAGAAGGTGGGAATGCTATTTATAACTGTAAGACCCCCCAGCATTCCCACAGGGGCAAATAAATCTTGTAGATTTGCCTGGTTCTGTTTTCAAAGTATTGTTCTGTGTTGACTCAAGTCTGTGTGTGCTTTAAACAATCAATAAGTCACAGTGGAATAAAGATAGGCTGTGAAATCAATACCGTCATTCTTTTTCTAACTTTACGTGGCACTCCTGTTACTCTTCTATAGAAACCTGTCACATTGTGGTAATGTTTTCTGAAACGATCTCAGTGATTAGACTGCAAAACAAGAAGCTGAAACAATCGAATGACTCAGTCAAGTTACACCTTCTATAATAATTATACGGTACAAGAGTGTCTCTGCTTGTGAAGAAATCAAGTATTCTGGAATCGCTTCAACCAAGTAGGCCTACCGTAAAATGATTACCAAATTCTTCATGGAACTTCACATTGACTTACATTAAATTTGTCTTTGATACCACGGCAGTTTACATAAGAATTTTTATTCTCGTAAGGCGCGCTTATATATCGTTATATGTTTATATACGTTTATAAAATAACCACACCACTTCAACCACACCACACCCACACCACACTACACCCCACCACCAACCACACCACCACCACCCCACCCCCACACCACCCCACCCCACACCACACCACACCACACCACACACCACACCACACCATACGACACCACAATGTGAGGTGGTACGAGCACGTCACACGAAATCTGGACTGGCCAAGACGGTTTTACAGGAAACAGTAAAAGGAGGGAGACGAAGAACCAGACAGAGGAAACGATGGGAAGACAACATCAGAGAGTGGACAGGCCTTGGGTGGGACGACCTGCAACGGAAAGCTGAAAACTGCAAGAAGTGGAGGAAGCTGGTTGCAGAAATGTTTTCCATCGATTCCCTCAACGGTCTAACAAACTAAGGAACAGGTGAAGGTAAAGAACAGTTACAGCATTGTTTTACAAATCTTGCAAGGATGTAATGACACCATCACGAGCGTGCGCGCATAGATACACACACATACATACACACACGCGCACACACGCGTGCGCACACACACAAATACACACGCACACGCACGCACGCACACGCTCACTCTCACACAGAATTTGACGACCCGAGTTCGACTCCCGGTCGAGGGGGATTTTTCTCCTGGAGTTAACATCAGTGCTGACTCCACTATCCCCAAAAGTTTTTTGGATGAGACTGTAAACCGAGGCCCCGTGTGCGAACGCACGCAGAACATCTTACGCACACGTTAATCCTGTTCTGCTTTTCGTAAGAGTAAGCCATAGTGTGCCGGGGGGAACAGATGACAGTATTTACACAACTGCATACACACGGGACTAGATGAAAAAAAGCATATGAATGCTTATTCCATTATCCTCGATATAAAAGAATAAAATAAATAAAAAGAAATAAAAATAAATAAAACCCCACAAACACACGCACACAAACACACACAAACACACACACGCATACACACACACACACAAACACACACAAACACACACACACACACACACACACAACACACACACACACACACACACACACACACACACACTCAACTACGCACACGCACACGCTCAACACACACACACACACACACACACACACACACACCGCGCGCGCGCGCGCGCGCGCGCACACACAACACACACACACACACACAAACACTCACAACACACACACATACAAACACACACACACATACACACACATACACACACAAACACACACACACAAAACACACATACAAACACTCCACACACACACACACACACACACACACACACACACACACACACACACACACACACACACACACACACACACACACACACACACACACACACACACACACACACACACACACACCTATATGGAGAAAAACAGGACACTTTGGAACCCAGTGAATAACACGTACGTGTGCCCTCGTGTCCTGTTTTTTTTGTTTTGCTTATTTGTTTTTCACTTGGAGAATTATACCCAGAAAGACAATCAGTAAAACGGAAGACAGACAGGCAGAAACAAAGAAATAAAAAGACAGACATAACTATAAAAAGGACAGACAGAAAGGAAAAAAATAAGAAAGAGAAAGAGAGGAAGAAAGAAAGAAAAAAGGATGGAAAAAAATATAAAAAGATGCAATCAAAGAAATAAGTGAGCAAGGATAAATATAAAAGATAGTTGTAGGAAATATGCACATAGAAAAAAAAAGTCTTAAATAGTAAATTGACGTGTCTTATAAAAGAAAAGCTACTATCATCCATCCACTCATTCATCCACCCACCCACCTATCCATTCACCCATCCATCTATCTATCCACCCACCAACCACCTACCCACTAAAACATCTATCATATCCATTCATTCATCCATCTACCCACCTATCCATTCACCCATCTATCTATCCATCCATCCACCAACCACCTACCCACTCATTCATCCATCATACCGATTCATTCATTCATCCATCCACCCACCTATCCACCCCACCAAACCATCATGACTATTCCCTCATCCACCCATCCATCATACCCACCCACCACCCACCCACCTATCCATCCATCCATCCATCCATCCATCCATCCATCTATCCATCCATCCATCCATCCATCCATCCACCTAACCACCCGCCCATTCACCCATCCACCCATTCACCCATCCATCCACTCACCTAACCACTCACCCATCCAACTCATCCATTTCTGATATCCAATCATCCAGTTATCCACCCACCCACCCACCAACTCACCAATCCCCCGACAATGGACCGATGATGTTTGTGGTGTAAGCTACAAGCCTTCTTTGAGCTGAATCGCAAGTTTCTGTGGCCCGGGAGTACACAACAAGGTATCTGTTAAGCCTGCAGGAGAAATGCTAACCCTCCCCCCCCCTCATTACTACAAAAAAATAATTAGTCAAACAGTCAACCAGCCCAACCACCCACCCAACCAGCCAACCTACCACCCGCCAAGCAACTAATCAACCAGCCAACCAGTTATCCAACCAACCACTCAACCAACCTACAGCCAATTAATCAGACAACCAACCAGCCAGCCATCCAACCAACCAGCCAGCCAGCCAGCCAGTAAGCCAGCCAACCAACCAACCAGCCAGTCAATCAATCAATCAACCAACCAACCAACCAACAAACCAACCAACCAATCAGTTAGCTAACCAGCCAGCCAACCAGTAAACCAGCCAACCAACCAACCAACCAACCAACCAACCAGCCAACCAACCAACCAACCAGCCAACCAACCAACCAACCAACCAACCAGCCAACCAACCAATCATACTAAAATCAGACAAAACAAACAAGACAAAACACAGCAAAGCTATAAATCCCACACCGTTACAGACTGGACAAGAAAACCATTCACAGAGGAGAACTAGGCTTTGGCACACAACCAACATGAATAGAAGGAAATCTGACAAACAGTTGCGCTCGAAAGTTTCATGTTGGAGTCAAATCCAGTCCTGATGAAGAAAATGATGCAGAAGATGATGAAGAATAAAAAAAAAAAGAAAAAAAAAAAGAGGAAAGCACCACCCGGGGTGGGTGATGGTTCATTTTTGTGCTATCCATTGTGTTAGGATTTTTGTTGTGAGTTTTTTTTTCACACGCCCATAATTATCTGCAAGCATTGGTTTT
>CM060341.1:25074472-25091972 GCA_030674155.1 Stramonita haemastoma | reverse complement strand
CTGTGGTGTGTCTTTCTTTTTGCCTTGCTTTGGTTTCCTTCCTGTCACCTTCTTCTTCTTGTTTTCTTCTCTCTGCTTTCTTGGTCCGTTCACCTGCCTGTGTTCTCATAAAGACTTAACAGAGTGAAAGTTTTCTCCCATGCCGAGATCGTATGCGCCGGTCCTTACTTGTCAGTCTCTTAATAGCAGCAGAACGCATTTCCCCTCATTTGCAGGACAATAATATTGGAAGAAGAATTGCGAAGAAGAATTGCGAAGAAGAATTGCGAAGAAGAATTGCGAAGAAGAATTGCGAAGAAGAAGAAGAAGAAGAAGAAGAAGAAGAAAGAAGAAGAAGAAGAAGAAGAAGAAGAAGAAGAAGAAGAAGAAGAAGAAGAAGAAGAATTGTGAAGAATTGCGAAGAAGAAAAAGACGATTCATACTAAACAAAAAAAAAGTATTAGTGTCATCTCCAGCCAAAAGTGTTGTTTCAGAACGACGTGACATTGTCACTTTCTGTGTCCACTGTCACAATGTAAACTACCCCAGTGCATGCAGCTACAACCCTTAACACTCAGGGCAGCAGATTTTTCTGCAACAAGTTTGGACTGTTCCTCCTCCTAGGGATGCTCTGTCGCCACAAACACAGCGCCGCCCGTTCAGTCCTTTCTCTTTTTTTTTTTTCTTTTGCTTTGTTTCATGTTTTGTTTTGCTTTTGGTTCTACTTGCGTGTACTTTTGTATATATAACCCAAGTCCAGGGTTATTTTATATATATATTTTTTTTAAAGGATTTAAGCCAGTAATAGGTCTTTTGTTGGTGAAGTTTAATGTATAAAAAAATGTGGAAGAACTGTATGTTAGATACAGTACGACTGTTTTTCTCTTATTCAAAAGACTAGTATCCAGACCACGATTCAACGGTCTGTTGGATAGGGGGAGACGATAACTTTTTTTTTTCAGACGGAATTAAAACTGCAAAACCGCGACTTCTCAATTTCCTGACAAATCCGTTTCTCTGGTTCTGGAGAGGCACATAGCCACCCGAATACTGATCTACGTTTACAGAAGAGACAAATGAAGCATTTTATTTTTTGATGGGGGGGTGGAGGTTGGGGGCCAGGATAGTCTAGTGGTTAGAGCGTTGTGCCCGTGATCTGACGGCCTAGAAACGAACCACCACCACAGTAGTACCCGGTTTCAGGGGATTTTACCCTGGAGTACTGGAGTTAACATCATCAGTACTGACTCCACTTTCATGAAAGTCATTTGGAGGACACTATAAACCGAGGCCCAAATCACGAACGGTCCTGTGGGGGGGGGGGGGGGGGGGGGGGGGGGGGGGGGGGGGGGGGGGGGGGGGGGGGGGGGGTGGGGGGTGTGGTGGTTGTGTTGTGTGTGTGTGTGTGTGTGTTTTGTGTGTCTGTGTGTGTCTGTGTGTATGTGTGTGTTTATTTATTCTTTTTTTTTTTTTTAATTCATTCTTTTATATCGAGGATAATGGGATAAGCACTCTTGGATTTTCTTACATCCAGTCCCCATTTATATGGAGTTTGGTAAATGCCATGTGTATGCAGTTTTGTAAAATCGGAACAGGATTTAACGTGTGCGCAAGATGTTCTGCGTGCGTTCGGGGCCTCGGTTTATAGTCTCATCCGAAGGACTTTGGGGGAGAGTGGAGTCAGCACTGACTGATGTTAACTCCAGGAGACAAGAGTAGTAGAGGTATGAGGAGTACTAGAACTAGTAGTACTAGTGGTAGCAGTAGTAGTCAGACAACCTCAGGGGTAACATCTGAAACACTGCTATTATTTATACTGAAAGTCCCACACCAAGTCTTACGTAGAAAAAGCCTGTCTTTATATACAGAATCAGCATCTAGGCTTTCTCACAGTTCTTGATTAAACCATTAACGCTGGGGGCAACGACCAAGTGAGAAGCTGTATGACCAGTGGCTTTATCCCAGTTCTTGATCAAACCATTGATGCAGGGGGCAACAGCAAAGTGAGAGGCTGTATGATCAGTGGCTTTATCCCAGTTCTTGATTAAACCATTGATGCTGGGTGCAACAGCAAAGTGAGAGGCTGTATGATCAGTGGCTTTATCACAGTTCTTGATTAAACCATTGATGCTGGGTGCAACAGCAAAGTGAGAGGCTGTATGATCAGTGGCTTTATCCCAGTTCTTGATTAAACCATTGATGCTGGGTGCAACAGCAAAGTGAGAGGCTGTATGATCAGTGGCTTTCCCACTCATGGAATTCTACTTTACAGCTTAGTCTTTAGTGATTGGCTATGACTCTCTGACTAGGAGGCTTGGCTTGCACAGTCCTTATGTGCTGAAGCCCCAGGGGGCTAGTTGGCCTTTGGAGAACGTCTTCAATGCTGACTGTCCCTATGCTCTATTGGCCGAGAGAGTGGGGATGTGCTGTGGGCAAGGCATCTCCACTATAATCATATTTCTTCCCCATTTCCGAAACAGCAGCTGCCTCCTCTGCTGTTTTGGAGATCATCGTCGAACACGACAGCCAAACATGTGTACAGCATCACTAAATCCAACCAAAAATAATATATCTAGAAAAACAATTAGAAAACTTTTTTTTTCTTTTTAGACTCGTCTACACTAGAGATAACACCCTCTCCCCTCCCCTCCACACACACACACACACCACACACACACACACACACACACACACAAACACACACACACAAACACACACACACACACACACACACAAACACACACACACACAAACACACACACACACACACACGCACACACACGCACGCACGCAGGCATGCAAACACCCACACCCACCAGCTTTTGATGAGAAATATACTAAAAGGGAACTAACTCTGCTTTAAAAAAAGGGGTTACACGGTGGTCACTCTTGCCCAGTACACGGTCATGTGTGTAAAGGCTATTGAGTGACCTAGTGTGTGACCTACAATAAAACGTGTTATCATCATACATCTACTATGTGTTAAGGCTATTGAGTGACCTAGTGTGTGACCTACAATAAATGTGTTATCATCATACATCTACTATGAGTGACTTAGTGTGTGACCTACAATAAACGTCACACATCTACTATGTGTAAAAGCTATTGAGTGACCTAGTGTGTGACCTACAATAAATGTGTTATCATCATACATCTACTATGAGTGACCTAGTGTGTGACCTACAATAAACGTCACACATCTACTATGTGTAAAAGCTATTGAGTGACCTAGTGTGTGACCTACAATAAAACGTGTTATCATCATACATCTACTATGTGTTAAGGCTATTGAGTGACCTAGTGTGTGACCTACAATAAAACGTGTTATCATCATAATCTACTATTGAGTGACCTAGCGTGTGACCTAAAATAAAACGTGTTATTATCATAGATCTACCATGTGTAAAAGCTATTGAGTAAACTAGTTTGTGACCTACAATAAAACGTGCTATCATCACACATCTACTATGAGTGACTTAGTGTGTGACCTACAATAAAACGTGTTTTTGTCACACATCCACTATGTGTAAAGGCTATTGAGTGACCAAATGTGTGACCTACAAAAACGTGCTATAGTAACACATCCACTATGTGTAAAGGCTATTGAGTGACCAAATGTGTGACCTACAAAAACGTGCTATCGTAACACATATGCTAGGTGTAAAGGCTATTAAGTGACCAAATGTGTGACCTAAAAAAACGTGCTATTGTCACACATCTACTAGTAGTAAAGGCTATTGAGTGACTTAATGTGTGACCTACAATAAACGTGTTATCGTCACATATCTACTATGTGTAAAGGCTATTGAGTGACCTAATGTGTGACCTACAATAAAACATGCTATCGTAACACATCTACTATGAGTGACCTAGTGTGTGACCAACAGTAAAACGTGCTGTCGAAACATATCTACTAGGTGTAAAGGCTATTGAGTGACCTAATGTGTGATCTATAATAAAACGTGCTATCATCACACATCTACTATGTGTAAAGGTTATTGGGTGACCTAGTGTGTGACCTACAATAAAACATGCTATCCTAACGCATCTACTATGAGTGACCTAGTGTGTGACCTACAATAAAATGTGCTATTGTCACACATTCACTAGGTGTAAAGGCTATTGAGTGACCAAGCGTGTGACCTACAATAAAATGTGCTGTCGTCACACATTTACTAGGTGTAAAAGCTATTGAGAGACCAAATGTGTGACCTGTGATGAGTGCTGGTGCAATCACCATACAGCTGCTATTCAATTGTCCAGATGGAAATGAAAGACACATTTATTTCACTGCCTCCCTCTTTGAACACCCTGTTTGATGATGTCATGCCAGACTCATGTGCATTGCTGAAAATAAATAGGTGCAGTCTACCATATATATATATATATATATATATATATATATATATATATATATATATATATATATATATATATATATATGTTAACCGAGTGGTTAAGGTTGGGATTTTTACCATCTTCCAGGTCAACTTCAAGTGCAGACCTGCCAGAGCCCAAATTCCCTTTGCGTATATACACATGCAGAAGATCAAACATGCACGTGAAAGATCCAATAATTCATGTCAGCGTTTCGTTGATTCCTGAAACACGAACTTATCCAACATGCACCCCTGATTTCGCAATGCGGCTACCCTCATGTTGGGCAAAAACGATCTCATGCATAAAATCTCAACATTGGTAAACCTCCAAGTTGGAGTCGAGGAATGAATAAAATAGCAAGAGTACATAACAAAAAAAGTGAGGATGAGTATAACCCTGGGCTTCACACGAATCTGCTAACTTTTGAAAAGGAAAGGAAATAAAATGGCAGGGTCTCGTCACAAGAAGCTTAGCAAATACAACTCTACAAGACACAATGGAGGAGGACAGGTAAAGGCAAGGCATGGCAGGCCAAAAGAACTGATGGTCCTGCAATAAGACTGGACAGTCCTCAACATTGCTGAGGCACACAGGGTGGCCAGCCAGTAGAGGACCGTGAAAAGAGACAAAAATCTGGTTGCTACATGAACAATAAATGCCCCAAATGACCTGGGTTGAGGAATAGCTGAGGTGAGGTGATGCAAGGTCCTATTGATGTGTTGGTCCTTGTGATCTGGATCATAAAGATCACAGCTGCTGATCAAACTATCTGTATGTCTGTGCAGCAATTCAGGGTCTCTGGGTCTGAGTTAGCGTCTTTGATGGTCTGTTCCATTATTATTCAATAAACGATGTAGGTTATAGCACATAACCCTGGTTTATACCTTTCAAAAATATTAAGCAAGTTTGAGAGAGTACTTTAAGGTATCCATGCACTTGCAATGCTTGGCTAGCCTACATTGATGTAATTCTGTCCAGGAATTGTTTATTCACGACATAAAATTCCAGTATGTTGATGTTCTTGTTTTTATCAAGCCTGTCAAATGCTTTTTCTTGGTCTACAAAGACAAGAAATAAAAGAATTACGTTTGAAAGAAAGAAAGAAATGATAAAATAAAAAAGAAAGAAAGAATAAATGAATGAAAGAAAAAAAGAAAGAAAGGAAAAAAGGAAAACAGAAGGAGAGACAGAAAGCAAAAAGGAAGGAAGAAGGAGAGAAAGAAAGAAAGAAGGAAGGCAGGAAGTAGGAAACAGACTCTTTTTTTCTGGGTTTTCAAACTTGATTTTGTAAGCATCACTTGCTATTTGTTGATGCCAACATAGCTCTCACTACAGGGCTAGAAGCAAAGGGACTTACATGAAACATGAAAAGTAATGTATCTGCCTCCTCAGTTCAGCATCTACTGATGCGCAACGCCACATAGTTACAGCTGTAGGAGCATCGTTGTCAGTTAATGTTTAAGATTTTTTTTAAAAAATCCAATTCCTACTGGTTTAGGGTTTTAGTGCCGTGTGTTTAATTTTTGTGTGTGTAAAATAACATCCGCACACCACACCCTAAAACAACAGCCACAACTACCACTACTACTACTACTACTACTACTACTACTACTACTACTACTACTACTACTACTACTACTACTACTGCTGCTGCTGCTGCTGCTGCTGCTGCTACTGCTGCTGCTGCTGCTATTACTATTTCTACTATATCATGAGTGTCACAGCAATAGCAGCACCAGGAGTAGTAGTAGTAGTAGTAGTAGTAGTAGCAGCAGCAGCAGCAGCAGCAGCAGCAGCAGCAGCAGCAGTAGTATTAGTAGTATTAGTAGTAGCAGCAACAGCAGCAGCAGCAGTAGTAGTTTTGTTCTGGTGTCAAATAACTCCAGACCAGTGATTTAAGCAACCATGTCTTGTTCAAATTCCGATCTTTCTTCTTTTCTTTTGTGCTGTTTTTCAAAACATCCCAGATGACCAAGTAAGCAAGTTTCCAAAGAATCCTCCCACCTACCATGCATTCCCTCAACCGAACTCTCCACTCTTCCCCCGTGTTTCCCCTGATGATGTCCACACTCACACCTGACCCTCCTTCAACCGACACAGGCACAACACCAGACCAGGAGTCCAGTCCTTCTGGGCCACGAGTCTTAAGTCTGAATGACGTCTCGGACATCCTGTGGTACGTAGTGCCCCCCATCTTACTGGTGTTGGGCACTTTCGGCAACGTGATGATCGTGGTGGTGATGCGCGGGATGCGAGCTTCCCAGTCCACTGCCTGTCTGTCTGTGTACTTCACCGCTCTGGCCTTGTCGGACCAGTGTCTGCTACTGATGTCGTGTCTGTATTTTTGGATTGAAATGGTGTTTACGTGGCCCCCTTCTTTCTTCTCCTACGATTTGTTATGTACGATTCCCTGGTTTTTCTCCTACACGTGTTCTCTGACGTCAGCCTGGTTTCTGGTGGCGATGACGTATCAGCGCGTGACGTCAGTGGTGGCCCCGCATCGTGTTGCTGTGTTGTGCACGGTGAGGAGAGGGAAGATCGTGATTGGGACGATCGTGGTGGTGGCTTGTGTGGTCAATTCGCATTTCTTTTTCACGTATGCGTACCATCCCGAACACACGTGCCTGCCTGTGGAGAGCGTGTCAGTCTTCATTGATGCCTTCACGTTGGTGGACCTGTGTCTGGCCTCAGTCCTCCCCTTCCTTCTGCTCATCGTGGGCAATGCCGTGCTGATCCAGCAAGTCCTGACGTCCCTCAAACTGTCCTGGACCATGAGAAGAAGTCCAACCACGCTGTCCTCAGCAATATCAACAATCACAACAACAAAAGCAGCAGGAGCAGCTGTAGCAGAACCGAGAAGAAAGTGTACCCCATGACAGTGACGCTGATTCTGACCTCCTCAGCGTTCCTCCTTCTCTCCCTGCCCACCTGTGTGTTCGATACCTACGTGAGAGTTTACGGGGGAGAAATTGTGGTGGACAGTCTGTGGCTGTTCTAAGACTTGTGGAAACTGTCACCTTGTTTCTGTGGTTTACCATCAGTGCGTCCAACTTCTATCTGTACCTTCTGAGCGGTAGCAAATTCAGAGAGGAAGCCAAACGATATATATGTTGCAGTAGGAAATAGTGTGCGACACGACTTTTTGTTGTTGTTGGAAAAATACTTAACTGGATAGAAAAGGAATTTGTAAAACTGTATATCATACCCAAGGAAACATGCTTTATGCTTTGATAATAGAACAAAACCGACCTACTTCTTTATCTTTTTTTTCTCTAGCCCCCCCCCCCCTTATCCTCTGTGGCCTTCTGTCCTGCTGTTTCCACGCCGCTCAACCCATTCATTCTCTCCACCCCAGCCATACCCAGGTTTCTGATGTCGCATCATCAGGATCAGAAATTCACAGGGAGCCGACAAAAGTCAGGCCCCGTGGGGTCACCAGCCAGAGGGGCCCTGCACTACTGCTGGATCACTTTGGTGGTGTTCAGTGGTGCCTGTTCTGAGTTAATAATATCGCAGGACACAACTACTAAGCCCCCTACTAACGACAGTGTTAGCTCAGTCGGGAGCCAGACTAGGTGAGTCACCACCCGGGTGACGACCACCACAAGTCCCTCCAACGACCCTCTATCGAGCTTTGGCACATTCACTTCAGGCACAGAGGGAATGATGAAAACCAAAACTGAGGTCACCAGAGACCAGAGCAACAGGGGCCTTCAAATCAGAGCAATTTTATTTTATTTCATGATGATCAATGACAATGATGTCATGCTGCTGCTACGGAATTGCACGTGCTTTGAGACTCTTCACAGGGTTGTACTCTACGCTTACTGTCATAAATGTATTCCGGTGTCAACCGGGCCTGAGAGATACAGACACCTGCAGTGTTTGTTAGGTAGTTTGAGCAACACTCTCAAACTCGCATTCGTAGAGTGGATAAAGTTCGACTGTGTGGTTCCAGTCTTCCCAATAAGCTCACAGCACACTCACTCTGGATAAGGGCCATCCGGAGTAAAAAAACAAAAACAAACAACAAAAACCGCACAAAAAACCCCGACACCCCCCCAATACCTTATATGGGATTCAAACCCTCGACCTGCCAGTCCGTAACCCAAGGTGTAAACGACTGCTCACCATGGAAGCTAGTTTCTTCTGTATTTTCTATCTTCTTTTTTGCTTTTGACATGGCTGTGCTGTTGCTGCCAAAGGCTGAATTACAGACAGGCCAGCCTGGGAGTTTAACAGGTGGTTTACAACCACATGTCATGCAACATTTCCTCTGACCCACCAATTCTTGGTTCCATAGGGAACTACTGGATGTTGTGATGCGTGCTGCTGCTGCACTGCTGCTTTGATGATGATGTTACTGATTGCTGCTGCTGCTTGTTGATGATGATGTTGATACTACGCTGCTGCTGTGCTGCTGCTGATGATGTTGATACTACTGCTGCTGCTGTTGTCTGATAGTACTTGCTGCTTGCTGTTGATGATGATTGATGCTGCTGGAGGGCTACTGATGTATGCTGATGTTGATGCTGCGCTGTTGGTGGAACATGCCTTAATGCTACGTTTTGAATCTACTAAATCATAGAACAAAGATCATACTCGATTAGAAATAATGCAAAAAATTGAGTACCAAAAAAGAAACCTACACAAATGTTCATTTTGCTTGATCTATTCACGTTTTGGGCTTGTCAAGCTTTTGCGCGTGCGCGTACATTTGCATACATGTGTATTTTCTTGCATGTGAATGCATGAGTATGTGCACGTGCGTACGTGTCCACGTTTGCTTTTGCTTGCGTGTGAATGAAAAATGTGCATTTGCACGCGCACACAGACACATGCAAACACACACAGACACAGACACACACACACACACACACACAACACACACACACACACACACACACACACACACACACACACACACACTCACATTCTTTGGATGAGACAAAAACCGAGGCCCCGTGTGCGAATGCACGCAGAACATAAAGCGCACTCGTTAAAACCTGTTCCGCTTTTCGGGATTTTTTGCATGTGAATGCATAATTATGTTGCACGGCGTGCGTGTAACCACATTGCTTTTGCTTTCTCGTGAAAGAAAATATATGAAATTGTATGCCGCGCTCGCGCAAACACACACACACACACACACACACACACACACACACACACACACACACACATAAACACACAACAGAACTTGACACCTGCAGTCTTGCTACAGCCTCTGTGGTCGGGTGCACTGTAAGAACTATCAACATCCTAGTTTATAGTCAAGCCGACCACTGTGGCCCCGTCAAGGCTGAAACTTCACTTCACCTTCACTTTGTCCTTCACCTACCTTGTCCTTCACCTTCAACCTTCAGATTGTCTGGTTCAGGCCAAAAGCTGTGTCAGTTCTTGATATCACTAGTTGCCAAGGCCTACTTTATATGTTGTTATGTTGTCAACTGTATGACGTAATCTGCTGGGTGAGAGCAGCTCTTTGTGTATTTAGAAAATATGCTGGGGACTGCAGTGGATTGCAATACACAATAATATACAATATAATACAACACAATACAAATCAATGCAATGAAATACAATACAATAGGATTACGTGACCCAATCAAAAGCGTTGTCAGTTACTAACTGAAGCAAGTGCCGAATTTTTCATGAACATCTTAGTAATGTTTTTTTGCTTTGGTTGGTTGGTTGGCAGGCTGGTTGGTTGGTTGGTCGATTATTTGTTTGTGCATGTGTTTGTATAGTTTTGTTTGCTGACTTCTTTGTTTGCTGTTCGATCCAACACCTTAAACCCAGACTCGATTGCACGAATGATGCAGTGACCAAACAGTCGCTTTTTATTCCAGAGGCAAGAATGTATTGGCAAATGTGTCTTATAGGGCCTAACTTCTATGTGGTCGATGGGGAGCGAGGTGTCATGGATCCTCAGCTTCTCCAGGGGCCAGCATAATTATTGAGGGCGGTGCCCATCTCCTCTCCCTCGCTGCTTTATCTTGCCTGAACTTAAAAGAGGACAGGTATCCATTGACAACTGGGTTAACTGGGGGGGACTGTATTGAAGCCAAGGCGAACAAAAGGTCACCCATCCACGAGACAACCACGCTCAACGCTGCTTAATCTTAGCTTGGGGAGAAGAACAGCTATGCTGCTCAAATTTTACTACCAGCATGCGTACATGCACACACCAGCTCGCATCCACGCATCTGCATACATACCCGCACACGCATGCGCATGCACACAGTGTACATGCATGCGAGAACACAACCAGAGACAGCACTCCTATATACTGACACAGACACTTTTTTTTTTAGGCAATTAGAAGTACCTGTATATTTTTCTCTGCAATAAAGTAGTAAGTAAACTTCTGTATATTTTTCATAGAAAAAACAAACATCAATCTCCAAAAATATTTTCATAAAGTTTTAAACAATTAAAATTTTCATAATTACTTTTGTTGTGATATATGAATAGTATTCATAAATACTGCATGTGCAAACTTTTCGTGTGTGTATGTGTGTGTGTGTGTGTGTGTGTGTGTGTGTGTGTGTGTGTGTGTGTGTGTGTGTGTGTGTGTGTGTGTGTGTGTGTGTGTGTGTGTGTATGTCTATCTCTCTGTCTGTCGGTATGTCAGTTTTGTGTTCCTGGAAGTTTGTAAATGTTAGCAGGAATAACGAAATTACATAAATCTGAGGTGATGAGAGACATGGAGAGAGAGGAGAGAGAGAGAGAGAGAGAGAGAGAGAGAGAGAGAGAGAGAGAGAGGAGAGAGAGAGAGAGAGAGACAGACAGACAGACAGACAGACAGACAGAGACAGAGAGAGACAGAAACAGAGAGAGACAGAGAGGGGGCGAAAGGTCAGAGACAAACAGAGAGAGAAAGAGAGAGAAAGAAGAGAGAGAGAGAGAGAGAGAGAGAGAGAGAGAGAGAGAGAGACAGACAGACAGACAGACAGACAGACAGACAGACAGACAGACAGACAGACAGACAGAGAGATACAGACAGACAGGCAGGCAGACAGACAGACAAAGACAGAAAACAGACAAAAATAGAAACACAAACAGAAAGACAGACAGCAACAAGGAAAGACATCCCAACAGGCAAACAGAAATATCAGTTACCCACTAAACTGTCCAATCACAAGCAGGCCCAATAACTATACTGTGTCCTATCGTCATCGGTACACAGCCCCTAGTATATAGCAGCGTCCTTCAGGATTCACAGACATGCCCAGTATCTTTGAAACAAACCTTTTAAGATCTGAGCAGGCAACACAGTGCCCCTACTACTACTGCTGCTGCTGCTACTTCTACTGCTGCTGCTTCTTCTACTGCTACTACTATTACTGCTCCTATTACTACTCCTACTACTAGGCCTACTACTACTACTACTACTACTACTACTACTACTACTACTACTACTACTACTACTACTACTACTGCTACTAGGGCCTACTACTACTACTAGGGCCTACTACTACTACTAGGGCCTACTACTACTACTAGGGCCTACTACTACTGCTGCTGCTACTGTAACTACCACAAATACTAACTACTACTACTACTACTACTACTTCTCCTACTACTCTACAACTACTACTATTACTACTACAATTACTACTACTACAACAGCTACCCTAGAACACATCACGAAGGAAAATGATGGGTCAGGGAGAAAAGGATGAGAGTAGACGCCATAGCTTCAAAACTCTCTCCAGAAATATATCATTTGGTAAAAAAAAAGAAAAAAAAAAGAGAAATTTAAAAACACAAAAAATATAAATAAAATACTAAAAATAAAGAGTGAAAACATAATTTTAAAAAAGTAAAAACTTGAAGTACACTTTCTAAGTTGTTCTATTAAAACAAATATTTGGCAGAATAAGAAATTAGTGGACTTGAGAGAGTTGACACCAACGCTTCCACCCCCCCCCCTCACCGCGCCCCCATCTCCTCCCCTCCCCTCCCCCCAACCCCCCCCCACCCAACCAAACAAACAATAAACAAGCAAAAATGAACCAAATCGAGTTCAAACAAGAGCAAGACTCGGTTCCTACTCCTTACTTCTGTGCTAGAAGAGCTAGACTTTTTTTGTTTTTGGTATGGTAAGTATGTACAGTGTGGGGGAGGAGGGGGAGGAGTGGGGAAGGGGGAAGGGGGAAGGGGTGGCGTTGGGGGGGGGGGGGGGAAGTTCACACTGTAAGACGAGAGTCAGTTGTTCCCTTTTTAAATCGCACATAGTTGGCCAGATTCCTTCGTCCCACTGCCTGCAGGGCGTTTGCAAGGATGGTCACCTGTCCACACAACAACAACACAATATAACAGCCTCAATATCACACTGGATTTACACATCACGTCATATCATATAACCCAAGGTAAAACCACAGAGGAAAGTGACACGTCACAATATCAAGTTCAACTAACAGAATTTTCACATTACATCATAATTTATCACCACAGGTTGAATCAGAGAGAAAGTGACACGTCACAATATCCAGTTCCACTAACAGAATTTACACATCACATCACATCACATCACCACAGGGTGAACCAGAGAGAAAATTGACACATCACAATGTTAAGTTCAACTAACCGTACACATCACAGCAGGTTAACTCAGGGAGTTCACCCATCGCAATAGGTAGTAACCACAGACATAATTTACTCATCACAATAGGGTTGAACCATAGAGGAATTTGACACATGACAATAGGGTTGAACCAGAGAGGAATTTGACACATGACAATAGGGTTGAACCAGAGAGGAATTTGACACATGACAATAGGGTTGAACCAGAGAGGAATTTGACACATGAGAATAGGGTTGAACCAGAGAGAAATTTGACACATGACAATAGGGTTGAACCATAGAGAAATTTGACACATGACAATAGGGTTGAACCATAGAGAAATTTGACACATGACAATAGGGTTGAACCAGAGAGGAATTTAACACATGACAATAGGGTTGAACCATAGAGAAATTTGACACATGACAATAGCGTTGGACCACGGAGGAAATGAACACATCACAATAAGTTCAACTGAAAGAATATACACATCACAGCAGGCTAACTCAAAGAGTTTACACATCGCAGCAGGTTAAATCACAGAGAGATATTGACACAACACTACAGATGAAAGAACAGACATAACTGACACATGGCAATAGGGTTGAACCACAGAGGAAATTGTCACATCACAATAGATTAATTAAACTGACAGAATATACACATCACAGCAGGTTAACTCAGGGAGTTTACACATTGCACTACAGTGTAAAATCACAAGACATAATTTTCACATCACACTAGGGTTGAATCACAGACATAATTTACACATCACACTAGGGTTGAACCACAAACATAATTTACACATCACAATAGGGTTGAATCACAGACATAAATTACACATCACAATAGGGTTGAATCACAGACATAATTTACACGTCACAATAGGGTTGAATCACAGGCATAATTACACGTCACAATAGGGTTGAATCACAGACATAATTTTCACGTCACAATAGGGTTGAATCACAGGCATAATTTACACGTCACAATAGGGTTGAATAACAGACATAATTTACACGTCACAATAGGGTTGAATCCATACATAATTTACACATCACAACAGGGTTGAAGCACAGACATAATGTACACATCACAATAGGTGTCTATTTGCCTCTCTGTCTGTCTGCCTGTCTGTCTGTCTCTCTCACTCTCTTCGTCTGCCTGCCTGCTCTGTCTGTCTATCTTTCTGTCTGACTGCCTGTCTGCCTGCTGCTTGTCTGTTGCCTGCTTGTCTATGTGTGTGTGTGTGTGTGTGTGTGTGTGTGTGTGTGTGGTGTGTGTGTGTGTGTGTGTGTGTGTGTGTGTGTGTATTGCCTTATCAGCAGCATGTGGACAACGTTTGAACCAGGTCAGCAACATATCATATTTGCCTGGTCCTCCGAGCCTTCTGCTGTCCTGCATAACACACACACACACACACACACACACACACACACACACACACACACACACACACACACAAAAAAACACACACACGCACGGTACGCGCACATAGGCACACACACACACACACACATATACACCACATACACATACATTCACACAACACATACACTGCACACACTACACATACATACATACATACACACACACACACACACACACACACACACACACACACACAACACCACACACACACACACACACACACATACACACACACATACACAACACAGACAGACACACACACACATACAAACACAATACACACATCACACACACATACACCACACATGCACACACAACATACACACACACAGCACACACACACATACACATATAACACACACATACACATACACACACAAACACATACACACACATACAACACACACACATACACACACATACACACCACATACACACACATAAACCATACACACATATACACACACACATACACAACACACACATAACACACACACAACACACACACATACACACACAATACACACACATACACACACACACACACACACCACACACACACACACACACACACACACACACAAAACGCTTGCACTCACGCACGCACACGCACACATACGTGTATGTGATTAATGGTGATGGGGATGTTTGTAATGGTAATCTTATGGAAGTGTATGTGCTTTGAAACTTTTGGACAGGGTTGTACTCTACGCTTCTTGTCATAATATAGTCGGGCGTCAACCAGGCCTGAGAGATACAAATAGTAGTAGTAGTAGGCACTCATCAGTCTCGGAAGACTATGGAGTTGCGCTCTAGTCTTTAGAGCGCAAAGCCTGGGCAAGTATGTATGGAGGGCAAGCTGTTACCCATGCAGCAGACCCCCCCTCTCCACGCCACTGGAATGATCCATTGGAAGGGCATTGACCGATACGAATGGTTCCAGTACCGTCGCAGGAGCCACCAGAACGTTGCCATATACCTACAGCCCCGAGCCGCTCTGGGACTCCAACTCCCCGATTTTTCCTCAGGGATGGTGTCTAAACACGACACCTGTGTGCATGCTGGTTTGTTATAATTTTGTCATCCGCTCCTACCGGCACACGATGGCCTACTCTTCCGAAAGGTGGAACGGGGTTTTAACGTGTGCGCAAGATGTTCTGCGTGCATTCGCACACGGGGCCTCGGTTTCGAGTCTCATCCGAATGACTTTGACATTCAGTTCGATTTTTTCGTCAAACTGGGAAGAAAGGGCGAGGCTGGGTATGAACCCAGAAACTCACGATTTACATATTGGCAGGCGAACGTCTTAACCATCCTGCCACCGTCCTTACACCGTCCTTAATAATAATAATAATAATAATAATAATAATAATAATAATAATAATAATAATAATAATAATAATTTTAAAAAAATAATAATAATAATAATGATGGTGATGATGAAGGTGATGATGATGATGATGATGATGATGATGATGATGATAATAATAATAATAATAATAATACATTGAATTGATGTAGCGCTATATCTTGTAAAAACAAATAAAGCTGCAGTGTTGGTTAGGTAATTTGGGAAACACTCGCAGAATCACATCACATTTAGGATGTAGTTTTTTTGGCTTTTTTTATCATCTTGTGTGAATAACATAATTATTAAAGTTTTCCTTCAATCTTTTTGTTTTTCCTTTTCAGATAAGAAATTTGCAGCTTCTGTCGGGTGTATTTAGGGAGTTGATTTTTGTGGGGTTTCTTGATTTTCTCATCCTCCCCTCCCTACCCACCCTTCCCTGTTTTTGTGTCATCACCATCATTATCATCTTTTTAAAATTTTTTTTGGTCTTTCGCTTTTTTTTTCTCTTACACACACCTTAATGGAGGGAACTGGTTGTCACGTCAAGTCTTCAGGGTCCCCCCCGCGGTCGCCAGACTAAGGGATAGATAGATAGATAGATAGATAGATAGATAGATAGATAGATAGATAGATAGAGAGAGAGAGAGAGAGAGAGAGAGAGAGAGAGAGAGAGAGATAGATAGATAGATAGATAGATAGATAGATAGATAGATAGATAGATAGATAGATAGATAGTCAGACAGACAGACAGACAGACAGACAGACAGACAGATAGGTAGATAGATAGATAGATAGATAGATAGATAGATAGATAGATAGATAGATAGATAGACAGATAGACAGATAGATAGATAGACAGATAGAAAGACAGCCAGCCAGCCAGCCAGCCAGCCAGCCAGCCAGCCAGCCAGCCACACACACACACACACACACACACACACACACACACACACACACACACACACACACACACACACATCTTTTCCTCCTCCACAGACACCTCACCTCACTGTTCTTCCCCCCCCCCCCACCTTCCCCACCCCTCACCCACCCACCCCCACTCCCTCCCTGCCTACTCTCGATCTCTCTCTCTCTAACCTGAGGATAGCCTGGATGCGAACTTTCTCCAGGTTGAGTTGCAGGGCCAAGTCTTGCCACTCGGGCCCCAGGCGTTCCACCAGAGACTGCAGGAACTGAGCATTGATGACCTGGGCCTCTGGCACCTTCACCGCCATCCGGGTGATGGCAGGGTCCGCCTCCACGTGAAACTGCAAAACAGCACACACAGCTAGGCTAGCTGTCAGTTTCCCTCCCCCTTCTCCCACTTTCAGCTCCTCTCAGGTTGCTTTCCATTCATTTTTATCCCATATAGTGCTAATTATATATAGCAGAAACTGACCTCACTGGATTTGGTAAAAAGGAAGGGCTAATTTTTAGCACTGGGCCCTAGCTAGACTCTTGACTGAGTTATTGTTGGATTTTCGTGATTGTGCACAGTTCAGAAAGCACCGGTATATGGTGACGACATTTATTAATATTTTATTTATTTACTTTATTTTATTTTTATTTTGAGGATGATAGGAAAAACCCTCATGAGGTTTTTTTTAAACATCCAATCCCTGTATGTATGCAGGTTTTGTCAATTTTATCATTCAATGACCTACTCTTCCGAAAAGCGGAATGGGATTTAATGTGTGCGCAAGATGTTTTGAGTGCAATCGCACAAAGGCTAAAAAGAAGAAGAATGTGAAGAAGAAGAAGAATGTGAAGAAGAAGAAGAATGTGAA
>CM060341.1:25044472-25064472 GCA_030674155.1 Stramonita haemastoma | reverse complement strand
TCCGTGGGGAAAGCCGGCATCGGGGCGTTCTGCTTCTCCTCCTTCTTCTTCTTGGCCAGCGCCACTTTCTTGGCGATGGCGGGGTTGGGAGGGCAAGGGATAGCCATCTAGGATTGTGGGGGGGGGACCAGACCAAGGATGAGAGACACAGCAGTCAGTTTTCCCCTACTATCAGCTCTTCCTCTCAGTGGCTATTTTTTTTTTTTTTTATCCCATCCCAGCCTAGATGGGGCCAAGCTGGTGCTAATTATAGCAGGAACTGACCACACTCGGACCAGATAAAAGGAAGGGCATATTTTATTATATATTTAGTCTTTTATATCGAGGATATAACAGAATAAGCAATCATGTGCTTTTTTTTCATCCGGTCCCCGTGTGTATGCAGTTTTTTGTAAATCTTGTCATCTGTTCCCACCGGCACACGATGGCCTACTCTTACGAAAAGCGGAACAGGATTTAAACGTGTGCACAAGATGTTCTGCGTGCGTTCGCACACAGGGCCTCGGTTTTTAAAGTCATGATAAATTTAGGACTCTGGACTGAAGGATGTTGGGTTTGTGCAATGTGGAGAGGGTCAGGGATGGTGGGGTGGGGGGTGGGGTGGGGGTAGGGGTGGTGGATGGGGGATGGGGATGGTGGGGTGGGGGATGGGGATGAGGATGGTGGATGGGAGGTGGTGGAGTGGATGGGGGGGGGGGGGGGAGGAAACTGAAAGAAGTGCATGTGTTTTGAGACTACTTGACAGGTTTGTACTCTACGCTTACTAACAAAATCTATCCCTGGCGTCAACTAGGCCCCGAGAGATACAGACACCTGCAGTGTTGGTCAGGTAATTTGAGCAGCACTCTCAAACTCGCATCCATGTAGTGGATGAAGCTCGACTGTGTGGTCCCAGTCTCCCCACTGAGCCCACAGCACACTCACTCTATGCAGCAGCTGGCCAGAGTCCGAAAAATTGCTATAACTTACAGGATTCGAACTCGCGACCTTCCAGTCCGAAATCCGAGGCGCTAACCACTGCGCCATAGCGGTGGTCTGTCAGACAGGTGTTATTTATCACGTCCTCTTCCACTAGGGCAATAGGCGGTCAAAACAGGGGGGGGGGGGGGTTGTTTTTAAAAAAAAAAGTTTCATCTCCTTCTACGACGATAAGCACTCAGAAGTGAGGTGTTATTTATCAAGTAATCATCTCCTCTCCGCTGTATTTATATATGTATTACTTTTACACACCAATTTTAGTCACGGCAGATCTCTCTGCGTGAAATTTGGGCTGCTCTCCCCAGGGAGAGCGCGTCGCTTTTAAAAGCAGCATCACCATCACTTTTTTGTTTTGTTTTCCAATCTGCAACTGTGTTTGATTTCCTATCAGAGTGGCTTTGGTGTGTGTATTTTGTTTTTCATTTGTGTGCCTTATTTTCTTTAGGTTTTCATTCTCATATATGCATATATATGATTTTTTTCTTTGATGTATGGCTTGATGAAAAAAAAGCAAGTGCACTTCTTATTCAATGTACCATCTGAAAATAAAAGTTTGACTTTGATTTGACTTTGACTTTGACTTTCACTTTGACTTTCACACACACACACACACACACACACACACACACACACACACACACACACACACACACACACACACACACACACGATAGATTGTGTTAGTAAGCGTAGAGTACAGCCCTGTCAAGTAGTCTCAAAGCACATGCACTTCCACAGCAGCAGCATTACATCAATCTCATTACCATGTACCATTGATTATCATGCAATAATACAAATTGCCTCTGATTGGTGGCCCCTGTTGACTAGTCTCATGGTGACCCCAGATTCGGTTTCCCCACACACTTCTGTGCCTGTGGTGAGTTTGTGTCAAAGCCTTTGGGGTTGGAGGATCGTGGGGAGACAGTCGTTGGAGGGACGTTCTGGTGGTCGCCACCTCAAGTGGGTGACTCACTCAGTGTGGCTCCGCGACAGAGCTAATACTGTCGTTAGTAGGGGGCTTAGTAGGTGGTGTCCTGCGTATGTTAGCTCAAGAACAGGCACCACTGAACACCACCAAAGTGACACAGCAGAAATGCAGGGCCCCTCTGGCTGGTGGCTCCACGGCGGCCTGATATTGATGTGATCCCTGTGGAATCCCAACCCTGAGGATGCGACATAACAAATCTGGGTATGGCTGTGGTGGGGAGATTTATATAAGCGGCGTGGGAACAGCAGTGGGGATGTTACAGAAGATGAGGCAGCAAAACAGAAATACAAAACAAAAAAAACCCCTGTCAGTTAGCCTATAATAATAGAAGGAGAGGAGAGGGAGAGGAGGATTTGATAAATAACACCTGTCACACACCCTATAGTCCTAGAGGGAGAGGAGAGGGAGATGAAGACTTGATAAATAACACCTGTCTGACAGCCTATCCTCATTGGAGAGGAGAGGAGGACTTGATAAATAACACCTGTCTGACAGCCTATCGTCATAGAGGGAGAGGAGAGAGGGAGAGGAGAGGGAGAGAAGGACTTGATAAATAACAGCTGCTTGACAGTCTTTAATCATAGAGGGAGAGGAGGACTTGATAGATAACACCCGTCTGACAGCCTATTGTCATAGAGGGAGAGGAGAGAGGGAGAGGAGAACTTTATAAATAATACCTGACATCCTATCATCATAGAGGGAGAGGAGGACTTGATAAATAACACCTGTCTGACAGCCTCTAATCATAGAGGGAGAGGAGAGGGAGAGGAGGAATTGATAAACAACACCTGTCTAACAGCCTATCGTCTAGAGGGAGAGGAGATGGAGAGGAGGACTTGATAACACCTGCCTGACAGCCTATTAACATGGAGGGAGAGAAGAGAGGGAGAGGAGGACTTGATGAATAGCACCTGACAACCTATAATCATAAAGGGAGAGGAGAGAGGGAGACGAGGACTTGATAAATAGCACCTGTCTGACAGCCTATCATCATAAAGGGAGAGGATTATTTGACAAATAACACCTGCTTGACAGCCTATAATCATAGATGGAGAGGAGAGGGAGACTTGATAAATAACACCTGTCTGACAGCCTATAATTATAGAAGGAGAGGAGAGGGAGAGGGGGACTTGATAAAGAACACCTGTCTGACAGCCTATAATTATAGAAGGAGAGGAGAGGGAGAGGAATTGATAAATAACACCTGTCTGACATCCTATTATCATAGAGGGAGAGGAGGACTTGATACATAACACCTGTCTGACATCCTATAATCATAGAGGGAGAGGAGGACTTGATACATAACACCTGTCTGACAGCCTATCCTCATTCGAGAGGAGAGGAGCTTTTGATAAATAACAACCGTCTGACAGCCTTTTATCATAGAGGGAGAGGAGAGGACGACTGGATGAATAACACCTGTCTGACAGCCTATAATCTAGAGGGAGAGGAGGACTTGATAAATGATACCTGTCACACAGCCTATAATCATAGAGGGAGAGGGAGAGGGCGAGTGGGACTTGATAAATAACATCTGTCTGACAGCCTATCATGATAGAGGGAGAGGAGAGGGAGAGGAGAACTTGATAAATAACACCTGTCTGACAGTTTATCGTCCTAGAGGGAGAGAAGAGGGAGAGGAGGACTTGAAAAATAACACCTGCCTGACAGCCTATCGTCATACAGGGAGAAGAGAGAGAGAGAGAGAGGAGAGAACTTGATAAATAACACCTGTCTGACAGCCCATATTCATGAAGAAGAGAGAGAGAGGTGGAGGAAATAAATGAAAAACAACACCTGTATGATACCCTATCATCATAGAGGGAGAGGAGGACTTGATAAATAACACCTGTCTAACAGCCTATCATCCTAGAGGGAGAAGAGAGGGAGAGGAGTAAATGAAAAATAACACCTGCCTGACAGCCTATTATCATAGAGGGAGAGGAGGACTTGATAAATAACACCTGCTGACAGCCTATCGTCATACAGGGAGAAGAGAGAGAGAGAGGAGAGAACTTGTTAAATAACACCTGACAGCCTATATTCATGGAAGAAGAGAAGAGAGGGAGAGAAGTAAATGAAAAACAACACCTGTATGATACCCTATCATCATAGAGGGAGAGGGGACTGATAATAACACCTGTCTAACAGCATATAGTCATAGAGGGAGCCGGAGAGGAGGACTTGATAAATAACATCTGTCTGACAGCCTATCGTCCTAAAGGCATGTGGTCCCTCCCTCACTCACTCACTCACTCACCCCTAGGGGCCTGCACATTTCACCGGTTTCCCACGTCGTGTGAAGGACAGGAGAGGTGGCCAGCAACCCTTTCCCGTCGGGATTGCCTTTCCGAAATTCGCTCACGTTCGTGGAATCCACGGGCTGAATCTGAGAAAGACACAGGATTGGACTGAATTGGATTGGTTTGGATTGGATTGGATTGCATCGATGTTGCATTCTGTTCATTTATTTCTTTTTGTGTTGCATTGTGTTGTATTGTATTGTATTGCATAGTGTTGTGTTGTGTTGTGTTGTATTGTATTGTATTGCATAGTCTTGTGTTGTATTGTATTGTGTTGTATTGTATTGCGTTGGATTGTACTGTATTGTAATGTACTGTATTATTATATGACCATTTTTAGTGGCAGCAGATTTCTCCGCATGAACTTTGGGCTGCTCTCTTTCTCTGGGGACAAGGGGACAAGAAGAGATAGAAAAAGCAAACTTGTGACCTAACTGACAGACCGACAGACAGACAAACAGACAGAGACAGACAAACAAACAGACAGAGACAGACAGACAGACAGACAGACAGACACACACACACCCACACACCCACACTGGAGTTAACATCAGTGCTGACTCCACTCTCCCCCCAAAAGTCCTTCGAATGAGACTTTAAACCGAGGGCCGTGTGCGAACACAAGCAGAACATCTTAAGCACACGTTAAATCCTGTTCCGCTTTTCGTAAGAATAGGCCATCGTATGCCGGTGGGAACAGATAACATTTACAAAACTGCATACACATGGGGACTGGATGTAAAAAAGCACAAGAGTGCTAATTCCATTATCCTCTATATAAAATAAAATAAACAAATAAAATACACACACACCACACACACACACACACACACACACACACACACACACACACACACACACACACACACACACAAAACCCCAGACAATAGAGCTCTAAAAAAAAAAAGAAAAAAAAAAAGAGAAATTCAAAACAACCCACCCCCCTCGATCCCCCTCCCCCTCAACCCCCCCCACACACACACTTTACCTTCAAGATGACCTTCTCCGGTTGCTTAAAGACTCCCTTCTTGACCACCAAGTTGACTCGGGGGTCGATGGTGGAGGGGACTTTGAAGGCCATGTTTCGCTTCATCACCGGGAGGGTCAGGTAGTCGTGCTTTAGGCGAGACACCACCAGGAAAGTGCCGAACTGCTGCACTTCAGCTTGGGCAAACTTATGGTCCTGTCCGCAGCAAACAAAAAGGAAGGAAGGAAGCTAAGGATTTGATTGATTTGATTGATTTGATTTCTTCTTTGATATCGAACATGGAGAAGGACAGTGGAATGTGAGATGGAAGCCATGCATGCAACACTCTTGGAGTTCATTGGCCAGGCTGGCCCTGGATAGGCAGGGGTGGAAAGTCTTTGTTTGCTGCCCTACACACCACTGGGTGGTAAAGGATGATGATGATGATGATGATGATGATGATGATCGAGGATAATGGAATAAGCACTCATGTGTTGTTTTATTTTTACATCCAGTAGTCCCCCGTGTGTATGCAGTTTTGTAAATGTCATCTGTTCCCATCAGCGCGGCACACGATGGCCTACTCTTACGAAAAGTGGAACAGGATTTCACGTGTGTCGCGCGCAAGATGTTTTTTGCGTGCGTTCGCACACGGGGCTTTGGTTTGAAGTCTCATCCGAAGGACTTTTTTTTTTGAGGGGGGGGGGGGGGGGGGGGGGGGGGAGAGTGGAGTCAGCACTGATGTTAACTCCAAGAGAAAAATCTCCTCGACCGGAATCGAACCCGGGTCGTCAAATTGCCAGCGCAATGTTCTGACCACTGGGCTATCCAGTCCCCGTTGAGGACGCTTAGAGCCGAGTGGTTAAGATTGTTGACGACTTCAAATTCCGTGGGTGCATGAAGTTTGGGTTCGGATCTCGATTGCATGGTGTTTGGTGAATGAAGGGGTGGAGATTTTGGTGGTGATGGGGGGGGGGGGGGGGGGGGGTACGATCTTCCAGGTCAACTTTCAAGTGCGGACCTGCGAGTGGTTTGTTTTTTTCGTGCGTATATATATATATATTATCTATATATATATATATATTATATATATATATATATGCACACATACATACACACACGCGCGCGCACACGCATACACACACACACAAACACACACACACACGCGCGCGCACGCGCACACACACACACACACACACACACACACACACACACACACACACACACACACACACACACGCATGCAGAAGATCACAATATGCACGTTATAGATCCCGTAATTCATGTCAGTGTTCGGTAAGTTACTAAAACACGAAAAACCACACGATGTGCTAGACAGTGTGGTGTGGTTTCAGTCTTCCTAGTGGACCTAGAGGCTATTTAGCTGACTCTGGGTAAGAGGCAGCCGAGTTATATATATAAAATCTCTCTCTCTCTCTCTCTCTTCTCTCTCTCTCTCTCTCTCTCTCTCTCTCTCTCTATATATTATATATATATATATACATCTATACACACACACACAACATATATATATATATATGTATATATATATATATATATATATATATATAATAGTTCAGGGCCCAAACTATATGTATAGATATATAGATATAGATATAATTTATATATATATATATATATATATATATATATATATATATATATATATATATATATATATATATGACAATGTGGTGGAATGACGTGGGCCGAGCTGAAGAGGATCTCCCAGAACCGAGTCTCTCTCTCTCTCTCTCTCTTCTCTCTCTCTCTCTCTCTCTCTCTCTCTCTCTCTCTCTCTCTCTCTCTCTCTCTCGCTCTCACACACACACACACACACACACACACACACACACACACACACACACACACACACACACACACACACACTGTTCCACAATGTCAAATGATCAGAATATATACATTACATCAGGAACAGGAATGAAGAAAATAAGACAATATTTACAATTGGCCCATCAACTGAGAAGTGACGGCCACTCACATAAAAAAACGTTTAATGCAGAGTTCATAGATCTCGGCTTTTCCCGTTTATTTACGGAAGTCTACGAAATAATGGATATTGCCAGAAACACAACCAAAAATAAAATGAACTTAAGATAAATAAACAAAAGAAAAACAATATTTTAGGATCATTATGGTAGAATAGAACACAATACAGCACAATATGAATTCTCAATAACCAACATGCTTCTCAGCCTGAATTCAGATGTATAATCATATTTCCCATTTTCGGTTAGCTAACAGACAGGCACCGTGGCCTGTTGGTTAAGACGACGGACTTGTGGTCTGTATGTTATTGGTGTCATGGGTTCGAATTTCAGTGGTAGTCTTCCAGTTGTCAAAATTATGCACTAAAAAAAAAAAACCAAACGTTTATGGTGGGGAATATGATGGGGTAGGTGTAGGGAAGTAGGGAGGTTTAGGTGGAGGAGTATGATGGGGGTAGGTGTAGGGAAGGAGAAGGCGGTTTAGGGGGAGGAGTATGTTGGGGGTAGGTGTAGGGAAGGAGGAGAGTTTAGGGGGAGGAGTATGATGGGGGTAGGTGTAGGGAAGGAGGAGGTTTAGGGGGAGGGTATGATGGGGGTAGGTGTAGGGAAGGAGGAGGTTTAGGGGGAGGAGTATGATGGGGGTAGGTGTAGGGAAGTAGGAGGTTTAGGGGGAGGAGTATGATGGGGGTAGGTGTAGGGAAGTAGGAGGTTTAGGGGGAGGAGTATGATGGGGGTAGGTGTAGGGAAGTAGGAGGTTTAGGGGGAGGAGTATGATGGGGGTAGGTGTAGGGAGGGGGGGATGTTTAGGGGGAGGAGTATGATGGGGGTAGGTGTAGGGAAGTAGGAGGTTTAGGGGGAGGAGTATGATGGGGGTAGGTGTAGGGAAGGTTTAGGGGGAGGAGTATGATGGGGTAGGTGTAGGGAAGGAGGAGGTTTAGGGGGGGAGTATAATGGGGGTAGGTGTAGGAAAGGGGAAGGAGGAGGAGGTTTAGGGGGAGGAGTATGATGGGGGTAAGTGTAGAAAAGGAAGATGTTTAGGGGGAGTATGGTGGGGGTTGGTGTAAGGAGGGAGGAGGAGGTTTAGAGGGGAGTATGAAGGGGGGTAAGTGTAGGGTAGGATGAAGTTTCGTGGGGAGGGAGTATGATGGGGGTAGGTGTAGGGAGGGAGGTGAAGGTTTAAGGGGAGGAGAAATGTTGGGGTAGGTGTAATGAAGGAAGAGGTTTAGGGGGTGAGTATGATGGGGGTAGATGTAGGGAAGGAAGAGATTATAATTATAGGTGCAGGGAGGAAGGTGAACGTTTAGAGGGAGGTGTACGATGGAAGAGAAAGTTAGGAAGTTTTTAGGAAAGGAGGAGGTTTAGGGGGAGAAGTATGATGAGGGAAGGAGTATGATGAGGGTAGGTGTAGGGTAGGAGTAGGATGAGGGTAGGAGTAGGATGAGGGTAGGTGTAGGGAAGGAGTAGGATGAAGATTAGGAGTATGATGAGGGTAGGAGTATGATGAGGGTAGGTGTAGGGAAGGAGAAGGATGAGGGTAGAAGTAGGATGAGGGTAGGTGTAGGGAAGGAGTAGGATGAGGGTAGGAGTAGGATGAGGGTAGGTGTAGGGAAGGAGTAGGATGAAGGTAGGTGTAGGGAAGGAGTAGGATGAAGATTAGGAGTATGATGAGGGTAGTGTCGGGAAGGAGTATGAGGAAGGTAGGAGTATGAGGGTAGGTGTAGGGAAGGAGTAGGATGACGGTAGTTGTAGGGGAAGGAGTAGGATGACGGTAGGTGTAGGGAAGGAGTAGGATGAGTGTAGTGTATGATGAGGGAAGGAGTATGATGAGGGTAGGTGTAGGGAAGTAGAAGGATCCCTTTTTGGGGGGGATCTGATGAATAGCCACTGAGAAAGCAAAAGAGGTTTTGGCCGAGGCCATAGTTGTTAGGGGTAGTTTTGTTTTTTTGTTGCTCCTGTTGTTGTTGTTGTTGTTGTTCTTGTTGTTGTGGCCCACCTTGAATTGTTCAAAGTGGACTTCAGTGGTCTGGACCCCCTCCCACTCTCCGTCTCTCAGAACTTTGATCAGAGGCTCTCGTGTGGATGGCATTCGGCCCAAACAGGGAATGGCTATTTGAAACACATCCTAGAAAACAGCATCCCATCCACACCCACATATACACACGCGTGCGTTCACACACGCACACACATAAATGCAAGCTCGTGCACACACACACACACACACACACACACACACACACACACACACACACACACACATTCAGACTCTCCCTCCCCCCTCACACACACACACACGTACAAACAAACCCACACCTACCCACCCTCCCACTCACTCCCCACACACACACATACTCACACGGGGACTGGATGTAAAAAAGCACATGAGTACTTATTCCATTATCCTTGATATAAAAGAAGAAATAAACTATAAAAGAATAAAATAAAATAAAATAAAATACACACGCACACAGACGCATTCCACACCCCCCCACACCCCCGCACACTAACACCCCCACCCCCCATCCCCACCCACACACTAACACATACTAGCCCCCCCACCCCCACACACAACATACCCCCCACACACACAAAACACACCTACACCCACCTACACACTTACACTAACACACCCACCCACACTAACATACACTACCCCCCCTACACACACACATACACCAACACACACTAACCCCCCCCCCCCCACACACACACACACACACTAACACACCCACACCCACTCACCCAAAAACTCTTATCAACGTCTGGATCCCCTGTGGTCGAGCGAAGGATCACAATTTTGCTGATCAGCTCCTCATGCTCTCGATACGTCACCTTGGTGTCATATTGCGAAATGACGCCACACGTGACGTCACCTTGGCTGAGTTGCAGCGGACAGGCTTGGATAATGCAGATGAGCTTACTGCTATCCGCGACTGCTGATTCTGGGTAGCTTAAGACATAACAGGTTGCATCGTTTGGAATTGAATGCCAAAGAAGAAAAAAAAAAGGATTAATTATTACTTGAAAAGAGCTTAAAGGCCCTCAAGGAACCCCCTACTAGCCACTGTCAAGAAAAGGAAGCTGGCATGGTTCGGCCATGTTACACGTCACAACACCCTCCCCAAAGACAGTCCTACAAGGAACGCTAGAAGGTGGCAGACGCCGAGGCAGACAAACCAAAAGCTGGATGGATAACATCAAGGAGTGGACCCACCTGGACAGTCCAACACTCATTCGGAAGGCGGAGGACAGGGCTGGATGGCGACGGCTGGCTGCAGAATCGTCTCTCATGTCTCCTCAACGACCATCCCGGTCATGAGAAAAGAAGAAGAAGAAGAAGAAGAAGAAGAAGAAAGGAGCTGGTGTACGTTAGGCGCTCCCCAGCCTGACTAGCACCTCTTAAGGGTCACCTAACTAACACATGCCTTTGTGTGTCTCACGCGTCACTACTTGTGAAATCTCTGCCAGACATAACATGATGTAGATCTGTAACAAAGTTTTATTAAGTCCAGCTGTGTGCTAAAGTCTGGGTCTTTGTGTGTGTTTGTCATTGTTGGGCGTTCTTTTGCTTTACACCCTGAGGGGGGGTAGGGTGTGTGTGGGGGTGGAGGTCACCTAGAATATGTGCTTTGTCTCACTGTACACATCCCCGAAACCATTCTAAGGCTATCAGCACACTCTGAATGACAGAATTTGGCTGTGTATGGCTGTTTCTAACTTCCTCACGCTATAGTTTAGGCAGCCATACTCTGACTTTCGAGAGGATTTTTTCCCCGGTCCCTGTGTTGTATGGAGAGTGCAGGTTGTTATGCGAAAACTGTGTCATGGATAAAGTGAAATATGAAGAGAACACTTCTAAGCACTATAACATCTTAATGCCCTCAGTTGGGGTTGCCCGGGGGGGGGGGGGGGGGGGGGGGCTGTCAGTATAAATAGCATACCCACCTTCTAAACAATCTCTGCTTGGAATTTCCCTCTTTTCTATCCCTTTTTTCTGCCTTGTGCCTTTTTTTTCTTCTCCGCCAACTTTTGCTGTCTGTAACTGTATTTGATTTTCTATCAGAGTGGCTTTTTCCCTGCCAATTTTTTTTTTGCCAGAGACAACCCTCTTGTTGCTGCGGGTTCTTTTACGGGAGATAAAGAATTATGTGTAACGCACGGGACTCTGGTTTATCGTCCCATCCGAAAGACTAGCACCCAGAACACCCCTCATGGCCTAATGGAAAAAGTTTCGGGCCCCAAACGGGGACAGAACCACCGCGCACACTTCCGACCTGGACTTTTCGCTTTCTAGGCAGATGCGTTAGCTCTAGACCACCGATCTCACCTTTCTTTCCTATTTAAAAAAAAGTATGTATATATATATATATATATATATATATATATATATATATATATATATATATTAACCTGATTAACCGTTTTGGTTGGACCCCATTTTAATAAGAGAGAGATGCCTCTTTTAAGTAGAAACATTGAGGGTTTGTTTTATTAGAAGCTTATTATTTGGTTCCTACTGACCGAGACCAGGTGAAACACTTCTCTTTCCTCCATGACTGTTCATTCACACAAGACAAGGCCAGATACAGACCAAACACGCCAGTCATTCACACAAGACAAGGCCAGATACAGACCAAACACGCCAGTCATTCACACAAGACAAGGCCAGATACAGACCAAACACACCACTCACACAAGACAAGGCCAGATACAGACCAAACACACCAGACACTCACACAAGACAAGGCCAGATACAGACCAAACACACCAGTCATTCACACAAGACAAGGCCAGATACAGACTAAAACACACCAGACACTCACACAAGACAAGGCCAGATACAGACTAAACACACCAGACACTCACGCAAGACAAGGCCAGATACAGACCAAACACACCAGACACTCACACAAGACAAGGCCAGATACAGACCAAACACACCAGTCATTCACACAAGACAAGGCCAGATACAGACCAAACACACCAGTCATTCACACAAAACAAGGACAGATACAGACCAAACACACCAGTCATTCACACAAAACAAGGCCAGATACAGACCAGACACACCAGTCATTCACACAAGACAAGGTCAAAATAATACAGACCAAACACAGACCAGATACAGACCAAATACAGACCAAACACAGACCATATACAGACCAAACAGACCAGATACAGACCAAACACAGACCAGATACAGACCAAACACAGACCAGATACAGACCAAACACAGACCAGTTACAAACCAGATGCAGATCAAACACAGACAGATGCAGACCAGATGCAGACCAAGCACAGACCAGAAACACAGACCAAACACAGACCAGAAACACAGACCAAGCACAGACCAGATGCAGTCCAAACACAGACCAGAAACACAGACCATATACAGACCACAAGATACAGACCAAACACAGACCACAAGATACAGACCAAACACAGACGAGGTAGAGACTAATGAAGCACATCCAGATTTTCTCCTTCTGTTTCCATCTCTTACCTGTCCCTGCCTTCAACATCTACCTGCCAAAGTGTATAATCTTTATAGGTGTGTGTGGCGCGCCCGCGCGAGCGTGCGTACGTGTGTGTGTGTGTGTGTGCGCGTGTGTCACTGTGTGTGTGTGTGTGTGCGTGCGTGTGTCACTGTGTGTGTGTGCGTGCGTGCGTGCGTGTGTGTGTGGTGTGTGCATTCGAATTTGCTGAAACTGTAAATTGTTGTCGATTGCTTGTGTGTTGTATAGGTCGAATGCAAGCGCTTTGATTTGTTTTTACAAGATATAGCTCTAGGGCTATACCAAATTCATGTATTATTATTATTATTATCATTATTATTATTATTATTATTATTATTATTATTATTATTATTATTATTATATTGTTATTATTATTATTATTGTTATTATTATCAGTATTATTATTATTATTATTATTGTTGTTGTTATCATCATCATCATCATCATCATCATCATCATCATCATCATTATTATTATTATTATTATTATTATTATTATTATTATTATTATCCACCCACTCACATATAACAAGGCCAGTCTGGGCAGGGCTCCCCTTCATCCTCAGATTCCGACGCCGCGAGGGCTTCTTCTTGTTTCTTCTTCCACTTGGCTTCCTCAGCCAGCTTTTCTTCCCGTGCCTTCCTCGCTTCCTCTTCCTTCTTCTTCCTCTCCTCCTCCGCCCTCCGCTTCTCTTCCTCCTCCTTCTCTTTTCTCTCCCTCTCCACTTTGAGGGCCAGCTCCTCCTGAAAAAGTGTCGAGGGAGAGACAGAGAGAGAAGAGAAGTGAGAGAGAGGAGAAGAGATGAGAGATGAGAGAGAGAGAGAGAGAGAGAGAGGAGGAGATGGAGAGAGAGAGAGAGAGAGAGAGGAGGAGGAGAGAGAGAGAGAGAGAGAGAGAGGAGGAGAGAGGAGAGAGAGGGAGAGAGAGAGAGAGAGAGAGAGGAGAGAGAGAGTAGATGAGAGAGAGAGAGAGGAGAGAGGAGAGAGAGAGAGAGAGAGAGAGAGGAGCAGAGTGAGAGAGAGAGAGGAGATGAGAGGGGAAGAAGAAAGCTGAAGATAAGCACTAAAATTGGATAGGGACGTTAAAAGCTTTTAATAATGTCAAGTTTGTAGAAGATGAGCATTATTATAGTGTCGAGGAAGACAGAGAGATAAGAGAATTCGATAAGGACTAATACCTGGATAGGGACGTCATGGCTTTTAATGTTGAGATTTGTAGAAGATGGGCAATATTTTAGTGTCGAGGAAGTAGAGAGAGAAGAGAATTGAAGATAAGGACTAATATCTGGACAGGGACGCCAAAACTTTTGAATGTCAAGATATGGTAGCAGATGAGTATGCAGGGAAAGAGAAGAGAGAAGGGAGATAGAGATAAGGACTAAAATTCTGGATAGGGACGTCATGGCTTTTAATTTTTTGAGATTATTTGAAGACCACCACCACCATCCCTATCACCATAACCCACCACCACCATCACCACCACCATCCATCACTATCACCATTATTCCTCCTCCCCTCTCAGATCTACCTTGATTCGTTGGGCATCGAGAGCGGCCAACCACACACCTCACCACCTCTACCACCACCCACTACCAACCACCACAACCACACACCACCACCCACCATCACCTCCACCATTACCATCCCTATCACCATTATCCCTCCTCACCACAGACCTTAATTCGTTGGGCATCGAGAGCGGCCACCACCACCACCACCCCCACTACCACTCTTACCACCACCACCCCACCACCACCTACCACCACCACCACCACCCACCAACGTCACCACCACCCCCTATTACCACCACCACCATCGCCACCACCCACTACCAACTATCACCACCACCACAACCACCCACCATCACCACAACCCACCACCACCACCTCCACCACAATAACCACCACCACCACCACCCATTACCACCATCACCTCCACCATCACCATCACCCCCACCATCATTATTATCCCTCTTCCCCACAGACCTTGATTCGTTGGGCATCGAGAGCGGCCACCACCACCACCACCATTACCACCCACCACCACTCTCACCACCACCCATCACCACCACCACCACAACCCACCACCACCACCACCACCACCACCACCATTACCACCCACCACCACTCTCACCCACCACCCATCACCACCACCACCCACCACCATTACCACCCACCACCACTCTCACCCACCACCCATCATCACCACCACCACAACTCACCACCAACCACCACTACCACCTACCACCACCCACCATCACCACCACCTACCACACCCACCATCACCACCATCTACCACCACTCACACCCACCATCACTACCCCTATCACCATTATCCCTCCTCCTCCTCTCCCTCTTTCCTCCCTCCTCACAGACACCTACCTTGATGCGTTGGGCATCGAGGCGACCACCACCACCACCACCACCACTAACCCACCACCACCACCACCCACCATCATCACCACAACCCACCACCACACCCACCACCATCACCACCACCCACCCACCACCACCACCACACACAACCCACCACCCTCACACACCACCACAACCAACCACAACCCCTCCCACCACCACCCACAACCACCACCACTCTCACCCCCTCCACCCCTCCCTCCTCCTCCCCCCCTCCTTCCTCCCACTCCTCCCCATCCATCACACAGACACCACTAACAACCTTGATGCGTTGGGCATCGAGGGCTGCCTGGGTGGCGGTGACTCTGTGCTGGTGAGCCATGGATTGGGCCTGGGCCGCTAGCTCCAGGGCCTGGGAGACGTGGCTGTGGGCGTCAGCCACCAGGGCCGTCAGCTCCGAGGCTGTGGCCTGCCCGTCCAGATCCTCCTGGGACACCCCTGCCTTCTGTTTGTCTGGTGTATATCCAGGAGGAGGAGGAGGTCAGGTGAATCACAAGATTTAATAAATTAATGATAAAATAAAATAAGATAAAGAAAAGAAAAAAGCACAATATCTGTAACGTGTTTTAAGTGACTTTCAGATAAGCAACAGGAGGACCCAACAACACACATACATACTTACGGGTACTGGATGTAAAAAAAAAAAAAAAAAAAAGCACAAAAGTGCTTGTCCCATTATCCTCGATATGAAAGAATAAAATTTAAAAAAAAAGAAAATGAACACACACACAGATGACATTTACAAAACTTTATACACACGGGGGACTGGATGTAAAACAAAAAGTACAGTAGTGCTTATCCCATTATCCTCGATATAAAAGAATAAATAATTTTTTAAAAACCAACACACACACACGCACACACCACACCCCCCCCCCTACGCGCGTGCACACACATACCCTACGCACGCGCGCACACACACACACACACACACACACACACACACACACACACACACACACACACACACACACACACACACACACACGGGACGGGATAGCCTAGTGGTCAGAACATTGCGCTCGCAATTTGACGACCCGGGTTCGATTCCAGGTCGAGGAGATTTTTCTCCTGGAGTTAACATCAGTGCTGACTCCACTCTCCCCAAAGTCCTTCGCATGAGACTATAAACCGAGGCCCGTGTTATGCGCTCTCCTAATGCATTCACCTGTACACCAACTCTCAATCCTAAATTGGTAAAAAGAAAAGGTTGTCCCATAACCTATGTGGTCGTTGGGCAGCGAGGCATCAGAGACCTCAGCTTCTCTAGGGGCCAGCATAATAGTTGAGGGCGGCGCCCATCTCCTCTCCCTCGCTGTTTTACCTTCCTTGACCATAAAGAGGGTAGGTACTCATTTACAGCTGGGTGAACTGGGGCGGGGGGTGGGGGTGGGGGTGAGGGGGGGGTCTGTACTGAAACCAAGGCGCGCAAACGGTCACCCATCTAACTGGTAACCACGCTCAATGTTGCTTAACCCTAACTTGGAGGAAAAGCCAAAAATCCTAAATATAAATTCTTGATATTTTTGATGACGTTTTTGTTCCTAGATAAATTGCTTGATAAACAAAACAAAAACAAATGCATTGCTTATTCAACCTGAATTAACAATAAAAAAAACAAACGTTGATTGAAACTCCCCCCTCCCCCCAAACCTTTCGCTCTTTCCTGACTATTGAATGGATCGGTGGTTTAAGAGGTAACACGCCTTGCCTGGAAAGCAAAAAGTCCAGGTCGGAGTATGTGGTGGTTCGTACCCCGTTTGGGCCCGAAACTTTTTTCCCACCCATTAGACCCTGAGTGGTGGTCTGGGCGCTAGTCTTTCGGTTGAGACGATAAACCGAGGTCCCGTGTGTTACACATCACTATTTAACGCACGTCAAAGAACCCACGGCAACAAGGGGGTTGACCCTGGCAAAAAATTCTGTAGAAAAAAGCCACTCTGATAGGGAACCAAATACAGTTGCATACAGGACAAAGAAAAAAAAATGGGTAGGCGCTGCAACTTGTGGCGACGCGCTCTCGCCGGGAGAGAGAGCAGCCCGAATTTCACGCAGAGAAATCTACTGTGACATAAAGTGGTACACAATACAAAAAAACACATTATCCACTGACCGAGGCCAGGCTGTGAGGAGACTGAGCGGGTGACGGTGTCACAGAGGGCCCCCCTCATGTTCTTCAGCACATTGGACAGGTCGAGGAGCATGTTGAGGGTGGTCTCCACCTGATGCTTGTACTCCACTAGCACTGCCTCCAGGGCGTTGATCAGCCGCTTCAGATCGTTCGCGGGGAAGTCGGCTTCCGACTTCTGGTATCTGAGAGGAATTTATGCATATATAATTAGTTGATTATTTTTTCTTTTAGCAGCTTACCCTCCATGCATACATGCCCAGGCTTTGAACTCTAAAGACTAGAGCGCAACTCCATAGTCTTCCGAGACTGATGGGTGCCTACTACTACTATTCTTTTAAAGCTCTCATGTTTGTTTATTTATTTATTTATGTATTTATTCTTTTATAATTATCAAGGATAATGGAATAAGCACTCATGCTTATTTATTTATTTATTCATACCATGGTTATTTATTTAGACCACGGGTTTCAAGGGTAAGCTGAACTCGACAGAGTCCATCTGACCTCAGTGACATGCTGGGTATCACAGGAACATCAGAGGACCTCATTTCAACCACCTATTACGATGCAGAACTTGTCAGTTTCTCATCGTGTCACCTCCTGCAGTCTGTCATTGTACATGCGCGTGCACACACACGCACACGCACAAACACACACACATACATGCACACACCACCACAAGCACACACACACACACACACACTTTGACACACACACACACTCAATTATATATAATACTTTTTCATATATGTATATATATATATATATATATATATTATATATATATATATATATATATATATATATATATATATATATATGGTAGGATGGTTAAGACATTCGCCTGCCAACAAGTAAACCATTAAGTTCTCGGTTCGATTCCCAGCAGAAGAAGAAGAAGAAGAAGAAGAAGAAGAAGAAAAGAAGAAGAAGAAGAAGAAGAAGAAAAACAAAAGAAAGAAGAAGAAGAAAAAGAAGGAGATGAAAGAAGAAGAAAAAACAAAACTATCCAATCCATGCACACGTACACCACACTTACTTGGGGTCCATCAGTTTCTCCCTCAGGCGGCAGAGCGAAGAGTTGAAGGCCAGCAGGTCATACTGACCCACGCAGGACTGGTAAGGTCCCATGGTGGAGGACTTGCGCCTGGCAGCTTCAACGTCCATCCCCGTGTTGTTGTTCCTGTTCTGGCACACCCAGGCCTCCAGGCCCCTAGCGGCCAACACCACACCGTACGTGCCATCTTCCATGTCTCCTTCTGCTTCCTCTTGGTCACTGAGGAGGGCTTGGGGGTCTTCAGGAGAACATGAAGTGTTGTGGTTTTCTTCTTCCTGCTGGCGTGGTCGTTCAGGAGGAAAGGTTTCCTCGTGAAGGTTGAACTGGTCTGCGAAGAAGTGTTCAAGTTGGTGATCTGATGGCGTTGTCCCAGCCAGGTCCAGGTCACTTTCGTACTGACCTGGTATGGGGAAACTGTCTAAAGACTCATCGGAGATGTCTTCTTCTTCTTCGCTTGTGTCTTTATGTAAAGCGAGTCCCTGGCTGTCTGTTTCCCTGCAGAGTTGGGGTGAGTTTCTGTCAAGTGTTATTGTTGTGGGGGGCGTGGTTTGGTGGTCCTCGAACAGGTTGACGTAGCCTGGCACAGCGCAGGGGTTTCTTTGTTCAATGGTGAGATAGAAGTCCTCCATTGCATTGTCTAGGCCCTGTTCATTCAACTCGTTCTTTGTTTCTTCAAATTGCATGTCTGCTTTTTCTTGAGGACCGTCCATTGTTGAGGCTTCGTTATTTGACACGTTTGAGGTTTTTTGGGCTTTGATTTTTTTCAAAGGAGATTTTTTTGCATTCTTTCTTTGTAAGTTTGCTATTTCTGTACGTTTCTTTTTTCTTGATGCTGCATTGTTTGGCATCTTTTTTACTCTTCTGTCGCTGTGTGTGATGGGTGTCATCTGGAGTTTGGGGGTCTGTAACCTCTGTAGTTTGACACAGGTCATTCTGGACGTCTTCCTGTGAGGGCGTGTCCACCCCTTGCTGTCTTTCTTTGTCCCCGCCTTCTTTTTCTTCCTTTCTGAGGATTTCAGCTCTCTTGAGGATTTGAGCTCTCTTGAGGATTTGAGCTCTCTTGAGGCTAGAATTTGATTTTTTAGCGAGTGCAGTTTTCTGATTTTGCAATCTTTCATCGATGTCTTGTCTTTTGCTAAGTCCAACTTGCTGACTTTGCGCTTGTTCTTAGGTGAGCTCTTCTTTTTCAATGGGTTGGTGAGTCCTTCTAGGTCGTTTTTTGTCACGCAGCATTTGTTACTGAACTTTTTGGTTTTCGTTTTTATGACAGCTTTTTGCTTTTTCGGAAAGGTTGTTTTCCCCGATTTGCGATGTTTTGGGACTTTTGTCATACTTTTGTGTGCCTTCTGCCGGCGAGGTAGATGTTTACAGCTTTTCATGGCTGATTTGGAACGCTTGATCAATGCTAGCAAAAATGTCGATTTCCCTGTTACAATCCACTGTCCTCTCTGAAATTGGGATTTTTGTCTTGTGGCATCGTTCTTTCCCCTTACTTCATGTTTCTTTCCGAAGAAAATCTATTGAAGGAAAAAGGTGTGTTTAGGACTGACTATCTTTGCTAGTTTCGAACAGCCAGAGCATAAAATGTTCAAGCATTGATCTGATCAGTCGTGTTCTTTGAATACTATATTCTTGCAAAGTA
>CM060341.1:25009472-25036972 GCA_030674155.1 Stramonita haemastoma | reverse complement strand
TCTTCTTCTTCTTCTTCTTTTCCCCTTTTCTTCTTCTTCTTCTTTTCCCCTTCTTTCAATTATTCTTCTCATTATTTTTCGCAATTCTTCTTCGAAATTTTCTTCGCATTCTTCTTTTCCAATTCCGCAATTCTTTTTCTTCTTCTTCTTCTTCTTTTCTTCTTCTTTCTTCTTTTCTTTTTCTTCTTCCTCCCCCCCTCCTCCCCTCCTCCCCCCCCCCTCCTCCCCTCCTTCTCCCCTCTAAACACCTTTTGAAAAGTAAGTGAACACGGCATTGATTCTCCCTTTTAAACCCCTTTTAACTGGCGAAGAACGTTTCTTCGAAGCGCAGAAGAACCCCTTTCAAGGAAGGAAACACAAAAAATCTTAATTAACGTTTTGGCTGCCCCTGTAAAGACTGTTTTTGTCGTCTTTCTTCAAACCTATTAAAACAAATTATTAACATCCTTTAACAAAATTTTGGGTTTGATGGATTTGTTGGGGATGGATTGAAGACATAGTTTTTCCCCGGGCGGGCGGGGAGTGGAGGGGAAACATAGTTGGCAAAAGGCATGGCGTGGGTAGAGGCAAGGGAGTGGGGGGGGTGGAGAAGGGTAAAGGGGGGGGGGGGGAAAAGGGGATGAATAGGGTAGTGGATGGAGGGGGGGGAAGGGGAGTGGGGTGGAGTGGGGGGGAGGGGATTGGCGGGGGGGGGGGGTGGAGTGGTGTAAATTTTGGCGGGATGAGGGGGTGGAGGGAGGAAGGAAATGACGGGTGCGGGGGGAGGAATGGAAATGGTTGGTTGGATTGGGGGGTTTGGGGGGGGAGTGGAGGGATTGAGGGTCTTTTCACACATAAAAACCCTTTGCTTAAATTTTTGCGGCTTTTCCGGGAAAAAAACAACGTAAAATTTTATCAATGCAATTTTTTTCTTTTTTTCAAAAAATTTCCCCCTGAGTTTCTTTGTTTTTTTTCAAGCCGGCTTTTTTTTTTTTTTTTGAACAGGGATTTTTTTCACAAAAGCTTTTACAAATGTCTACGGCTTAACTCCCCGGGGGGCACGCCAGGGGAAATTTTTCTGGATATGCTGATTGGGAAAAAATTTTTTTTTTGCCCGGGTTTTTTTTTTTTCGCGCCCCTTTAAATTGATTACTCATGATATTTTTAAGGGCCCTCTGAAAGATTACAGCCTGAAAGGTGTAAAAGGGTGGGGAAATTGGGTTCAAACGGAATGGAACTACTATTCTTGCTTTCTAGATGGGATTTGCCACGAAACCCTGGGCCACCTAGTGAAGGAATCATTTTGGAGGCAAAGCAAATTTTATAAAGTGAAAAAAGGCAAATTTTTGGGGACTTGAATTTCTGAAGTTTAATTTTGGGGGTGGTTTTTTTTGTTGTTGTTGTTGTTTGTTGTTTTTTAATGAATAAGAAGAGCAAAATTTTTGGGGCCCCCGAAAAACCCAGGGGGTTTTTTTTAATTTTTTGGCTGTTGTTGGGTTTTTTCTAATGATGAAGAAAAACGACCCTTGGTACCTTAAAATTTGAGGGGTTAAGTTTTTTTTTGTTTTTTAAAGTGGAAAAACAAAAATTTGGTTGCCGGTGTTCTGAGGTTAGTTTGTTTGTTTTTTTTTGTTAAAAAAAGTGAAGAAGACGAAATTTGTATCCCATAATGTTCTGAGGGGGTAGGGTTCATTGTTGGTTTTTTTTTTGGGGTTTTTGTTGTTTTTTGTTTTTTTTCTGTCCCCTTTTTTTTCTGTCATCTGCTATTGTTTAATTTTTTATAGCTTTGAAAAGGAACGTGTTTCTGTAGGGGAGCAACAAAGCGTCACGCATCACACAAAGTTAAAGTTTTTGGGTCAGAAAAAAAAAAGAAAAAAAATTTTGGATTTTGTAGCTTTTCCCCCCACATATTTAAAAAAAAAATTCTTATTTGGGACTTCATAGGAGGAAGATGGATTTTTTCGCCACATCCAAGGGTGAAGGGGGGAGAGAGAGAGAGAAGAGAGAAGAGAGAAAGAGAAAGAGAGAGAGAGAGAGAGAGAGAGAACAGACAGAAAAGACAGAAAAAACCCCAACGACCGACAACAACAAAGACAGACAGAAAACAACGACAGGGGAAGACAGACAGAGACGACAGACAGACAGAGAAAAAACAGACAAAGGAAAAAAAGAAAAGGTACAGATAAAAAATTTTGTATATATTATAAACCCCCCCAAGATCATGTTCACATACTCTTCCCCTTATAAACACAACCCCCCAGCCTTTGAAAGGCCCCCTGAATACAATAGTCATCTTTTTTTTTTATTTTTGGGCCCTTTTTAAAAATTTGCCTTTTTGTAATACTTTACATCAAATTTTTTACTTTTTGGGGGTTTTTAAAAAGGGCCCATTTGGGGGGCCCCACCCAACCCCCCACCCCAAAATTAATTTTTCCCCGCCACCCCAACACAAAGCCCCCAATGCAAAACCAATTTAAAAATAAAAAACAAAAGCGGTTTTTTTAAAGAAAAATAAAAAAACAAAACAAAAAAAAAAAAAAAAAAAACAAAAAACCGCAAAGAAAAGGCCCCCCCCCCCAAAAAAACAGCCGAGGAAAAAAAAGGGCCCCCCCAAAAACCCCCCCGGTTTTTTGGGGGGGGGGGGGCGGGGGGGGGGGGGGGGGGGGGGGGGGGGGGGGGAAAAAAAAAAAAAAAAGTTTTCCTTTTTTAAAAAAATAAAAAAACCCCAAAAAATTAAAAAATTTTTGGGGGGGGGGGGGGGGCTTTCTTTTTCCCCAAATTTTAAAAAAAAATTTTTTTTAAAAAGGGGTTTAATAAATTTTAAAAAAAATGGAAATGGTTGGGGGAAAAAAGGGGAGGGGGAAAAAATTTTTCCCGGGTTAAATCCGGTTTTTTAAAAGAGGTTTTGGCCCCAAAAACAATATTTACAAAAATGAACAAAAAAGGTTTTAAAAAAAAAACCCAACCTTTTTTAAACCAAATTTGGGAAAATTAAAAAAATAATAATTAAAAATAAATAAAAAAAAAATAAAAAAGGGGGTTTTTAAAAATTTAAAGGTTTATTTTTAAAAACAATTGAAGTAGCTTTTTTAAAGGTGAAAAAAGGGAAATGTTTTTTTTAAAAAAAAAAAGTGCCAAAAGTTTAAAATATTTCCGGGAAAATAAAAAAAAACCCCCCTTTTTTTTTTAAAAAAAAAAAAAAAAACCCCCCCCCCAAACCCCCAAAATTTTTAAGGGAGAATTTTAAGGAAAATTTGTTGATTTTTTTAAAATTTTTAAGGGGGGTTTTGGAAAATTTTTTTGATATTTTTTGTTTTATTTTTTTTAAATTTTTTTTTATTTTTTTTCTAAAAAGGAGAAAGGAAAAAAAACAAATTTTTTTTTTTTTACACCTATTTATGTTTTTTTGTAAAGATTTCCTCCCAAAGGGTTTTTTAAAAAGGGAAAATTTTTGTTGAAAAATTTGGTGGTTTAAAAAGGAAATTTTTAAAGTTTGGTTTTTTTTTGGGGGGGAAAGGGGGCCTATTTAGCCCAAAAAACCCCCTGGGGAAAGAACCCGGGGAGTTGTAACTTTATTTCCCATAAAAGGGTTTTAAAAAAAAAAAAAAAAAAAAATTTTAAAGGAAAATATAACCGGTCAAAGGAAGGGGGGGATGCTTTTTTTCCCCAAAATTGGGGGGGCCCCCCCCTTTTGGTTTCCCTTCCCCCAAAAGGAGTAAAATGGGGGGTAAAAACTTATAAGAAGGGTAAATTAATTTTTCTTTTTTGGCCCAAAAACCCCCAGTTTTTTGGGGTTAGTAAAAAAAAAATGAAGGATGTGGAGGAGGAGTTTTTTTTAAATTTTTTTTTTTTTTAAAGAAAAAGGGGAAAAAAGGGGGTTTTTTAAACCCCGGGGTTAGGGGTTTTAAAAAATTAAAAATTTTTTAACCGGAACCCACCACAAAAGGGGGGATTTGTTGGGATTTTGGGGGGTTTAAAGGGGGGGTTTAAATTAAAAGGGGGGAGAGAGAAAAGGGGGGAAAAAGGGGAAAGAGGAGGGGGAAAAGGGGAAAGAGAAGGGGAGAAAAAAGGGAAAAGGGAGGGGGGGGAAAAAAAAAGGGAAAGAAAAAAGAAGGGAAGGGGGAAAGAAAAAAAAAAAAAAAGGGGGGGAAAAAAAAGGGAAAAAAAGGGAAAAAAAGGAAAAAGAAAAAAAAGGGGTTTGAATTTTTTTATTAGGGTATTTTTTAAAAGTTTTTGGGGGAAAAAAGGGGGGAGGGATGTTGGGGTTTAGAGGGGGCTTCGTGATCGGGCCCCGGTTCCAAATTCTTTCAAGGATTTTTTTTTCTCTGGGGTTGACATCAAGCTGACTCCACTCTCCCTCAAGTCTTTCGGGGGAACATAAACCAGTATAGGTTATCTTATTTGTATTAATTTATTGCGAGTTGTATAGTGTAGTATAGTAAAGGGGATAGTAGATAGTATCATTATTTTTAAGGTTATTTTTTATTTTCAGATTATTATTTCAGTAGTATATAGTATATATAGTATAGTATAGTATAGTAGTAGTAGTAGTATAGTACAGTAGTATAGCAGTGGGTACAATATACAGGGGAGGACAGTATAGTACAGGTATAGCAGTAGTAGTAATAAATAGAAGTAGTACAGCACAGCACACCGCACAGCACAGTAGTAGTATATATAAGTAGTAGTATAGTAGTAATAGTAGATAGTAGTATAGTAGTAGTAGTGGAGGGGGTAGCGGCTGACGCAGCAAATGGGGCCGTGTTTTTCCACAAACACTGAGGTTGTGAAAAAAAATACACACCCAGCAAACGAAAAGAGAGCCAAGCTGAAAGGGAGGCTCCAGCCACCTCAACAAGCCCCACTGCATCAATCAACAGAGACTGCCACTCCGCATTGGACGACCAGCCACGCCGGCGTTTTTTCGCGAACAAAAAATTTTTAAAGACCTTTCTTTTGGGGGGAATCCCATAGTCGACACCGACTGACGGGGGCCTAGTAGAAGTAGTATAGTAGTATAGTAGTAGAGTAAAGAAAATAGTAGTAGTAGTAGTAAGTACAGCAGCACAGCACGCAGCAGTAGTAAGTGTATAGTATAGTAGTAAATAGCAGCACACAGCAGCAGCATAGCAATAGTAGTAGTAAAAGTAGCGTAGTAGGGCACAGCAGCAGCAGCAAAAGTAGAAGTAGTAGTAAGTATAGTAGTAGTAAATTTTGTAGTAGTAGTGTAGTAGTAGTAGTATATAAGACAGCAGCAGCAGCACAATAGCTAGTAGCTATTTTAGAATAAATTTAAATAGTATAGTTTGTAAGTAGTATATAGTAGTTAGTAGTATATTAGTGAGTAGTCGTCAACATAGTTTTTTGTAAAGTACTCTGTTCTAGCATTGCGCTGCACGTAAAACGAGAACACAAGAACGACAACGATAATAAACCATTTTTTGACCCGATAATGGGCAAGGGTTTCGACACCCCGGGGGGGATTAAAGAGGGGCCGGGGGGGTGGGGGAGGAGGGGGTTAATTCATAAACAGCTTTTTTTAAACCCAAACCCCACTTTTCGTCCGTCAAAATCTAAGCCCACTTTTAAAAACCCCTCCTTGTTGGAACTTTGCCATGGTCCCAAAGCCGCCATTTGATCACGGACCGTGCTACTTTTCATTGGGTGTACCATGAAACGTAATGACCATGCACTTTCCTTCAAAAGGGGAATCGTAGGGGGGAGGGGGTGTGGGGATGGGGAGAATGGGAAAAAAAAGAGAAACGGTGCTCACAAAAACCCTTTTGGGCCTTTTGTGGCAGGTTCATGACGTGCCTCACCCAAAGGTTATTTTCTGCAACATTTTAGACCATACTGTCTTGTGTGTGTGTGTGTGTGTGTGTGTGTGTGTGTGTGTGTGTGTTGTGTGTGTGTGTGTGTGTGTGTGTGTGTGTGTAAGAAATGATGATGTTGTTGTTGTTGATGATGATGATGATGATGATGATGATGGTGGTGGTGATGGTGGTGGTGGGTGGTGGTGATGATGATGATGATGATGATGATGATGATGATGAGCTTAGATCTTGACGACGAGAAGAGGGGATTGTTGAATATAGCTGTTTATGAATGTAACCCCCCCCCCCCCCCTGCCCGGCTCCTTTAAATCCCCACTCTGCGTAAGATCGATTTTGACATTATCAGGTTCATGAATGTGTTTCATTGGCGTTGTCAGTCTCTGTATCTCTGTATGATGATGATGGTGATGGTGATGATGATGATGATGGTGGTGTGATGATGATGATGATGATGATGATGATGATGATGATGATGATGATGATGATGATGATGGTGGTGGTGGTGGTAGTGATGATGATGATGATGATGATGATGATGATGATGATGATGATGGTGGGGGTGGTGGTGGTGGTGGTGGTGGTGGTGGTGGTGTGATGATGATGATGATGATGATGATGATGATGATGATGATGATGAGGGGGTGGTGGTGTGGTGGTGGTGGTGGTGATGGTCGTGATGATGGTGATGATGAAGATGATGATTATCACCACCACCACTACCACAACCTTTATAATCCTCCTCCTCCTCCCCCTCCTCCTCTTCGACACAAAAGATGGTTTTCGGGTAGTGGGAGGAGACAGGGGGGTGAGGGAGGGGGGAGGTGGACGAGGGTTATGCTGGTCAACAGAATATTCAGGCTGGTCAGTCTTTGGCAGCAAGCGAGGAAGGAACATTCCAAGCTATAATTAGTACAGCTAGACTAGATTGGACCTTCCTGCATTCTACCGAAACCCCCCAAATCACAAAACGTGACTCTAACCACATTTTCTTTCTTTCTTTCTTTCTTTCTTTTTCTTTCTTTTTTTCTTTCTTTCTTTCTTTCTTTCTTTCTTCTCTTCTTATCGAAGATGATAGAATAAGCACTCATGTGCTTTTTTACATCCACTCCCCGTGTGTATGCAGTTTTATAAATTTTGTCATCTGTTCCCACTGGTACACAATGGCCTACTCTTACGAAAAGAGGAACAGGATTTAACGTGGGCGCAAGATGTTCTGCGTGTGTTCTGCACACGGGACCTCGGTTTAAAGTCTCTTCCGAAGGACTTTTGGGGAGAGTGGAGTCAGCACTGATGTTAACTCCAGGAGAAAAATCTCCTCGAACGGGAATCGAACCCGGGTCGTTAAATTGCGAGCGCAATGTTCTGACCACTCGTTTCCTCTGTCTGCCTCTTCGTCTCTCCCTTCCCCTTACAGTTCCCTATAAGACTTGTCTTGGCCAGTCCAGATGATCGTGTGACGTGCCCGGCCATACCACTTAGCTTGGGCTTATTTTTTTTCACTGTAGTTAGGATTCTAACCGACCCCCCCACCCCCCCAAATCACAAAACGTGGCGCTCTAACCACATGACCACCACTGTTCCCCCCTCCCCTAACATTCTTCTTATGAGCGCTACAGAAATTTCTACTTGACCTTCTCCCAACACACAACTGTGGAGTGAGGCCTTAATGGAGGTTTCTAGCCGTGGCCATTCAGGTCATTTCCGGGGGAAAAGGATGATGGGGGTAGGGATGGGGAGAGAAGTGAGGGGTGGGGTGGAAGGAGTAGGGTGGGGGTAGTGGAGGGGTGGTGGGTGGGTGTGTGTGGTGTGGGTGGGGGGGGGGGGGGGGTAGGCCAGCATCCTCCTCTCCGTATCGATTGGGCCTGTGACCGGTATCCGGTTCTTTCTCTGGTAGCTTTTAGCCGCTACTGGCTGATTCTGATTCTGCTGACATGATGCGTGGAGGTTTTGAGCTTTTGAGCTTTGAGCTTTGAGCACACAGAGAGAGAGAGGGGGGAAGAGGGAGAGAGAGGGGGGGGGAGGGAGAGGGGGGAGGGGAGGGAGAGGGAGGGAGGGGGGAGGGAGGGAGAGAGGGGGGGGAGGAGAGAGAGAGAGAGAGAGAGAGAGAGGGATGGAGAGAGAAGGAGAGGGAGGGAGAAGAGAGAGAGAGAGAGAGAGAGAGAGAGAGAGAGAGAGACAGAGACAGAGACAGAGACAGAGACAGAGAGAGAGGGGGGAGAAAGAGAGATTTAATTTTTGATTTGATTTACTCTTTTATATCGAGGATAGTGGAATAAGCACTCTTGTGCTTTTTTCCATCCAGTTCCCGTGTGCATGCAGTTTTGTAAATGTCATCTGTTCCCACTGGCACACGATGGCCTACTCTTACGAAAAGCGGAACAGGATTTAACACGTGCGCAAGGTGTTCTGAGAGAGACAGACAGACAGACAGAGACAGAGACAGAGACAGACAGACAGACAGAACAGAGACAGAGATTTTTTCTTTTAAATTGAAGATAATGAATAAGCATTCATGTGCTTTTTTACATCCAGTCCAAGAAAGAAAGAAAGAAAGAAAGAAAGAAAGAAGAGAGAGAGAGAGAGAGAGAGAGAGAGAGAGAGAGAGAGAGAGAGAGAGAGAGAGAGAGAGAGAGAGAGAGAGAGAGAGAGAGAGAGAGAGAGACAGACGGACAGACAGACAGACAGACAGAGACAAGACAAGACAGACAGACAGACAGACAAACAGATAGACAAACAGGCAAAGATGTAGAGAGAAACCGACAGACAGATTGACAGGCAGACGAAGACAGACACAAAGACAGACACAGAGATAGACAGAGAGAGATACAGAGATACAGAGAGAAAGAATGAGAGACAGACAGAAAGAGAGAGAGGCAGAGACAGAAAGACAAAGAGACACAGAGAGAGAGACACAGAGAGACAGATACAGAGACACAGAGAGAGAGACAGAGAAACAGAGAGATAGAAAGACAGACAGAGAGAGGCAGAGACAGAGAGAGAGAAAGAGAGACAGACGGAGAGAGAGACCAGAGAGAGAGACGAGAGAGAGACAGAGGATTTGGTTTTGAGGTAAAGGAATAAGCTTGTAGAATACCTTTTTCCTCCACCTCCAGCCCTCAACATGAAAAAAATCAATACTATCAAAATTCGATAACATCGATCATGCTGGAAAGCAAAATCACGTACAACGTAAAAAAAAAAAAGAAAAAAAGGGTTATTTAGCATGCGCTAAAGTCAGACAGGGAGCATGAGAAACCCTGTTAGTATGTCCCTACAAGAAATGGTTCTTTAACGTGCGCTGAAGTCAGACAGGGAGCATGAGAAACCCTGTTAGTATGTCCCTACAAGAAATGGTTCTTTAACGTGCGCTAAAGTCAGACAGGAGCATGAGAAACCTGTTAGTATGTCCCTGCAATACCTGAAGAAGTAAAGAAGGAGAGATATATAAAGATTATTGAAGGTCATTCCAGAATGCTAGGATAGGGGAGAGAGGGGAGAGAGAGGAGAGGGAGAGAGAGAGAGGAGAGAGAGAGAGAGAGAGAGAGAGAGAGAGAGAGGAGAGAGAGAGAGAGAGAGAGAGAGAGACAGAGAGAGACAGAGAGAGACAGAGAGAGACAGAGAGAGAGAGAGACAGAGACAGAGACAGAGACAGAACAGAGACAGGAACAGAGAGACACAGAGACACAAGAGAAACAGAGAGAAACAGAGAGACAGACAGAGACAGACAAAGACAGAAAGACATAAAGACAGAGATATGGAGAGACAGATTTGTAGAAGGACAGAGACAGAGAGATAAAGACATAGACGGAGACGGAAAGAGAGAAAATTAAGAGGGGGAGAGACACAGTGACAGAGGGTTGCGAGTAGATAGAGACAGAGACAGAGAGACAGAACCAGAGACACACACAAGAAAAAACAGAGACAAGATACACAGAGACAAAGAACAGACCAGACAACAGACAACAACAACAGACAAACAACAACACAACACACAACACACACAACACACACACACACACACACACACAACACACACACACACAACACACAAAAAACAGACAACAACAACAACAACAACAACAACAACAACAACAACAACAACAACAACAACACACACACACACACACACACACACACACACACACACACACACACACACACACACACACACACACACACACACACACACGACACAACGACACACGGAAAACTAAGAGCGAGCGAGAAAGAGAGCCATAAAACGTTTATTTCCCAGAGACAGGAAACATCCCCAACGAACTCATGCTCTAATGAATTGCTCTTGCACATGTTCCACCCCCCACCCCCCCCTCCTAGTGTGTTCTATACAGCAGACAAAAATTAATGAACATCTCTTCAAAAACAAAAGAAAGAAAGGCTTGTTGAGATGGGGAGAAAAAAAAAGTCTGCCATCTTCGCATCATCATTTCCATTTTGGGACGAAAGGAGCAAGAACAGATTGAGCTCAAACTGCAATTCAGAGCTGTAGGGAAGAAATCGCACACACAGGGCCGCGCGCGCGCGCGCACACAACACACCACACACACACCACACACACACACACACACACACACAACACACCACACACACACACACACACACACACACATGTCTGCATGACTTAATGGCAATAAAATATTTTGAATCTTGAATCTTGAATCTTGAATCTGAATCACACCACCACACACACACACACACACAACACAACACACACACACACACACACACACACACACACACACACACACACACACACACACACACACACACAACGTAAATAGGGGGAGGGATAGCTCAGTGGTCAGAGCGCTCGCTTTCCCCCAGTCAAAGTTAACCAGCGTCGAGCGTGGTTACCAGTTGGATGGGTGACCGTTTTGCGCGCCTTGGCTCCGGTACAGTCCCCCCAGTTCACCCAGCTGTAAATGAGTACCTGCCCTCTTAAGGGTCAGGAAAAGTAGAGCAGCGAGGGAGAGGAGATGGGCGCTGCCCTCAATATAGCTGGCCCTAGAGAAGCTGAGGTCTCTGACACTTCGCTCCCCTACGACCGCCTAGGTTATGGGACACCTTTTACCTTTACTTTACCATTAGGGAAGAAATCGTCACCAGCTTTTAAAACTTTCCTCTTTCCTTTTACTCCGTTTTTCTTTTTTTAAACCTTTAGCTTTAGTGAAGTAATTTCTATACGTACAAAAAGTCGGTGGATCGGTGGTCTAGGAGGTAACGCGTCTGCCTAGAAAGCGAAAAGTCCGGGTCGGAGTGTGCGGTGATTCGAATCCCGTTTGGGCCCAAACTTTCCCCCCATCCATTTGACCATGAGTGGTTGTCTGGGCACTAGTCTTTCGGATGAGACGATAAACCGAGGTTCTGTGTGTTACTCATCATTATTTGTGTGTTACACATCATTATTTGGCGCACGTAAAAGAACCCACGGCAACAAGGGGGTTGTCCCTGGCAAAATTCTGTAGAACAAAGATAGGGAAACAAATACAGTTGCAGACAGGAAAAAAGAAAAAAAATAGTGGGTAGGCGCTGCACTTGTAGCGAGGCACTCTCCCCGGGGAGATCAGTCCGAATTTCACGCAGGGAGATCTGCTGTGACATAAAGGGGTATACAATAGAAATAAAAAATAAGATAAAGAATTAAATAAAAGAAATAAAAAGTATCTCTGCAAAATTCAATTTGTTCTCAGTATACATTTAGACAGTTATGGGACACAATTTATTGATTTAAAAGCCTAAAGAAAACTGAACATTTTCAAAATGTGATTTTCCTGCAAAATGGCCACTGGTGAACAGTAACTTTCAAGTGTCAATAAAATAACAAGTTATTTATAACGACAATCATCAACATGTTGGAGACGGGATAGCTCAGTAGCCAGAGCGCTCATACTCGCTCTCCGCGGGGACTGGATGTAAAAAAGCACACGAGTGCTTATTCATTATCCTCGAATAAAAAAAATTTGCCTTGCCTTGCCTTGTCTTGGCTTTCCCTCAAGCAAAGGTTAAACATCGGTTAAGCGTGGCTACCTCTTAGATGGGTGATGGTTCGTGCGCCTTGACTGCATCATTCAGTACACTCCCCTCCCCCCCCCCCCCCCCAGGTCACCCAGCTGTAAGTGGGTACCTGCCCTCTTTAGTAACAGGGAAAGCTAAAGCAAGAAGAGAGAGAGAGAGAGAGAGAGAGAGAGAGAGAGAGAGAGAGAGAGAGAGAGAGAGAGAGAGAGAGGAGAGAGTAGAGAGAGAGAGAGATTTTATTTTTTATTTATATTATTATTTATTTATTTATTCTTTTATCTCGAGGATAACAGAATAAGCAATCATGTGCTTTTTTTTCATCCGGTCCCCGTGTGTATGCAGTTTTGTAAATATTGTCATCTGTTCCCACCGGCACACGATGGCCTACTCTTACGAAAAGCGGAACAGGATTTAACGTGTGCGCAAGATGTTCTGCGTGCGTTCGCACACGGGGCCTCGGTTTAAAGTCTCATCCGAAGGATGAGAGAGAGAGAGAGAGAGAGAGAGAGAGAGAGAGAGAGAGAGAGAGAGAGAAGAGAGAGAGAGAGAGAGAGAGAGAGAGAGAGAGAGAGATGGGCGCCGCCTTCAAAAAGCCTACTACTGGAGAAGCCGAGTCACAATAATATCTCTGACACCTTGCTCCCTAACGACCGCATAGGATATGGGGACGTCTTTACATGATTTTTATCTTTACCATCAAAGTGTTAGTGGGTTAGGTTGGTTTTCTTTACTGTTTTTTGTTGTTTTTTTACTCTGGTTTTTTTGTTTTGTTTTTGTTGTCGTTATCCGGAAATGACCTCAAAACACAGATTGAAGCAGATGCAGACTTTGAGTTGGGGTGAAGTGGAGAATGTTATCGTTGTTACAAGTATTTGTATAACACAGAATGATAGTGTTGCAAAACGTGTGAGCCTGGTGTGTGTGTGTGTGTGTGTGTGTGTGGTGTGGTGTGTGTGTGTGTGGTGTGTGTGTGTGTGTGTGTGTGTGTGCGTGCGTGCGGTGGGTGTGTGTGGTGTGATATTTTTTTGGATTAAAGTTATCTTTGGAATGTTTAAACCAATATGAAATGTAGCTGTCCTCTGTTTTTCGAGATTGTGATTCGTATCAATATGTCTGTCAGTATTGTAATTGCCCTACATGGGATGATTAAAGTGCTTTTGACAATGACTTGACCTCTTTGTCGCAAGATTTACATTTTTCAAGTATACCAAATAATGCAACATAGAGAGAAAGACAACGAAAAAGAAAAAAAAAGAAATAAACGAGAAAGAAAGAAGAAAGAAAAAAAGAAAAGATAAAGAAAGAAAGAAAGAAAAAAAAAAGAGAAAAATTAAAAAGACAGAAAAAAAAGAAAGAAAGTAAAAAAGAAAGAAAGAAAACTGAAAAACAAAAGGAAGAAAAAAGAAAAAAAAAGAAATAAAGAACTAAAAACACACAATCAACAGAGAAGAGAAAGGAAGAATGAAAGAAAAAGAAAAGAAAGACAAAAGAAAGAAAGAAAGAAAAGAAAAGAAAAGAAAAAAAGAAAAGAAAGAAAGAAAAGAAAGAAAGAAAAAAGAAGAAAGAAAAAAACAAAGAAAAGAATGACAGAAAGACGGAAAGAATGAAAGAAAAAAGACCGAAAGAAAAGAAAAAAAAACGGAAAGAAAAAAGCAAATAAAAAAGACTTACAAAAAAAGAAAGAAAAAAAGACAGGGTATAAGGGGATGGGGGGAGGAGGGGACCAGTCAGTAATGTTGCCTTTTCTTGCTGTGAAGGCAAGTAATATTCCCTTGTATGCAAAAGAAGGCTCAAATAGTTTGCCAGTAACCCAGACAGAGAGAAAACAGCTCTTCAATTCACACACTACACTATGACCCACTAACAGAGAGGGGACGGGATAGCTCAGTGGTCAGAGCACTCGCTTTCCCCCAGCCAATGTTAAGCTGCATTGAGTGTGGTTACCAAAATGATGGGTGATCGTTTACGTGCCATGGCTTCAGTACAGTTTCCCCGTTCATCCAGCTGTAAATGGGTACCTGTCCTCTTTAGGGTCAGGGAATAAAGTAGCGAGGAGAGGAGATGGGCGCGCCCTCAATATGCTGGCCCCCTAGAGAAGCTGAGATCTCTGACGCCTTTGCATCTCCCCTACGACCACACAGGTTATGGGAACACTTTTACTACCTTTACCATTTAAAAAAATAAACAAAACTATTTTTAACTCTCGGAAGTATTTCAGCCAGCTGGAATAAGCAATTAATGAGAGAGAAATTGTCTTAAACAGAGGTTTGGAGTCAACAGACGGAGAGAAGCAAGGCATCTCTCACCTCAACCACTTTGAAGCCCTTACTGTTCAGGTATAAAACACATTGTTTGTCCCCATTCTGCTTTGCTTTTGATACAAGGGAAGTTGCTGATGGTCTTTCTGTCATGACAGTTATGCTTTCCAAAGGACGGCTGACAATATCTTATGTGAATACTTCTGGATCTTTATTTTTTATTTTATTTTTTATACAATTTATGTCACAGCAGATTTCTCTGCGTGAAATTCGGGCTATACTCTTCTCCCGGGGAGAGCGCGTCGCCCAAGTGCAGCGCCATCCATTACTTTTTTCTTTTTCCTGTCAGCAACTGTAGATCTATTTGTTTCCCTATCAGGGTGACTTTGTTCTACAGAATATTTTGCCGGGGACAATGTTAGGCCGGTGTAAGGGCCACCATCCAGAGGGCCCTGCACTGCTACTGAGGTCACTTTGGTGGTGTTCAGTGGTGCCTGTTCTGAGCTAACATAAGCAGGACACCATCTAGGTGAGGCCTCCTCCTAACGACAGTATCAGCTCAGTTACTTAGCCGAGTTGAGTGAGACTTCCACCCAGTATGCGCTTGAGAATTGGGCTGGCATGAAACTACCCATATCATCTTCAGTATCAAAATACTGATTCAACCTCCCACTTTAAACACACACATACACCACACACACACACACACACACACCACAACACACACACACACACACACACACACACACACACACACACACACACACACACACACACCACACACACACACACACACACACACACACACACACAGGGGGGAGGGGGTGATTATTACATTATTTCAGCAAAAATGAAAAGAAACTCAAAACCAGGTTTTCTTTTCCTCACAGTAGAACTTCGAATTGATCAATAGAGACATAATAGTGTATGTGACTTTTTGTTTTAGTCGAATTATAGTCCTTCCAGATTTCTCTGATATCAGGACTGAAGTATGTGATTTGGTTTACCCCCCCTACCATTATGAAGGCAGCCGCATTCTGGACTACGGGGATTCCCAGTTTATTTGACAACGGTTCTTGGCTGAAATTGCCAACCAGCATCGTCAATGACCTGAACATGGCCTGCAGATCGATCGTGTGAGAGTGCGGACAAGCAGGACTAAAAATGCAAGGACCTCCGCGCCCCCTCCCTCCTTCATCTCTCCTTCCCCCTTCCCCTCCTCCCCCCTCTGAATGTAAATGGAGGTAGAATGAAGGAAATAGCTATGCTAACAAACGACATCCCTCTCCCCCTCCCCCCTCTCCTCTGCTCTTCCCCCTCCCCCCACCCCCTTCCCAGAAATGTCAAGCTTCGGGTCGCCTGTCGCTTGCTTGCCGTAACGATTTTTTTTGATTTTTTTTGGTTCGCGTGGTGACGTCACAAATCGCTGACCAATGGCGTTGCGTCTTTAGCGTCGTCTGCTGACAGGGAGCAGACTGAAGAATATTGGCTACAGGCCGTCAGAAACTTTGTCGTCTGCTAGCCTACTGGTGAGGAGGGTGGCGTCTGCTGAATTTGTGTAGGCTAGGCCTAGTTGACGTTCGCAGCTTATCCCCCAACAGGGCCCCTGAGCTTTTGTCGTCTGCTATAAGCACGTGAGTATATAATATTATCGATTTTTGTTTTGTTTGATTTTGGGTTTGAAGTCATGTTGATCTTGTTTCTGTTGTTGCTCGGGTTTTTTTTTTTTTTTTTTTTATCTTTAATCATTGTCTCTGATTCACACACTGGTTTCTGTGTTTTAGATGTCGTACCCGGTTGGATTTTTCTTCCTTGTTTGTTCTGGTTTCTGTTTTTGTGTGTGTTGAAAGCATTGTGTCGGGTTCTGAATTTATTGCCGTGTTTGTTGTTAAAGCTTAACCATTATTTTGATATTTATGTCAAGTGGTTGGAATTTTGTTTGCACCGAGGTTGAAGTGTGTATGGTGTGTGTGTGTGGGGTGTGTGTGTGTATGGTGTGTGTGTGTTGGTGTGGTGTGTGTGTATGGTGTGTGTGCGCGCGTGTGTGTGTGCGTGTGTGTGTGTGTGTGTGTGAGTGTGTGTGTGTGCATTCGCGCGAGCGTGCATTCATATATACATGTGTTTTCGTTTTAACGTCTATCCAATGAAACAAAGGGAGTTTAGACAGGTGTGTGTGTCTGTGTGTGTGTGTGTGTGTGTGTGTGTGTGTGTGTGTGTGTGTGTGCGCGCGCGCGCGCATTTGTGTGTAAACAAAAAAGAACAGAATACAACAGAACAGAACATAATTTTACTGCCATGGAAAGAAACAAGGCTTACAGACACAAATGAACAAATATGTTAGAAAAAGGTCACCTAAGATTCATGCAATCAAAAACATACTTTGCGAAGGGGGGACGGGATAGCCTAGTGGTCAGAACATTGGCTCGCAATTTGACGACCGGGGTTCGGTTCCCGGTCGAGGGGATTTTTCCCCTGGAGTTAACATCAGTGCTGACTCCACTCTCCCCAAAGTCCTTCCGATGAGACTATAAACCGAGGCCCCGTGTGCGAACGCACGCAGAATATCTTGCGCACACGTTAAATCTGTTCCGCTTTGCGTAAGAAAAGGCCATTGTGTGCTGGTGGGAACAGATGACATTTACAAAACTGCATACACACGTGGACTGGATGTAAAAAAGCACTTGAGTGCTTATTCCATTATCCTCGATATAAGGAATAAGTAAATAAATAAATAAGGACGTAGGGACATTCCTAGACCGTCGTCAAGCTGTACAAAATCACATGGAACCAAATTATTAAAACACAAAATTTGAGTTGGTCCTATCAATAGATGGCTGTACTGCTGCAACTCTTTAAGTAGATTACTTCGTAGATCCTGAAAAAAGCATCCACGCATCCAAAATGTAAAACTCATCTTCTACAACTCCACACACGTGAACACAATCTTTCTTCTCTTGTGGTGCCTGTATATGTATCGACCATGCTCGACGTTTAAATTGTGCGCACTGACTCTTGAGTTTGCAAAGAGCTTGTTTGTGGGATGGGTCGATATTTGCAGCTAGGTAATGTTCTATGTGATAATCAGTCTTTTTAATTTTATCGTAAAATTCCAGTCTACTTGTTTTAGTTCTTTGTTGTTTTCAGAACTTGACATATCTCTCTTCTGGTTGTTGGCGAAATGCAACTTTGAGCCTTTTAAAAAAAAAAAAGTGTTGAGTAATTGTTCCAAACGTGTCCTAGCCCTAAGTTATGAAGAATTTTTTTGACAAACAGTATCCAATGAGCTGACTTTAGTGAAAAAACGCAAGCTAAAATGGTTCAGGCACGTCACACGAACATCTGGACTGGCCAAGACTCTCCTACAGGGAAGAGTAGGAAGACAGAGAAAACGGCGGGAAGACAATATCAGAGAGTGAACAGGCCTTGGGTGGAACGATCTGCCAGAGGGCCGTAGGGAGTAGAGGAAGCTGGTTGCAAAATCTTCAGTGGTGCCCCCACGTTCCGCAGGACTACGGACAGGTGAAGGGGAAGGAAGTTGCTTTAAGGAGTTTTAGCAGTGTCCTGTCCGTTCAACATAGCATTGTACAATCTTTTTTTATGTAATACAATGTGCATGTAAGAGATGAGTCCAATAATCAATAACTCAATATGCAGCACGAATCCCCACTGATATTTCGCTAATTCTGCAAGTGTTGGTACGTTAATTGATTTCGAATATAAACTCATATGAAATTTACAAAATCTCATAATTATGTGTTTTTTCATGTGGATATTTAGAAGAAAGATATTTTCCAAAGAAAGAGGATATGTCTTAGTTAACTGAGATAGGTATCTTATTTTCAACCTATGGAAACCAAATATCAGCTCCATATGTTGCTATAGGCATAATCAATGAATCAAAAAGCTGCAGTATTATATTGTAATGAATATTCTGTCCTCTGATGACTCGTCTTAGTGAATGCACTGCTTTATTTGCCTGTTTAGCTAAGTGTTCTTGGCAAAGTGAAAAGTTCCTGATTTGTGGAATACTACACCCAAGTATTTGAAATGATCAATGTTTAGATTACATGACTACCTACTTTGAATTGAATACGTACTTTTGGGTCTGTGTGAGTGAATATTACAACTTGGGTTTTTCCGTATTGATATTTAGTCCCCAGTTTTCACAATATGCACTAAGGTTATTTAGTTTCTTTTGTAATCCTGCCTTTGTAGTATATAGGGTTGCGATGTCATCAGCATATATCAGGTAAGAAATAACAATGGTTTTTATCATAATCTGTGGATGGTGAGTCCATATCTTTTATATAACTTGAAAGATCATTTACAAATAGATTAAATAAAATAGGTCTAAAGCACACTTCCTTGTAGTATACCTTTTTTGAACTGATATTTTAGAGGAAAAAACACACCAAGTTCTGGTACACACTGTGGCATTATTATACATATTTGGATTATTTTATAACAGTTTCCATTTATACCTTAACGGTACATTTCAACACGAGACCCTCATGCCAGGCTGAGTCAAAAGCTTTCTGAAAGTCAACAAAGCAGCAATAAAGACGATTCTTTCGAGATTTTAAAACATCATCTATTATTTTCTTTAGTATTAAATATGATCGATGATCTGTATGCTTTCTGCAATTCTGCTTGATCATGTGATATTAGCCTGTTGTTTTCAAGGTAGTTTGATATGCGATTGTTCAATACCTGACAAAACAGATGGCAAAGGGAATTATCTAATTTTATATCTCGATAATTTCTGTGGTCCATTGGATCATCAGATTTGAAAATGGGTAGACTTTTTTTTTGCTACCTCAACTTCTGTGAAGTCCCAGTCCTGCTGTTCCCACGCTGCTCATTTCAATCTCCCCGCCACAGCCACACCCAGATTCGTTATGTCTCATCCTCAGAGTCGGGAATCCATACAGAGCCCATCAAAATCAGGCTATGTGGGGCCACCAGCCAGAGAGGCCCTGCACTGCTGCTGGGTCACTTTGGTGGTGTTCAGTGATGCCTGTTCTGAGCTAACATACGCAGGACACCACCTACTAAGCCCCCTACTAACGACAGTTTTAGCTCAGTCGCGGAGCCAGACTGAGTGGGTCACCCACCTGAGGTGGCGACCACCACAGCATCCGTCTTATGCCTTCCCCCCTCCGCAAACCTTCAACCCTAAAGGCTTTGACACAAACTCACCAATAGGCACAGAAGCTTATGGGGAAACCGAATCTGAGGTCACCATGAGACCAGAGCAACGGGGGCCACCGAATCAGAGGCAACTTGTATTATTGCATGTTGAACAATGGCAATGAGGATGGTGTAATGATGCTACTGTGGAAGTGCATCTGCTTTGAGACTTCTTGACAGGGTCTACGCTTACAATCATGATTTAACTGGCGTCAACCAGCCCGAGAGACACAGACACCTGCAGTGTTGGTCAGGTAATTTTTTTTTAGCCACACTCTTAAAAATCGCATCCGTAAAGTAAATCAAGCTCGACTGTGTGGTCCCAGTCTTCCAAGCCCACAGCACACTCACTCTGGGCAGGAGCTGGCAGGAGTCCGAAAAATCCCTATGACTCTTATGGGATACGAACCCGCGACCTTCCAGTCCGAAATCCAAGGTGCTAACCACTGCGCCATGGCAGTTGGTGAAAATGGATGGACTTATTTTCTTTCTCCTATGAGTCAGGATAAATGCTTTTAAAAACAAAAGATTAGCTGAAATAATTTTTGAACAGTTTTTTATCCTGTCTGGTAGGTTGGCTGTTAGTATTTCATTAGTAATGCCATCTTTCCAGGTGCATTTTTGTTGCACATATTTCTAGACGCGTACAATATCTCCTTTGTTGTAATTGGACAATCAAGGTAAGAGTCTGAGAGGTGTGAAATTATAATTTCCCGCTCGGTGTGTGTGTTTTTGCTTTATGTTTTTATTAACATCACAGTGTGTGTGTGTGTGTGTGTGTGTGTGTGTGTGTGTGTGTGTGTGTTGTGTGTGTGTGTGTGTGTGTGTGTGTGGTGTGTGTGTGTGTGTGTGTGCTTGCGTGGGTGTTTGCACACGCGCGAGAGTGTGTGTAAGTATGTGTGTGTATGTATGTGTGTGTGTGTGTGTGTGTGTGTGGTGTGTGTGTGTGTGTGTGTGTGTGCATGCGTGCGTGCGTGCATGCGTGTATGTGTGTTTTTGTTTAACGTCTAGACGTCTATCCACTAAATCAAAATGATTTTAAGCAGTTGTGTGTGTTTTCTTTCTTTCTTCTTTCTTTCTTTCTTTCTTTCTTTTTTCTTTCTTTCTTTCATATCGAGGATAATGGAATGAGCACTCACGTGCTTTTTTACATCCAGTCCCCGTGTGCATGTAATTTTGTAAATGTCATCTGCTCCCACCGGCACACAATGGCCTACTCTTACGAGAAGCGGAACAGGATTTAACGTGTGCGCAAGATGTTCTGCGTGCATTCGCACAGGTGGCCTCGGTTTATAGTCTCATCCGATGGATGTGTGTAAGTGTGTGTGTGTGTGTGTGTGTGTGTGTGTGTGTGTGTGTGTGTGTGCGCGCGCGCGGCGTGCGTGCGTGCGTGCGTGCGTGCGTGTGTGTGTGAGTGTGTGCGTGCGTGTGTGTTTGTGTTCGCACGACCGCACGTGTGCACTCTTTTGTACATAAACGCGTGACTTGCATATCGGGGTTTGTATTTAGTGCTTACGTAACTATGTTGCATTTCAAGATAATAAATTATTATGTGAGAGGGGGACGGGATAGCTCAGTGGTCAGAGCACTAGCTTTCTCCAAGCTAAGGTTTAACAGCATCGAGCGTGGTTACCAAGTGGATGGGTGACTGTTTGCGCACCTGTGTTCAGTACAGTCTCCCCAGTTCACCCAGCTGTAAATGGGTTACCTGCCCTCTTTAGGGTCAGGAAGGTAAAGCAGTGAGGGAGAGGAGATGGGCGCCGCCCTCAATATGCTGGCCCCCTAGAGAAGCTGAGGTCTCTGACACCTCGCTCCCCTATGAGTGTGTGTCTGTATATGTATGTGTGTAAATTGCGCTGAAATGTAAACCCATGCCATATTGTCTACAGCCTTGCAATGTCTTTGCTCAAATCTGAAGGGAGCTTTTATTTATCTTCCTTTTTATCTGACAATGGAAGGGCTTGTTCATGGTGTCCTGTTTTGCAAAAGCTTTTGTACACACGGTATAAAAATAGGTCATCTTTGTTTGAAGTACATGCAGTAATAGTGCACAGGAGGCATGATGAGAGCAAATGTTTGCTGAAAGGAGTCAACACAATAGTGGCCAGATGGCAAAACATGGGAGAATCTAGACTCAGAAAGAAAAAAAAACACGAAAAACAAAACTATGTGTGTCAAGGAGTTGGGACAGAGAATGACAACTGTAAGAAGTGTGAACATGGAGAAAAGAATGGAAAGTTAACACTACCACATAGACACAACCTAGGTCAAAAACTAAATCAGGCCAGACAAGTCTACAATTGCACCCATCGGCACACATTAGAGCAACTATAAACCCCTGCGAATGTTTATACAGCAATTGACTATGGATGAAAGAATGTAGAGCTTACATTACCACACAGACACCAGATCAAACACTCAAGCCAGACAGACGGTAATCGCACTTGTTGACAAGTCTAGAATCCCACAGCATCTGTACACACTTGAGCAACTGGCACACACTAGAGCAACTATAAACCCCTGCGAATGTTTACTGCAATTGACTATGGATGAAAGAATGTAGAGCTTACATTACCACACAGACACCAGATCAAACACTCAAGCCAGACAGACGGAAATCGCACTTGTTGACAAGTCTAGAATCGCTTGCATCGGCACACACTAGAGCAACTATAAACCCAGGCAACGGTTTACTGCAGTAGATAAAAGAAGGCTACACAGGCCGTAGCTCATCACACTGGGGCAGCTATTGCTTCGAACAGAGGGTAAGACAACACATTTTTTAATTTTTGATGTCATTAATTTCAAAATGATTGAGAAGTTGGTACCTGCACTTGTTTTTCCTCCACTACTTTTTCCTCAATAAGGTAAGAAGATAAAGAGAGAGAGAGAGGCTGGTTCATGTATAGAGAAAAGATAAAAAGATATGTTTAAAAAAAAAACCCACACACAACAGGGTGGGTACTGAAAGAATGACACAAATGACAACAGTACAGTGTGAATTTGGTTAGTTCCATCAGTGCCCAGATGTGTGTTGTTTTTTTATATGTGTGACCCGACTTTACAGAATGAGTTAGTCTTAACTGGCAGAGAGGGAAAAGGAGAGAGAAAAAAGGAAAGGTCGTATCCCTTTGCCAATTATTTTGACTTTCCATCAAAATATGGAATCTATCTATCTATCTATCTATCTAATCTATCTATCTATCTAATCTATCTATCTATATCTATCTATCTATCTATCTATCTATCTATCTATCTATCTATCTATCTATCTATCTATCTATCTATCTATCTATCTGTCTGTCTGTCTGTTGTTATCTATTTATCTATCTATCTATCTATCTATCTATCTATCTATCTATCTATCTATCTATCTATCTATCTATCTATCTATCTATCTATCTTATGCCATAGTCTGGCGACTTGGGGGCACCCCTGAAGACTTGACAACCAGTTTCCTCCATTCCTCTCTCTGTTCTGCTTTTCTGTTGATTTCCAGGCCTGTCCATTCGCTATTGTTATCCTCCCATCTCTTCCTTTGTCTGTCTCTTTTTCTTCCTCCTTGGACAGTGCCTTGGAGTATTGTTTTTGTAAGTCCTTTTGATCTTGTGACATGTCTGTATCATCAAAGTTTACACTTCTTTACGATTGATCGAAGAATTTCGTAGGGACCAATGGTTTGCTAGATTCTGTTATGCACGTCTTCGTTGCTTATATGGTCTCTGTAGGAGATGCCAAGGAGTCTCTGGAAGCATCTCATCTCTACTACCTGTACTCTTCTCTCCAAATCAGCTGTCAGGATCCGCGATTCACAAGCACTCAGGAATATGGATTTCCTAACTATTTACCTGAAAAGATAGATTTGATTAAGAGATGTGTTTTTGAAGCATTTTTATCGAATGCTAAGCTGTTAGTTAGCTAGAGTTGTGAAACTGTGTCACCCATTTCAAACACCCTTAGCTTTGTCAATTTTAGAGGTAAGGGTAATGATATGTAGAAAAAAAGGTAAATGGTCAAGGTGTCCCATAACCTTATGTGGTCATAGGGAAGCAAGGCGTTAGAGACCTCAGCTTCTCTAGGGGCTAGCATGTTGAGGGCGGCGCCCATCTCCTCTCCTTCGCTGATTTACCTTCCATGACCCTAAAGAGGGCAGGCACCCATTTACAGCTGGGGAACTGGGGGAACTGTACTGAAGCCAAGGCGCGCAAACGTGGCCACCCATCCACTTGGTGACCACGCTCGACGCTGCTTAACCTTGGGCTAGGGGAAAGCGAGTGCTCTGACCACTGAGCTATCCCCCCCCCCCCCCCCCAATGATATGTAGATTTCAGAAAATATAACAACTCAGTTTGAGCCATTTAAACGTGAAGACTACTTTTGTCCAAACCGGTCACATAATTATACTTATGGACCCCCCCCCCCCCCCCCCCCCCCCCCCCCCTTAGCCTGGTTGAAGCTGGGATATATTGACAGTAAGTGTCGAGTACAAACAACCCTGTCAAGTAGTCTCAAAGCGGACGCACTTCCACTGCAGCATCATTCGAGCATCATCATCACCATTGATCATCATGATCACACGGGTGTGTTAGTGGTCAGAGCACTCGCTGTCCCCAAGCCACGGTTAAACAATATGGAGCGTGGTTACCAACTGGATGGGTAACCGTTTGAGCACCTTGGCTTCAGTACAATCCCCCAGCTCACCCAAGCTGTAAATGGGTACCTTCCCTCTTTGAGGGTCAGGGAAGGTAAAGCAGCGAGGGAGAGAAGATGGGCGCCGCCCTCTATATGCTTGCCCCTGGAGAAGCTGAAGTCTCTAACGCCTTGCTCCCCTACAATCACATAAGTTCATGGGAAGACCTTTACCTTTTTTTTATATTTATAAAGCCTGATGTACCAATCAGGCACAATAAAAATCCACCCCCGAAAGCAAAAAAAACAAACCCGATCAGTGACTCTAAATCATAAGATTGTGTTATCATGAATCTAGGTTAAAAAGAGCAACCCCGCAACCTCAATAACAAATAACTAAAGGCAATAAGAGTACAGCAACTGATATGATAACATGGAAGCAAAAAAAAACATAACACACTTATACTAAAAAAAGAGAAAATCAACCACCACTATCACGATTTATATATAACACACCGTCTTTGACTCTCTCTCTCTCCTCTCTCTCTCTCTCTCTCTCTCTCTCTCTCTCTCTCTCTCTCTCTCTCTCTCTCTCTCTCTCTCTCTCTCTCTCTCTCTCTCTCTCTCTCTCTTCTTTTGAGGGCTGGATGAAAAAAAGTCTTGTAACTTAATCTATTACCCTCGTAAAATAAAATTTGCGTCTGTCTGTCTGTCTGTCTGTCTGTCTGTCTGTCTGTCTGTCTGTCTTGTCTGTCTGCCTGCCTGCCTGCCTGTCTGTCTGTCTGTCTGTCTGTCTGTCTGTCTGTCTGTCTGTCTGTCTGTCTGTCCTGTCTGTCTGTCTGTCTCTCTCTCTCTCTCTCTCTCTCTCTCTCTCTCTCTCTCTCTCTCTCTCTCTCTCTCTCTCTCTCTCTCTCTCTCCCTCTCTCTCTCTCTCTCTTAGCTGGAGCTCCGAGGTTTACTGATGAGGATATTTTTTGCATATGTGACCAGAGTTTTTTGCCAATCATACAGGTAGCCTTATTCCATTATCAGAGATTTGTCAGGATTCAAAACCTGTCTTACGAATCTTCACCTTCACCTGTCCTGTAGTCTCGTGGACCGTGGGGGCACAATTGAAGATTTTGAAACCAGCTTCCTCCACTCCCCACGGGCCTCAACCCCCAGTGTCTTATGAATACGGTAGGCAAAAAGAAGAAAAGGCAAAGGAGTATTTGCAAAGGCATGGTGCTTAAGCGCAAATATCGAATGATTGCTTTAAAATGTGACGATTTTGACTAGAATTATCTGGGAGCTTGTCAGGTGCAGATTGTTTATATGCGTAATTGTACCTGTATGTGTATCCTTGCGGTGAGTGTTTGTGTGTGTATGTGTGTTTTATTTTTATTTTATTTATTCTTTTATATCGAGGTTAATGGAATAAGCACTCATGTACTTTTTAACATGCAGCCCCCATGTGTGTTTGTTTTGTGTGTGTGTGTGTGTGTGTGTGTGTGTGTGTGTGTGTGTGTGTGTGTGTGTGCGCGCGCACGCACGCATGCCCATGCATGCATTAATGCATCAGCAATGACCGTGTGTGTGTGTGTGTGTGTGTGTGTGTGTGTGTGTGTGTGTGTGTGTGTGTGTGTGTGCGCGCGCGCGCGCGCGTGTTTATGTATGACAGTTTTGCTGATATGCTTTTCTTTTGTGTGTAACAACACACAAAACATTTACACACAAAACATTTACACATGTGTGAGTTTGTTTGCGCGCGCAGTGCAGTGCAGCGCAGACGCATGCAAAGCTCGCATAATTATACACGCGCATAATCGCCTGCCTACTTGAATGGATAGGGGCATTTACCAGCAGCATTCTTGCATAATTGATATCATATGCTAACAACATCTCACCCCTGACATACTACTGAAACCAAAAGAGGACCAGATTTGCTCACAGATGATGGAGGGGAGGGGAGAAGGGGTAGGGGGTAGGGGGAAGCGTTGATACAAAGAAAACACTACTTTACCATTGCTTCAGGCAACGTAATATTGATTTACTATCCACCATTTTCAAAGAAGACGAAACAAAGAAAAACAAACCCATATCAATTAAAAAGGAAAAGCAACAGGGTAGGTTTATGGTAGTTTTTATTGTTTTCTAAATGGAAAACTGCTTTTATTTTTGTCATTTGATTCCTTTGGCTCGAGCTCCAACAAGGTTGACTAATGGTGAGGTGTGTGTGTGTGTGTGTGTGTGTGTGTGTGTGTGTGTGTGTGTGTGTGTGTGTGTGTGTGTGTGTGTTTTGCTGTTGTGTGTGTATATGTGTGTAATAGAAAAGAATAGAGTACAATACAATACAACACAATACAATACAATACAGTACAGTACAGTACAGTACAGTACAGTACAGTACAGTACAGTACAGTACAGTACAGTACAGAACAGAACAGCACAGCACAGTACAGCACAGTACAGCACAGTACACTACACTACACTACAATCCAATAAAGTACAATAAAGTACAATAGAATACAATACATCGCAGTACAGTACAATACAATACGATACGATACGATGCAATACAATGCGATACAGTACAATACAATACAATACAATACAATACAATACAATACAATACAATACGATACGATACGATACGGTACGATACAACACGATGCATTACAATGCGATACAATACATCGCTTTCCCCCAGGCAATGTTAAGCAGCGTCGAGCGTTGTTACCAAGTGGATGGGTGACCTTTTGTGCGCCTTGGCTTCAGTACAGTTCCCCCCAGTTCACCCAGCTGTAAATGGGTACCTGCCCTCTTTAGTGTCAGGGAAAGTAAAGCAGCGAAGGAGAGGAGATGGGCGCCGCCCTCAATATGCTGGCCCCCTAGAGAAGCTGAGGTCTCTGACACCTCGCTCCCCTAGGACCACGTTAGGTTATGGGACGCCTTTACCTTTTAACCCTGACAGAACACCCACCCATATGCCTGACCTGAATCACAGTCACAAGCTGAGTGTTTTAAAAAGTCGTTTGCTTTAAAAAAAAAAAATTTTTTTAAAGTAACAGAGCAAGTAAAGATAACGCCACAACAGATTTACAAGCGAGAGTGTGTGTTGAGCGTGTGTGTGTGTGCGCGCGCGCGCGCGCGCGCGCGCGCGTGTGTGTGTGTGTGTGTGTGTGTGTGGTTGTGTGTGTGTGTGTGTGTGTGTGTGTGTGTGTGTGTGTGTGTGTGTGTGTGAGAGAGAATGGAATGTCCCCAATTTACACATTTACGGCAAGATTTTATTCCTCAGCATTTTCGTCAACCCATGTCCAGTTATAATTTTTGCAGGCTGATGAAATGTAAATCTCGAAAAGTTCTTCTGTCTCTATCAAAATCCATAAGACTTGCAGGTATTTTTTTTAATTTGATGTGATGCCTTTAACCAGTGTAGATTGTCTTTTACAGAAATGTACATACCTTTAAAAAAAAATGTCCTGAGTCTTTAATATTGTTTGTTTATTATTTTGCCATGAACTCTTGCTTTTCAGTTCCTGTTGATATTGATAACACTTTTGGATGTATTGCTGTAAGGTTTCTTCTTTTCTCCTGT
>CM060341.1:24997573-25000073 GCA_030674155.1 Stramonita haemastoma | reverse complement strand
AATAATCGTAGGGGGATGGGACAGCCTGGTTACCAAGCAGATGGGTGACCATTTGCACGCCTTGGCTTCAGTACAGTCCCTCAGTTCACCCACCTGTCAATGGGTACCTGCCCTCTTTAGGGTCATGGAAGGTAAAGCAGTGAGGGAGAGGAGATGGGCGCCGCCCTCAATATGTTGGCCCCTAGAGAAGCTGAGGTTTCTGACGCCTCGCTCCCTTTCGACTGTGTAGGCTATGGGGACTCCTTTACCTTTATCTTTTTTATATATTTTTTATTAACCTTTCTATGGAAGCTACAAGCTACAGACTGCCCCGGGTTCGATTCCCGTCCGAGGGGATTTTTCCTCTGGAGCTAACATCAGTGCTGACTCCACTTTCCCCAAAAGTCTTTCGGATGAGACTGTAAACTGAGGTCCTATGTTCGAACGCACGCAGAACATTTTGAGCACACGTTAAATCCTGTTCCGCTTTTCGTAAGAGTAGGCCATTGTGTGCCAGTGTGAACAGATGACATAATTTACAAAACTGCATACACACAGGGACTGGATGTAAAAAAAAAAAGCATATGAGTGCTTATCCCATTATCCTCGATATAAAATAATGAATAAATAAATAGATAAATAAATAAACAAAAATATATCATCAAAACAACTTTTAAATAATCAACCGTCCGTTAACAGTTAAAGAGAAAGAACTCCAGACAAACGGTTGACCTTAAAGCACGAGTAGCTCCCCCTGGACTGAACAATTTTGGTTTTGTAAGTTGCTGGTTTTTTTAATTTTTTTATTTTTGGTGGGGGGGATGTTGTTTTTTTAGTTTCACAGGTACATAGTTTGAAACATAATTATCTGCTCACACGTTACAGTAGATATCAGCTTTTACTACTTTTTTCACCGTTACCTGTAACAATAGTGTACTCTGCGGAAATGTTTTCTGAAAGGGATAAACCTTTAAGGGGGACATAGCCCAGTGGTCGGAGCGACCGACTTATTTATTTATTTATTTATTGATTGATTGATTGATTGATTGATTGATTGATTGATTGATTGATTGATATCGAGGATAATGGAATAAGCTTCGTGGGTTGTTTTTTTTTACATCCAGTTCCCAGTGTGTATGCAGTTTATGTAAATCTTGTCATCTCTTCCCACCGACACACAATGGCCTACTCTTACGAAAAATGTAGCAATGTCTACATGTCTTACCTTCAAAATGGAGGATAGTGCATGTGTGTTGCTTGTTGCTTAAATTCGTTTTTTTTTATCATAACAAACTAAAGCACAGGGCTTAGACCATGTCTTTTATTTATCTTCTTTTTGTGAAATTCTTAAACAACGGTTTGGTATAGTATCTCAAGATTCTTTTAGAGTTTTGCAGTTAGTGTCCTTCATTTTGTTCGTTGCCCCTTTCCCCTATTGCCTATTATTCTAGGGTCTGTGTTAAGAGTTTTGTGTGCATTATTTAAAAAATACATTGCATTTGAAGCTGCTTATCAAATGATTTTTACTCCCACGAAAGAATGAATTGGAAACCTCATTCGCCAGAAGTATGTTAAGGTTTTTTGCTTTTGGGTTGCAAGTGTTATTAGTGGTTTCCATGTTCTTTCAGTATACTTCTTTTAGTCCACTTAAAAAAAATTGTCCCTCATCCAGTTCTGTTCTAGAATCCCAACTGGAAATGTACAAAGACTTGGACCAACTCTTATTACTACCAATTGCGATGGGTGCAGAAATGCTGACTGTCCCTTCAGAGAACGAGCAAAAATGACAAGTATCTGGTAACCAGTATTGCTTCCACTTTTACTTTTGTCTACCTTCCACCCTCTTTTTTGTCTGTCTGTCTGTCTATCTATCTATTTGTCTGTATGTCTGTCTGTCTGTCTGTATCTCTCTCTCTCTCTCTCTCTCTCTCTCTCTCTCTCTCTCTCTCTCTCTCTCTCTCTCTCTCTCTCTCTCTCTCTCTCTCTCTCTCTCTCTCTCTCTCTCTCTCTCTCTCTCTCTCTCTCCCAAGGCTCAATACTAGGCCCACTTCTATTTTGTATATATGTCAATGACCTTCCACTCCATATCAAAGACCCATGTCAGCTTTTTTGTGATGATACAACAATACATACTAGTCACACCAACATAGATAGAATATCAGTGTCATTACAAAAAAGTATTGACTCTCTTGAGAAATGGTGTCAACAAAACCATATGTCCCTCAATCCACAAAAAAACAAACTAATGCTTATCACCACAAGACAAAAAAGACAAAATCTGACAACTCCACTCCCCCCTGTATTCATAAACAAAACCCTAACTGAAGAGGTGGGCAATCACAAAGTCTTAGGTATTACAATAGACAATAATCTCTCATGGACAGCACATGTAACCAAATTGAGCAACACTGTGTCCACACAAGTCTATCAGCTTTGTAGAATAAAACACTTTTTAAACTTACATGCTAGAAAACTATTTTTACAGGCTTATATTTTGTCATCAATTAATTATTGCTCTACA
>CM060341.1:24985073-24990073 GCA_030674155.1 Stramonita haemastoma | reverse complement strand
CAAGCCCTGTTTAACTTCTGTAGAAGAGTGGCTTACACTAGCAGTGACAAGTGGCGTGGGAATAAGGATACCTAGCATGCATCCTATCTTTCGGATGATACTATAAACCGAGGCCCCGTGTGCGAACGCACGCAGAACATCTTGCGCACACGTTAAATCCTGTTCCGCTTTTCGTAAGAGTAGGTCATCGTGTGCCGGTGGGAACAGATGACATTTACAAAACTGCATACACACGGGGACTGGATGTACAAAAAACTATATGATTGCTTATTCCATTATCATTGATATAAAAGAATAAATAAATGAATAAACAAATAAATAAAAAAAATAAAGGTAGCAGCAACATTCCGACTTCGGAGATGTATGCTGGATGTGTTCGAGTCTATGTAAACCACAGAATGCTGACATAAATGACGGGATTTTTCGCGTGCATATTTGATCATCTGCATGTGTGTATAACTACGTCAACGAAGGGAATTAAGGCACTGGCAGGTCTGCACTTGAAATTGACCAAATAGTTCATAAATCTACCTACCCCTAATTCACCAGACACCGCTGAGACTCGAACCAGTGACTTCATGGACCCATGGGATTAATGCAGAACGGTCTTTAACCACTAGGAGGTGAATCCCTTCAGAAAAAAGTGTACCGATGATGTGTCCAGAAGCTAAGAGAAGTTTAGTCCAATCCAATCCATTTATGTTGTTTATAGCCCCACCGACCACACAGGCCATATCAATTGGTTGCTGAGTTGTGACATTGTCTTTGAAACCTAAAACACGTTAATTTTTATGGGCAGTTTTTTTGCAGATACTAACATTTAATTTTTTTTTCAAACTTGTTTTTATTTATTTATTTTACATTGCACAGTTATAAAGATATCAAAGATATAAACGATTTTGTTGAGAGAGAAAGGAGAGAGAGTGTGTGTGAGAGAGAGAGACAGACAGACTGACTGACAGAAACTAGCATTTAATTTTGTCATATTATTTTTTTTTCTTTTTAATGAAAAATATTTGTAGTATTTCACATTGGGTATCATCATCGCTAATTTGTTTCGTTTCACATCTGTACGTGGCAATTTTTCTCTGTAATAGACAGTTTAGGCACATCTTGTTCAATCCCCATTTAGTCTTTTTGTCTAGGCATAGCTGTATCTACTTTCCACTCCTGTTTTGTGCTTTAAAAAATCTGTCCATGATTGTTTTCTGATTAAATGACTGATCAAAAGGCACGTACACGTCGTGTTGTTAAAAGGTTTTCGTGTCGTTATTTGGATTTAGACGTTCAACTGCGCGAACCTGGTCAAAAAGTATCTGGAAAGTATCTTTAAACTGCTTAGCATGTCACTTAATAATTGTATTAACACAGACGGCAAAAAATACGATCCAAAATAATGGTAATTCAAAGTTTCGCTGTACTAAGACCACCAGCTTTCCTTAAGAAAAGCTGCTGAACTTTGACATACAATACAGTGATGTCGTTCTGTCTTCTCTAAAAGTGCTTTCGCTTCACCTAACCTTGTTTTCTTCACTTTCTGTTTAGATTTCAAACGACAAGCTTCAATTCTATTTGGGAGAGTGAAGACGGCATCAGTTTACCCTGTGGTTTCGAAGGCTATGAAAATGATTCTTGAGGTGTAGATCTTTGCATCAATATAGTATTCAGAGAACACGATTGATCAGATCAATGCTTGAACATTTTATGCTCTGGCTGTTCGAAACTAGCAAAGATAGTCAGTCCTTAACACACCTCTTTCCATCAATAGATTTTCCTCAGAAAGAAACATGAAGTAAGGGGAAGGAACGATGCCACAAGACAAAAATCCCAATTTCAGAGAGGACAGTGGATTGTGACAGGGAAATCGAAATTTTTGCTAGCATTGATCAAGCGTTCCAAATCAGCCATGAAAAGCTGTAAACATCTACCTCGCCGGCAGAAGGCACACAAAAGTATGACAAAAGTCACAAAACATCGTAAATCGGGGAAAACAACCTTTCCAAAAAAGCAAAACGCTGTCATAAAAACGAAAACCAAAAAGTTCAGCAACAAATGCTGCGTGACAAAAAATGACCTAGAAGGACTCACCAACCCATTGAAAAAGAAGAGCTCACCTAAGAACAAGCGCAAAGTCAGCAAGTTGGACTTAGCAAAAGACAAGACATTGATGAAAGATTGCAAAATCAGAAAATTGCACTCGCTAAAAAATCAAATTCTAGCCTCAAGAGAGCTCAAATCCTCAAGAGAGCTCAAATCCTCAAGAGAGCTCAAATCCTCAGAAAAGAAGAAAAAGAAGGCGGGGACAAAGAAAGACAGCAAGAAGGGGTGGACACGCCCTCACAGGAAGACGTCCAGAATGACCTGTGTCAAACTACAGAGGTTACAGACCCCCAAACTCCAGATGACACCCATCACACACAGCGACAGAAGGGTGAAAAAGATGCCAAACAATGCAGCATCAAGAAAAAAGAAACGTACAGAAATAGCAAACTTACAAAGAAAGAATGCAAAAAAATCTCCTTTGAAAAAAATCAAAGCCCAAAAAACCTCAAACGTGTCAAATAACGAAGCCTCAACAATGGACGGTCCTCAAGAAAAAGCAGACATGCAATTTGAAGAAACAAAGAACGAGTTGAATGAACAGGGCCTAGACAATGCAATGGAGGACTTCTATCTCACCATTGAACAAAGAAACCCCTGCGCTGTGCCAGGCTACGTCAACCTGTTCGAGGACCACCAAACCACGCCCCCCACAACAATAACACTCGACAGAAACTCACCCCAGCACTGCAGCGAATCAGACAGCCAGGGACTCACCTTACATAAAGACACAAGCGAAGAAGAAGAAGAAGACATCTCCGATGAGTCTTTAGACAGTTTCCCCATACCAGGTCAGTACGAAAGTGACCTGGACCTGGCTGGGACAACGCCATCAGATCACCAACTTGAACACTTCTTCGCAGACCAGTTCAACCTTCACGAGGAAACCTTTCCTCCTGAACAACGACCACACCAGCAGGAAGAAGAAAACCACAACACATCATGCTCTCCTGAAGACCCCCAAGCCCTCCTCAGTGACCAAGAGGAAGCAGAAGGAGACATGGAAGATGGTACGTACGGTGTGGTGTTGGCTGCTAGGGGCCTGGAGGCCTGGGTGTGCCAGAACAGGAACAACAACACGGGGATGGACGTTGAAGCAGCCAGGCGCAAGTCCTCCACCATGGGACCTTACCAGTCCTGCGTGGGTCAGTATGACCTGCTGGCCTTCAACTCTTCGCTCTGCCGCCTGAGGAGAAACTGATGGACCCCAAGTAAGTGTGGTGTATGTGTGCATGGATTGGATAGTTTTGTTTTTCTTCTTCTTTCATCTCCTTTTTCTTCTTCTTCTTTCTTTTTTTTTTTCTTTCTTCTTCTTCTTCTTCTTCTTCTTCTTCTGCTGGGAATCGAACCGAGAACTTAATGGTTTACTTGTTGGCAGGCGAATGTCTTAACCATATATATATATATATATATATATATATATATATATATATATATATATATATATATATATATATATATATGTGTGTGTGTGTGTATATATATATATATATATATATATACATATATGAAAAAGTATTATAAATATAATTGAGTGTGTGTGTGTGTCAAAGTGTGGTGTGTGTGTGTGCTTGTGTGTGGTGTGTGCATGTATGTGTGTGTGTTTGTGCGTGTGCGTGTGTGTGCACGCGCATGTACAATGACAGACTGCAGGAGGTGACACGATGAGAAACTGACAAGTTCTGCATCGTAATAGGTGGTTGAAATGAGGTCCTCTGATGTTCCTGTGATACCCAGCATGTCACTGAGGTCAGATGGACTCTGTCGAGTTCAGCTTACCCTTGAAACCCGTGGTCTAAATAAATAACCATGGTATCAATAAATAAATAAATAAATGAATAAGCATGAGTGCTTATTTCATTATCCTTGATAATTATAAAAGAATAAATACATAAATAAATAAATAAACAAACATGAGAGCTTTAAAAGAATAGTAGTAGTAGGCACCCATCAGTCTCGGAAGACTATGGAGTTGCGCTCTAGTCTTTAGAGCTCAAAGCCTGGGCATGTATGCATGGAGGGTAAGCTGCTAAAAGAAAAAATAATCAACTAATTATATATGCATAAATTCCTCTCAGATACCAGAAGTCGGAAGCCGACTTCCCCGCGAACGATCTGAAGCGGCTGATCAACGCCCTGGAGGCAGTGCTAGTGGAGTACAAGCATCAGGTGGAGACCACCCTCAACATGCTCCTCGACCTGTCCAATGTGCTGAAGAACATGAGAGGGGCCCTCTGTGACACCGTCACCCGCTCAGTCTCCTCACAGCCTGGCCTCGGTCAGTGGATAATGTGTTTTTTTGTATTGTGTACCACTTTATGTCACAGTAGATTTCTCTGCGTGAAATTCGGGCTGCTCTCTCTCCCCGGCGAGAGCGCGTCGCCACAAGTTGCAGCGCCTACCCATTTTTTTTTCTTTGTCCTGTATGCAACTGTATTTGGTTTCCCTATCAGAGTGGCTTTTTTCTACAGAATTTTTTGCCAGGGTCAACCCCCTTGTTGCCGTGGGTTCTTTGACGTGCGTTAAATAGTGATGTGTAACACACGGGACCTCGGTTTATCGTCTCAACCGAAAGACTAGCGCCCAGACCACCACTCAGGGTCTAATGGGTGGGAAAAAAGTTTCGGGCCCAAACGGGGTACGAACCACCACATACTCCGACCTGGACTTTTTGCTTTCCAGGCAAGGCGTGTTACCTCTTAAACCACCGATCCATTCAATAGTCAGGAAAGAGCGAAAGGTTTGGGGGGAGGGGGGAGTTTCAATCAACGGTTGTTGTTTTTTTTTTTTTGTTAATTCAGGTTGAATAAGCAATGCATTTGTTTTTGTTTTGTTTATCAAGCAATTTATCTAGGAACAAAAACAACGTCATCAAAAATATCAAGAATTTATATTTAGGA
>CM060341.1:24977573-24980073 GCA_030674155.1 Stramonita haemastoma | reverse complement strand
AAACAAACCCTCAATGTTTCTACTTAAAAGAGGCATCTCTCCCTTATTAAAATGGGGTCCAACCAACCGGTTAATCAGGTTAATATATATATATATATATATATATGTATTTATGTATGTATGTATGTATGTATGTATGTATGTATGTATGTATGTATGTATGTATGTATGTACTTTTTTTTTAATAGGAAAGAAAGGTGAGATCGGTGGTCTAGAGGTAACGCATCTGCCTAGAAAGCGAAAAGTCCAGGTCGGAAGTCTGCGGTGGTTCTGTCCCCGTTTGGGCCCGAAACTTTTTCCATTAGGCCATGAGGGGTGTTCTGGGTGCTAGTCTTTCGGATGGGACGATAAACCAGAGTCCCGTGCGTTACACATAATTATTTACCCCGCGTAAAAGAACCCGTAGCAACAAGAGAGTTGTCTCTGGCAAAAAAAAAATTGGCAGGGAAAAAGCCACTCTGATAGAAAATCAAATACAGTTGCAGATAGCAAAAGTTGGCGGAGGGGGAAAAAAGGCACAAGGCAGAAAAAAGGGATAGAAAAGAGGGAAATTCCAAGCAGAGATTGTTTAGAAGGTGGGTATGCTATTTATACTGACAGCACACCCCCCCCCCCCCCCCCCACGGGCAACCCCAACTGAGGGCATTAAGATGTTATAGTGCTTAGAAGTGTTCTCTTCATATTTTACTTTATCCATGACACAGTTTTCGCATAACAACCTGCACTCTCCATACAACACAAGGACCAGGGAAAAAATCCTCTCGAAAGTCAGAGTATGGCTGCCTAAACTATAGCGTGAGGAAGTTAGAAACAGCCATACACAGCACAATTCTGTCATTCAGAGTGTGCTGATAGCCTTAGAATGGTTTCGGGGATGTGTACAGTGAGACAAAGCACATATTCTAGATGACCCCCACCCCCACACACACCCTACCCCCCCAGGGTGTAAAGCAAAAGAATGCCTAACAATGACAAACACACAAAGACCCAGACCTTTGGCATACAGCTGGACTTAATAAACTATGTTACAGAACTACATCATGTTATGTGACCAGCAGTGATTTCTCAAGTAGTGACACGTGAGACACACACAGGCATGTGTTAGTTAGGTGACCCTTAAGAGTGTTAGTTAGGCTGGGGAGCGCCTAACGTACACCAGCTCCTTTCTTCTTCTTCTTCTTCTTCTTTTCTCATGACCGGGATGGTCGTGGAGGAGACATGAGAGACGATTCTGCAGCCAGCCGTCGCCATCCAGCCCTGTCCTCCGCCTTCCGAATGAGTGTTGGACTGTCCAAGGTGGGTCCACTCCTCGATGTTATCCATCCAGCTTTTGGTTTGTCTGCCTCGGCGTCTGCCACCTTCTAGCGTTCCTTGTAGGACTGTCTTTGGGGAGGGTGTTGTGGCGTGTGACATGGCCGAACCATGCCAGCTTCCTTTTCTTGACAGTGGCTAGTAGGGGGTTCCTTGAGGGCCTTTAAGCTCTTTTTTAAGTAATAATTCATCCTTTTTTTTTTCTTCTTCTTTGGCATTCAATTCCAAACGATGCAACCTGTTATGTCTTAAGCTACCCAGAATCAGCAGTCGCGGATAGCAGTAAGCTCATCTGCATTATCCAAGCCTGTCCGCTGCAACTCAGCCAAGGTGACGTCACGTGTGGCGTCATTTCGCAATATGACACCAAGGTGACGTACCGAGAGCATGAGGAGCTGATCAGCAAAATTGTGATCCTTCGCTCGACCACAGGGGATCCAGACGTTGACAAGAGTTTTTGGGTGAGTGGGTGTGGGTGGGTGTGTGGGTGTGGGTATGTTAGTGTGTGGGGGGGGTGGGGGGGTGGGGGGGGAGGGTGAGTGTGTTGGTGTGTGTGTGTGTGTGTGTGTGTGTGTGTGTGTGTGTGTAGGGGGGGAGGGGGGTAGTGTATGTTAGTGTGGGTGGGTGTGTTAGTGTAAGTGTGTGGGTGGGTGTAGGTGTGTTTTGTGTGTGTCTGTGTGTGGGAGGGGGGGGGGGAGCAGGGTATGTTTGTGTGGGGGGGGGGGTGGGTGGGGGGGCTAGTATGTGTTAGTGAGTGTGGGGATGGGGGGTGGGGGTGCTAGTGTGCGGGGGTGGGGGTGGGTGGGATGCGTATGTGTGCGTGTGTATTTTATTTTATTTTATTCTTTTATAGTTTATTTCCTCTTTTATATCAAGGATAATGGAATAAGCACTCATGTGCGTTTTTACATCCAGTCCCCGTGTGAGTATGTGTGTGTGTGCGTGGGTGAGTGGGAGGGTGGGTGGGTGTGGGTTTGTTTGTACGTGTGTGTGTGTGAGGGGGGTGGGGCAGTCTGAATGTGTGTGTGTGTGTGTGTGTGTGTGTGTGTGTGTGTGTGTGTGTGTGTGTGTGTGTGTGTGTGTGTGCACGAGCTTGCATTTATGTGTGTGCGTGCGTGAACGCACGCGTGTGTATATGTGGGTGTGGATGGGATGCTGTTTTTCTAGGATGTGTTTCAAATAGCCATTC
>CM060341.1:24972857-24977473 GCA_030674155.1 Stramonita haemastoma | reverse complement strand
TTTTCCCCCGGGGATTAACATCAGGGACCCCACTTCCCCAAAACTTTTGGGTTTTGACCCCTGAAAACCGGCCCGGTGCAAACGCCACAGAACTTTTTTGGCAAACTTAAAACCTTTTCCCCTTTTTCGAAAGAGTGGCCTTTTTGGGCCCGGGGAAGTTTGGCAAAGTTACAAAACTAATATTGGGGACTGGGAAAAAAAAAAAATTTACATTGCTTATTCCATTACCTTTGGAATTAAAAATTAAAAAAAAAAGGGTTTTTTCTTAACACAAGTTTTTTTTTTCAATTTTTTTTTATTTTTTTTATTTTTTTTACCCCTTTTAATTCACAGCAGGTTTCTTTTGTTAAAAAATTGGGGCTTTTTTTCCCCGGGGGGGGGTGCCCCCACAAGTGCAATCCCACCAAATCTTCTTTCGCAACTGTATTAGTTTTCCCAATCAAGTGGTTTTTACACATTTGCTAGGGACAACGCTTCTTTTTGCTGCGGGTTCTTTGACGTGCGCTAAAAAAATTTGAAAAACACTGGACCTCTTTTTATGGCCCTCATCCGAAAGACTACCCCCCAGGGTCACCACTCAGGGCCCTAATAGATGGGGGGAAAGTTTGGGCCCCAAACCGGGATTTGAACCACTGGACACTCCGACCCGGACTTTTCGCTTTCAAATCAGACGCGTTACCTCAACCACCGATCCACATATGAAGTTGATCTGGGAGATAGAAAACATCACAAAAACATGACTTTCAATGGCAGAACAGCAGCACAAAAACCCCCATAAATAAAACTTGAACACCCAGCCATTTGAAAATTAAATAATCTTTATTTTTTTAGGTTTAAGAGACTGAAAGCAGATTGTCCATACAGACGGTCATTCACATTTTGGGACTTTTTCCCCCCACACCCAAAACCTTTTTTTAATTACTGGTCAACAAAACCACAACCCTCACCACACATTATGCCATCACAACGATTCAAAACATGCTAAAGAGAAAATAAAGCAGAACTAATGTACAGTGAGGTTTGAAAAACCCCATTTTCGTGCCTCGTCTGTATCAATTTTTGAAACCAGCGACACAAAAATTATCACCACTAAAAAAGCTGTAAAGAAAAAGTTTCTTCGCATAATATACTACATTAACAGCACACAAAAATCCCTTTTTTTATTTTTTTGTTTGCTTTTTTAAATTCATATGAATCACGGAAATGAATTTATAATATAGGGAATAGTGCTGCACGAAATCACAAACAATAAAAAACCACCACCACCATTTCCACCACCCCACACATCTACAGGTCATTCTCTTCTCTATCTATACGCATTAAACACAAAAGCTTTGAAACTTCATTTATGAAATCACGAACAGTATACTAAAAACAAACCCAACAACAAACAACAAAAAAACACTTTCACAACCCCCCCCCCCCTCCCCCTTCCTGTGTACAAAACACACACCATCACCCCCCACCACCACCACCACCCCCCCCTACCAGTCTGGGTTGTGTTGTTTTTTCATGCCTGTTGATTTGCGTTCTGCGACCACAAGGGGCACATCAGATCCGGCACAAAAACTAACAACACAAACAAAAAACAACAAAACCAAGGTATTGCAGAAGTGTACCCTCAAACCTCAAAACTAACAATGTCCAGATTGTCCCAACAAAGACTATGCGTTGCCAGTTTGAAAATGGGAAGTTCAAAACAAAATGGGGCAAATACCTCCCCCCCTCAAACCCCCCCCCCCCCCCCCCCCCCCCCCCCCCCCCCCCCCCCCCCTATGGCCCAGGCCCAAAAGCTGTGTCAGTTATTGGGCATCAGCTATTCCAAGACCTACACTAAAATGGTGTTGTGTTGAAAATGTTGTGTTTTAGATTGCCCTTCACCCATGACAACTCGTTACAGAACAACCCCGCACTCTCCTTTAAAGGAGGGAAAAATCCTCTGAAGGTCGGAGTAAAAGGCTGCATATATGGTTGAAAACAGTCATAAACACGCAAACTTCTCACCTCAGTGTGCAATTTCAATTCACAGTGATTCCCAGGTAGGGATAGGAGTCAAGTCACTTCTGGGTGACCCTAAGTGTTAAGTTGGGGGAACGCACAACAACAACAACCCACCAGAGACATCACAATGATCAAAACAATGCGAAACAAAACCCATCAACGTCCCGGCAAAACGATAGCCACAAAAGAAAAAAAAAACCCCAATATACCCTACATCCCACCCCACTTCCACCCCCCCCCCCCCCCCCCCAAAAAAAAAAGTGAATAATAAAACAGCTTTAAAAAAAAAAATTTTAAAAAAACACAACATAGAAATGGCTCACGTCGCAATCAAAAAAAATTATATCTAAAAAAACACCTGAATCACATGTCTGTGTAAGGTAAAAAGGTAGCGATAAAAACATACCTGATAAATGAGTACTGTGTGGAGAATATCTCAAACACAAGTAAATAAACTGTTGAGTGAGAGAGAGAGAGAGAGAGAGAGAGAGAGAGAAGAGAGAGAGAGAGGAGAGGAGAGAGAGAGAGAGAGAGAGAGGGGGGGGGGGGGACCGAGACAGAGACAGAGACAGACAGAGAGAGAGACAGACAGACAAGACAGACAGAAGACAGACAGAGAAGAGAAGAGAAGAGAAGAGAAGAGAGAGAGAGAGAGAGAGAGAGAGGATGAGAGAGAGAGAGAGGGGGGGGGGGGGGAGAGGGAGAGAAATCAAATCAAATCAAATTCTTTTATTTCGAGGATATAATGAATAAGCACCCTTGTGCTTTTTTTTTTTACATCCAGTCCCCAGACAGACAGACATATAAAGAAAGAATTGTAAGAAAAATGGCATGGAAAGAGAGAACAACATTTTTTTTTTAATTCTAAAAAGAAAAAAAAAGTAAATTTTCGAGCACTGGTTTTCCAAGAGGCATAAACTCTGAAGCAGGGGGGGGGGGCACCTGTGTTAATTTGCTGTGACGCCGCTTGTTATTACTGTTGTTATTCTTAACGGTCTTATTGTATTGTATTGTCTTCACCTTCACCTTCAACCTGTCCCTTAGTCCTGCGGACCGTGGGGGCACTACTGAAGATTTTGCAACCAGCTTCCTCCACTACAATCCTCAGCCCTCCGTAGCAGATCGCTCCACCCAAGGCCTGTCCACTCTCTGATGTTGTCCTCTCGTCGTTCTCTCTGTATTGTATAACACTTGACATCACAGCAGATTTTGGGCTGCTCTCCTGGGGAGAGTAAGCGTAGAGAACAACCCTGTCAAGTAGTCTCAAAGCGGATGCACCTCCACAGCAGCAGCATTACATCATCCTCATCATCATTGATCATCGTGCAATAATAGTAATTCTCTTTTCCTGTCTGCATGTGTATTTTTTGTTTCCCTATCAGAGTGGCGCGTTTTTTTTTCTACAGAATTTTTCCAGAGCAACTCTCTTGTTGCTGTGGGTTCTTTTATGTAAGCTAAATGCGTGTGTTGCGCACGGGACCTTAGTTGATCATCTCATCTGAAAAACTTAGCATCCAGACTATGACTCTTGATCTATAGTGGATATGGGAAGAAAAGTTTTGAGGACAAACGGGGATCGATTCACCACATGCTTCGAACCTGAACTTTTCGCTTTCTAGGCAGGTGTGTTACCTCTAGACCAGTAATCCATGGGAACTACAAGGGCCCTCCCTATAAGGGCCAGCAAAAGTTCACACAAAGACCATTTCAGTAGCCCCATTCTGACTTTTGGGGGATAGTTTCCAGCTTTTTCAATACAGAATCTCTACTTTCATTGGTTATATCTTGAAATTTTCTCTCAGACTTTTTAAATCATACCAAAAGTTGTGAGTTATCAATGACATCATTATCCCAAACCTAAGAACCAAGGCATTACTTTTGTCTGAACCGCAAAATTATCATGTATCGTGCCAGAAAATAAGCTAGCAAGTAATCAAAGACAACAACAATAATATAATAAAAAAAAAAAAAGACAACTAAAAAACAAACAAAAAAAGGAGACAGCAGTAACTCAAGGCACAGAGAGGTCGCAAGCAAGACACCACCCCCCCCCCCCCCCCCCCCCCCTCCATTAAAAAAAAATCAGACAGATAAGCACAAAAGTGAAGCGCATTTTACAAAAAGGGGGACAAATAATTTCTTAGATCTTTCCAGTGCGTGCCTTGCAAAAGCTCTACCATACCATACCATACCATACCATGCCATACCATACCATACCGTACCGTACCGTACCGTACCATACCATACCATACCATACCATACCATATTGCTTATAACCCTACTGACCACAAAAGCCATATCAGGGCTGTCACCTCATTCAGTTTCAGTGGCTCCAGTAACTTTCAACTTCAGATTCAAAACCAACACCTCCTTATATTTTCAAAGATCTAACAACGTCCATCTAAAAAATTTTAAAAAAAAAAAAAAAAATTAAATGCCACAATACCTAAATTATTTCATTCCTTAAGACTGATAAACCAGGCTGTACTGAGGACGCCAGCCTTCCCACTTAATTCATCATCCCCAGATTACAAAAGAAAAGTAAAAAAAAAAAAATAATTAAAAAAAGGATAATAAGTATTTTAATCTCTTCTGATAAAAATATGTTATTCAAA
>CM060341.1:24957857-24970357 GCA_030674155.1 Stramonita haemastoma | reverse complement strand
ATGTATATATATGAATATATATAAGAGAGAGAGAGAGGCAGCGATTATATATAGATAAGTTATCAATATATATATACATACACACACACACACACATTTTCCTCATTTTCTTTTGTAAGCAACGCTCAAACTCTTTTTCCCTAACTACAACAACAAAACCACACTTTCAATAACAGAAGAAAAAAAAAATCTTGTCTCACACACAATCTCCTACAGTCATTTCTGACAGCCACAGAATCTACTGCATTCTTTTTTTTTTTCTTTTTTTTTTATTCATGGAGTGGTTACACAAAACGGGCAGTTTTGTAAGTTATTCTACTCTCAATAGGTAGCCAGTGGAGAAGACAATGGAAGATCATAGAGAAAGAAACTTGAGCTGTGTTGCAAGGCTCTGAGTATTTTTCGTTGCCTCAGTAGTAAGAAGCTAGCTAGAGCCGCCACAAAGACAGAATTGTAGCAACAGGTAATAAGTGACACTCCACCACGAAATGAGTCACTTTGTACATGACCCTTTTTTTCTGCTAGGAGCCATTTTAGGCAGGTGGGGGTCATGATTTTGATTTTGATATTTTGATTGATTCTGAAACTGTAGCCATTCTTCTACTTTGTACTGAAATATCAAGGTGTATGTTTGTTTGTTTTTGCTTTAAGAACACGTTTTAAAATACCAAAGCGCTCATTCTGACCACCTATCATGATGCTGAACTTGCCCATTTCTCATTTTGTCACTTCCCCGCAATCTATCACTTCAATGTGTGTTAACTTTTCATAAAATTGTCTGTTTTTCAATTTGTTTTCTATATTGAATAGCATTTGATAATAATAAAATTGCAGTTTAATTAATACCATGTCAATAACTATAAAATTGATCTGTGGTGCAATGTGACTCATTATGTAGTGGAGCATCACATATAGATACATGTAACACAGGGAAGGTAGGTTCGCTACCAGCTCTCTAACAACCTTCCAGCTACAAAGCACAATCAGAACAGCAGGGAATATGGTCTCCATAGAGTGGCTGTATACATTCTACAGTTCACTGTAAAGGCAAAGTGTATAATTATTGGGAGAACTCAGAACTAAGGTAAAGCTAAAAAGGTAAAGGTGTCCCATAACCCTTGTGGTTGTAGGGGAGCGAGGCGTCAGAAACCTCAGCTTCTCTAGGGGTCAGCATGTTGAGGGCGGCGCCCATCTCCTCTCCCTCGCTGCTTTACCTTCCCTGACCCTAAAGAGGGTAGGTACCCATTTACTGCTGGGTGAGCTGGGGGAACTGTACTGTAGCTAAGGCACGAAAATGGTCACCCATCCAATTGGTAACCACGCTCTATGCTGCTTAACTTGACTAGGGACAGCAAGCACTCTGACCACTTAGCTATCCCGTAACCCAATTCAGAGCTACTTCCAAAAAAAAAAACCAGAACCTTGCATGCACAATTCACTGGTGTGTCCCGATTTAGAAACACAGGGTTGCGCTCAGCTCTTTCCACATGGGAGATAATTATAACTCCTCTGTCACATTTAAAGTAATTTATATCATACAACACATCTCCTCAAAACAAAATGATAGAATCCTTTATAAAACGCATGTCCTAGCACAAACAAACATATGAACTATCAGCCAAAAAAAAAAAACCACATGAACTATCTCAAACACACAAAGACATAAACTACCCCTACACAAAACAAGCAAACAACCAGCAAAACATCCAAGGAAAAAACTAAAAAAAACAAGCCACAACACAGTCTTTTAATCCTAAGAACAAACTAAAATCTGAAGAAAAAAAAATCAAATCAAATTTTTTTTTTTAAATCAAGCTAAATACATAAAAAAATAATCCCAAACTTTTATGCCACAAAATGTGAATTTAAAACAACAACATCTCACACACACACCCCACACACACACACACACACACACACACACACACACACACACACACACACACACACAAGTTAAAACAATTACTTACAAGGGAAAAACCCAACCCATACTCGTGCACAAAAGAAAAAAAGAAAAAAAGCTGCATGAATTCAATGTGCAAGACAATAAATAATATTTGTTCTTACAACTGATATGCACCTGAATGTGTTAACACAGAATGTACCAACATGATGATGAGATCCTTGTATGATTCTATCAAGTTTTCTACACACACCCCCACCCCCCCTCCACCTATCCCCTTCCCCTCTCTCTCTTTCAGTCTGCCTCTCAGCTCATCTCTTAAGTCTGTCTGAAACGGGGGAGGGGGGGAGAAGGGAGAGAGCCTAGCAGTAGAGCATTGCTCTTAATATTTGACAGCCTAGGATCAATCTTTCATCAAGATATCTGTTTAAAAGATTTTTTTCCCCCTGGAGTCAACATCAATACTGACTCTACTACCTCGTAACTCCTTTGAATGAAGACTGTAAACCAAGGTCACGCAAGCACGCACGCAAAACATCTTGAGCACAGGTTTAAAACCAGTTCTGCCTTTCAGAAGAGTAGGCCATTCATGCTGGTAAGAACGGATGACACACAAAAATAGATATGATAAAACGCCTGCACATTGGTGTCGAGTTTAGACATCATCCCCAAAAATCAGAAAGTAGCTATCTTAACTGTTTCCCTACAGGTAACCTGCTATTGATAGAGGAACAAATACAGTTGCACGCAGGAAAAAGAAAAAAAATGGGTAGGCGCTGCACTTGTGGCGACGCACTCTCCCCGAGGAGAGCAGCTCGAATTTCATGCAGAGAAATCTGCTGTGACATAAAGTGGTACAAAATACAACAACAACAAAAAAAAAAAGGATAACCAACCATCTACTAACCCGTCTCTATGTATCACCCACTACTGGGTTACGGTAGCATACAAACGTGCACAGTGCAGTGGCAGTGTACTGGGGAAATTTTTTTTTTTTCTTAACGTAGTAATAGTGTTAACCTTTTCCCTACGAGTAACCTGCTATAGGGTAACCAACCATACATTAACCCTTCCCTCCGTATCACCCACTACTGGGTTACGGTAGCATACAAATGTGCACAGTGCATGTGTACTGGGAAAGAGGGGTTCTCTACCTTAATGTAGGGATAATGTTAACCTTTTCCCTACGAGTAACCTGCTATTGGGCAACCAACCATCTACTAACCCTTCCCTATATATCACCCACTGCTGGGTTACAGTAATATACAAATAAGCACAGTGCATGCACACTGGGAAAGAGGGTCTCTCTCCCTTAACATAGGGATGATGTAACCCTTTTCCCTATGGGTAACCCACTGTAGGTTAACCAACCATCAACTAAGCCTTCCCATTGTACCACTCACTACTGGGTTACAGTAATATACAAATAAGCACAGTGCATGCACACTGGGAAAGAGGGGCTCTCTCCCTTAACGTAGGGATAGTGTTAACCTTTTCCCTATGGGTAACCTGCCATAGGGTAACCAACCAGCTACTAACCCTTTCCCCATATCACCCATCAGTGGGTTACGGTAGCATACAAATGTGCACAGTGCATGTGTACTGGGGGAAAAGGGGTTTTTTCCCCCTTAACATAGGGATAGTGTTAAGAGTGGACAAACAGTTGCCTACACAAAAATCTCACCATTGGTGAACGTTGGGGTTCTAGCTGAGATACAAGGAAAAAAAAAAAAAAAAGTCTGCCTATTTGTCTGTCTGTCTGTCTGTCTGCCTGTCTATCTGTCTGCCTGTCTCCCCTCACACACAAACATACATGTTTTCTCTATTTCTTGGGGTCTTTTATACAAACATGAGTTTGTGAGTGGTGCTATTTTACCTGTTGTGGAATAAAACAAAAAAACTCAGCCCATTTCAACAGTCATATCTAAGCTGTAACTGATATGTCTAGAGACAAGTGTTTTGTACTCTATTGTATTGTTTTGTATTTGCATTGTAATGTACTGTATTGAACTGCATTGTATTGTACTGTATTGTATTATGTTATATTGTACTGCATTGTATTGTATTGCATTGTAATCTATTGTAATGTAATGTGTTGTGTTGCAATGTAATATACTGTATTGCATTATGTTGTAATTGTATTTTTGTATTGTAATGTGTTGTACTGTATTGTAATGTCTTGTATTCTAATGTATTGCAATGCATTGTATTACATTGTATTGTTTTGCATTGTGTTGAATTGATTTTTAATTGTATTGTATTGCATTGTATTATGTTGCATTGCATTGTATTGTAATTGTACTACATTGTATTGCTTTGCATTGCATTGCATTACATTGCATTACATTAAATTGTATTGTATTACATTATATTACATTGTATTGTATTGTATTGTATTATGTTGTATACTACTTTCAGCCACAGCAGATTTCTCTGCGTGAACTTCAGACCGATTGTGCTGGGAGAGTTTATTACCACAAAAAAAATCAGCAACATCCAATTTTTTTTTCAAAACAAAATTTCCTGTCTGCATGTGTATTTGTTTCCCTCTAATGGTAGTTTTGTTTCCTACAGAACTTTGCCAGGGACATCTCTCTAAATATGTCACTGTTCCATTACCAAGGAAACTAAGGTCTTAGTCACAGTGTCATGTAAACCTTTGATACATCTCGATTTATGAATCACTTTTATTTTATTCACTCATTTATTCTTTTATATCAAGGATAATGGAATAAGCACTCAGGTGCTTTATTTTTTACATCCAGTCCACCTGTGTATGTGTGGTTTTGTCAATTTTGTCATCTCTTCCAACCAGCACACAATAGCCTACTCTTTCAAAAAGTGGAACAGGATTTATTGTGTGCGCAAGATGTTCTGCGTGTGTTTGCACATGGGGCCTGGTTAATTGTCTCATCTGAAGGACATTTGGGGAGAGTGGAGTCGGCACTGATTTTAACTCCAGGGGAAAAAAATCCTCTTGAACAGGATTTGAACCTGGGTCATCAGATTGCAAGTGCAATGTTCTAACCACTAGGCTATCCTGTCATGGTTTGTCTGCTCCTTCAAAAGTCCACTTACGGTTTGAACGGGTCTACTACTACGGTTCAGTTCATTATGATCCTATTTCAGAGCTATACGGTTCACCCCCTTCCAAAAGTCACAATTTTGGTATTGTTAATTATAATCCTATCTCAGAACTATATGGTTCCATCTCATTCCAAATGTCTCAATTTTGGTATTGTTAATTATGATCCTATTTTAGAGCTATCTGGTTCCATCTGATTCCAAATGTATCAGTTTTGGTTTTGTTAATTATGATCCTATTTCAGAACTATATTGTTCAGTAAATTATGATCCTTTTTCAGTTATATGGTTTATTAATTATGATCCTATTTCAGAGCTATATGGTTCAGTAAATAATAATCCAATTTCAGTTATATGACTCCATCTGACAGTTTTCTTAATGTTAATTATGATCCTATTTCAGAGCTATATGGTTCCATCCCATTCCAAATGTCCCAATGTTGTCAGTTAATTATGATCCTATTTCAGAGTTATTTGGGTCAGTAAATTACGATCCTATTTCAGACCTGTATGGTTCAGTAAATTATGATCCTATTTCAGACCTGTATGGTTCAGTAAATTACGATCCTATTTCAGACCTGTATGGTTCAGTAAATTATGATCCTATTTCAGACCTGTATGGTTCAGTAAATTACGATCCTATTTCAGACCTGTATGGTTCAGTAAATTACGATCCTATTTCAGAGTTATATGGTTCAGTAAATTATGATCCTATTTCAGACTTATATGGTTCAGTAAATTATGATGCTATTTCAGAGTTATATGGTTCGGTAAATTATGATCCCATTTCAGAGTTATATGGTTCAGTAAATTATGATCCTATTTCAGAGTTATATGGTTCAGTAAATTATGATCCCATTTCAGAGTTATATGGTTCAGTAAATTATGATCCTATTTCAGAGTTATATGGTTCAGTAAATTATGATCCTATTTCAGAGTTATATGGTTCAGTAAATTATGATGCTATTTCAGATTCATATGGTTCAGTAAATTACGATCCTATTTCAGAGTTATATGGTTCAGTAAATTATGATCCTATTTCAGAGTTATATGGTTCGGTAAATTATGATCCCATTTCAGAGTTATATGGTTCAGTAAATTATGATCCTATTTCAGAGTTATATGGTTCAGTAAATTATGATCCTATTTCAGTTATATGGTACACTAAATTCTGATTCTATTTCTGTTATATGGTTCCATCCAACAGTTTTCTTATTGTTAATTATGATCTTATTACAGAGTTATGTGGTTCAGTAAATTACGATCCTATTTCAGAGTTATATGGTTCAGTAAATTATGATCCTATTTCAGAGTTATATGGTTCAGTAAATTACGATCCTATTTCAGAGTTATATGGTTCAGTAAATTATGATCCTATTTCAGAGCTATATGGTTCAGTAAATTATGATCCTATTTCAGAGCTATATGGTTCAGTAAATTATGATCCTATTTCAGAGCTGTAGGGTTCAATCCTACTCCAAATGTCACAGTTTGTTACTGTTAACCAACCATTACCCAATTTCCCATTACCTGCACTAAAGCCATCTAAGAAAACAGCTGCTAGTGAACGCAAAAAACCAAGCCAGGCCAGACAGCAAAGTGTTCAGACACAAACATGCACGCAAGCATGCGTGTGTATGTGTGTGTGTGTGCGCGTGCGTGCATGCGTGCGTGCGTGCGTGCGTGTACATTTGAATTTGCTGAAACTATTTATTGTCATTGGTTGTTTGTGTGTTGTGTGGGTCGAGTGCAAGCGCTTTGATTTTTTTTTTTTTTGCAAGATAAAGCGCTATATAAATTCCATGTATTATCATTTTTTTAAAATAAATTATTATTATTATTATTATTATTATTATTAGTCTAAGTGTGGTCAGTTTTAACTATTACTGGCACCAGCTGGACTGGGGGAGATAGATAGATAGCTGAGAGGAGCTGAAAGTGTGGGGGAAACTGACAGCTGTGTCCCAAATGTTGTTTGTTACACTCACTGGAAATTTGGTACATTCTGACACACTAGACCCCCACCCCCCCCCCCCCCCCCCCCCCCGACACATCAGCCCCGCCACCCCCCACCCCCAATCCCCCCTGAGTGACTTGTTAGAACCCCTTAAGAGGCTTTTATGATACAGCAAGGAAAAAAAGAGTCATCATTCATTTTGCACGAGAGAGAGAGAGAGAATCTACACACACGCCAGTACTGAGCACAACTTGATGTTACTTGACTAAAAGAACAGTTCGTCACTTTATTCAACCGATTTCCCCAATCTACCATTCTGCCAGTTAATAAATATGAACTCTGAATACATTGCGCACAAACTGAAAACAACAACAATCAAACCAAAAAAAAAAAAAAAAGAAAGAAATATCAAATGAAGGAAAAAAAAAAAAAAAAAACCACTTGATCATTCTTGCATGAAATCACACATTCTAATTTCTTTCTTTTTTTAAATCAATCGAAACACAATGAAAACAAAATCCCTGAAATTAGCTGAATAGATAAATACCAACTAAAATATCAATCACACAAATATAAAAAAACAATGATCATTTTACCCATCATCATTCCATCACCAATATACGAATAAAAATAAAAAAAAGACTCCAACATCATAATAATATACATAACTTCATCTGAACACAATACGACCCAACCACATCAACACCATCCCATATAATGCAACATCAGCAACATGAACACAGCAAACATGCAAACAACCATTCTTGGGGAAACTATGTAACAGGGGGCTGGGAAAAAAGAGTACATTCCATTCAAAACTACTCTGAGAATTCCATTGCAAACATTTTTTTTAAAACTTGATTAGCTCTTAGTCAATAACAACAACAAAAAATCAGAGAGAAATTAAAGATGTAAATATATATATATATATATATATATATATATATATATATATATATATATATATATATATATATATATATATATATGACACTCCACCAAGCAATGAGTCACTTTGCACGGATCCACTTTTCTGTTAGGAGCCGTTAAAGGCAGGTGAGGGTAAAGTTGTCAATTTTCAGGTTTTGATTGATTATACAACTACAGCCTTTACTCTGCCTTGTACTGAAATATCAAGGCATAATTTTGTTTCCTTCTGCTTTAAAATGTGTTTTAAAATACCTAAGCCCTCATTCTGACCATGCTAAACTTGTCAGATACTCATTTTGTCACGTCCCGCAATCTATCATTTCAATTTGTAATAACATTTTTTAAATTTGTCCAATTTTCAATCTGTTTTCTTTTTGTATTGTATAGCTATTTTATTGCAGATTAGTACCTTGTGAATAACTCAAAACTGACCTCTGGTGCAATGCGACTCATTATGTGGTGGAGCATCACATATGAATAAACTTTCTTCTTAACCCTTTCAGAACCTACAGACCGTCAACTGGCATCCTATGCAAAGTGCTTCCCCAATGCCATAAAGCTGTCCGCTGACATTCAGCAGCTGATTGATTGATTGATTGATTTATTCTTTTATATCGAGGATAATGGATAATAAGAACACCAGTGAGGAACAACAAAACCGACTTCTTCATGGGATGGGTGCTTGCACCCACACCAGCTTGTCCCTAAAGACTATATTGCCATGAGGACATAAACTCACCCTTTTCCCAGCAGTTATTCCCCTTCTTGTGTGTCAAAAAAGTTCCTTGCAATCCCAATAACTGAAACTGGTCCAGGCCAAACAGGTCCATCAGTGACTGATCTCGGCTAAGTACAACGGCCTATGTTGAGTTGTGTTGTTATGTTGGAAAACATGATATCGAGATTGTCTTCAGCCATGACAAGCTCTTACTAGCATAACAACCACCACTCTTCTCTTCAGAAGAAAAAAAAAATCCTCTGATATCGGAGCATGGCTGCCTACAAGGCAAGGACCTGGAAACACAAACTTTTCATCTAATGTGTACATTCTATCTCACACTGATTCCCAGGCTTGGATAGGGAAGGGGAGGGGGGGGGGGGGGGGGGGGGGGGGGGGGGGCCAATGGTTAGAGCGCTAAACTGATAATCTGACATCCTAGGTCCAAGCCACCACCAAAGACGCCCATTCAAGGGGACTTTTCTCCTGAAGTTAACATCAGTGCTGACTCCACTGTACCCGGAAAAGTCCTTCAGATGAGACTATAAACTGAGACCCAGTGTGAGCACATGCAGGACATCTTGCATTCACCCACGGTTAACACCCGTTCTGCCTTTCAAAAGAGTAGGTCATGGTATGCTGGTAGTAATGGATGACAACATTTGTTTACAATACACGCTGGTGTCATGTGTTAGACTTCATCCCTGAAGTCAGAATGCAGCTTCCTAAATGGTGAGAAAACAGCTGCATGCACAAAATCTCACCATTAGTGAAGTTTGGGGCGCTAAAATAAAAAAAATATATATATAATTTTTAAACCCCCCAAAATTACCAGGAGGGATAAGTGAGTTAGAATGCGTATTTTTGGCAACCTTTAGAGTGCTCTGTAAGAGAACGTAGAAAAACAACAGCAAAATAATTAAAAACTAAGCCCAGTTTCACAATCCTCATTCTTCTTCTGAGTTGCCTGGCCAAGAATATTCACTCAGTTTCCTGAAAAACTATTTTTTAAAATCTTTTTTTTTTTTTTTAAAACACCAACAACCTTCAAACTACAACAAAAACACCATCCCTGAGGAAAAATCGGGGAGTTGGGAGTTCCCAGGGCGGAAGGCCAATATGGCAACATTCTGGCAGCTCCTGAGATGGCACTGGAACCATTCACATTGGCAATTGCCTTTCCAGTGGACTATTAAATTTTTAGCAACGTGGAGAGGGGGAGGGAGGGGGGGGGAGTCTACTACATGGGTAACAGCTTGCTCTCCTTACTTACCCAGGCTTTGCACTCTAGAGCCTAGAGCATAACTCCACCGAGACGGACAGATGCCTACATCTATTACAGTTCTCAATTCCTAAAAAAAATTTCACGGCACTGAGGGAAGCACTTCTTTACATTTCATTGTGGCACTGAAAGGGTTAAACAAAACCTTGTGACCGTGAAAATGACTTTTTTGAAAATCAATGTAGTTAACAGACATTTGACAAACTGCTCTCAGATTCAAGTTACATTGCAATGGGTTCAACAACTGCTGAGGTGTTTTTCTGTACACAGGCAGAAAGATTCCACATTTACACACACACACACGCATTTTTTCTTTCATATGAAGATGTTTGAGCATGAGCGTTTGTGTGTTCACACACACACACAACACACAGAGCACTTAAGCATTTTTTTTCTAAAACACATATATATGAGCATACATGCATGCGCGCGCACACACGCACGCACACACACACGGATGCACACACACACACACACACACTCACAAGTATGTACATGTATACACATGACACACACATTCCACATTCATTGCCTTTTCAATCACAAATCACATACACACACACCCACACACTCTCTCTCACACACACACACACACACACACACACACACACACACACACACACACACACACACACACACACACACACCACACACTCACAAGTATGTACATACACATAACACACACATTCCACTTTCATTGCCTTTTCAACCACAAATCACATACACACTCACCCACACACTAACACATACACACACACACCCCCAAACACACACACATACACACCCACACACACACCCACACCACCACACACACACCACACACACACACCCCACACACACCCCCACACACCCCCACACACACCCCCACACACACACCCCTCCCCACACACCCCTCCACCCACCCCACCCTCCCCACCCACCCCAACCCACACCACACCCCCACACACACCCCCCCCCACCCCACACCACCCTCCCACCCCCACCCCACCCACCCCCACACCCCACCACCACCCTCCTACACACACACCCCTTACCCCCCCCACCCCCACCCCAAAACTCTCTCAACACCTCTCACGAACTGTCGATCGGCAACGGGTGCCCCTCCGTGTTAAACACGTACTGGTCCAGCGAAATCAGGCGAGGGTCGTCGCTGAACAGCAGGTACAGGTACTTGAGCGTCTCCGACAGGAAGAAGCTCTCCATCTTGTCGCGGAAGCGGGGGTTGCCCGCGTCGCGCACGTTGCTGATGGAGGAGTAGCCGCCGTCGGGGACCTTGGTGTGCTTCTCGAAGGCCTGGAAGATCTGCCAGCCCCAGTCCCGGTACTTCTGGTTGCCCGTGATGCGGTACAGGATGAAGAGGCTTTCCACCGTCTCCGGGCGTAGGAGGTTGTGGGCGTCCAGCGGCTGTTTTGGGGTAGTGTGGGAAGAAACGTTGGCGTGAGTGAGTTAATGGAAGAAACGTTGGCGTGAGTGAGTTAATGGAAGAAACGTTGGCATGAGTGAGTTAATGGAAGAAACGTTGGCATGAGTGAGTTAATGGAAGAAACGTTGGCATGAGTGAGTTAATGGAAGAAACGTTGGCATGAGTGAGTTAACGGAAGAAACTTTGGCATGAGTGAGTTAATGGAAGAAACGCTGGCATGAGTGAGTTAATGGAAGAAATGTTGGCATGAGTGAGTTAATGGAAGAAACGCTGGCATGAGTGGGTTAATGGAAGAAACGCTGGCATGAGTGAGTTAATGGAAGAAACGCTGGCATGAGTGGGTTAATGGAAGAAACGTTGGCATGAGTGAGTTAATGGAAGAAACGTTGGCATGAGTGAGTTAATGGAAAAAACGTTGGCATGAGTGAGTTAATGGAAGAAAGTTGGCATGAGTGAGTTAATGGAAGAAACGTTGGCACGAGTGAGTTAATGGAAGAAACGCTGGCACGAGTGAGTTAATGGAAGAAACGTTGGCATGAGTGAGTTAATGGAAGAAACGTTGGCATGAGTGGGTTAATGGAAGAAACGTTGGCATGAGTGAGTTAATGGAAGAAACGTTGGCATGAGTGAGTTAATGGAAGAAACGTTGGCATGAGTGAGTTAATGGAAGAAACGCTGGCATGAGTGAGTTAATGGAAGAAACGCTGGCATGAGTGAGTTAATGGAAGAAACGCTGGCATGAGTGAGTTAATGGAAGAAACGCTGGCATGAGTGAGTTAATGGAAGAAACGCTGGCATGAGTGAGTTAATGGAAGAAACGCTGGCATGAGTGAGTTAATGGAAGAAACGTTGGCATGAGTGAGTTAATGGAAGAAACGCTGGCATGAGTGAGTTAATGGAAGAAACGTTGGCATGAGTGAGTTAAAACGGTCAGTTTTGAGTACTTGTATACATGTGTGTACTTGAATACTTGTGTAACAGGTTGTGAGCGTCCAGCGGCTGTTTGGGTAGTGGAAGAATGTTGGCATGAGTGAGTTAAAACAAGTCAGTTTTTAATACTTGTATACATGTGTGAATATCTTGTGCACAGATTTTGGGGTTGTTTTTTCTTTTCTTGTGCACACGTTAAAACCTGTTCCGCTTTTTGGAAGAGAAGACCGCTGTGTGCTGGTGGGAATGGATGACAAACACACACACACAGGA
>CM060341.1:24950357-24955357 GCA_030674155.1 Stramonita haemastoma | reverse complement strand
AATGAAAAGGGTGTGTATGTGTGGGGGGGGGGGGGGGGGGGGTAGGAGAGTGTGTGTGTGTGTGTGTGTGTGTGTGTGTGTGTGTGTGTGTGTGTCTCTGTGTGTCTGTGTATATTTGTGTGTACTGCTCATTTTCTCTACCAATGCAAAGCATCACAGAGGATCTTTGCTACTCCAGAAGAAAAAAAAAATTTTTAATAAAAAACTAACCACCATCCCATTCCACCTCCACCTCAATTCTACCCTCTCCCTCTCTCTCATCAATCCCCCCTCCCCTGCACCCCCCACCACCCCACAAACCCCCCAACCCCACACCCCTACCCCCCTCCCCACCCTTAATCCTCCCTACCCACCACCACCCCCTACCCCCCCACCACCCACCAACCCCACCCCACCCCACCCCACCCCCACTCCAAAACAGACAACAAAACGTACACATTGAGTTTTTTCCTGCTCTGGATCCACTGCTTGAGGAGATACTCGTAGTAGCTGTCTCCCCACCCACCTCCAACACACACCCCCACCAACCCAACCCCCCCATTTCCCACCAACCCCCCCTCCCACCCAATCCCCCCCCCCCCCCCACAAGAGTGCTTATTCCATTATCCTCGATATAAAAGAATCAATCAATCAATCAACCAAACCAGACAACAAACGTACACATTGAGTTTTTTTGCCGCTCTGAATCCACTGCTTAAGAAGGTACTCATAGTAGCTGTCTCCCCGCGTCCACCTCAATTCTACCCTCTCCCTCTCTCTCATCAATCCCCCCTCCTCTCCACCCCCCACCACACCCACCCCAACCACCCCTCCCCAACTCCCACCCACCCCTCCCACCACCACCACCCTCCCACCCCCCCTACCCACCCCAATCCCCCCCCATCCCACCCCCAACCAGCATGCACACAGGTGTCGTGTTTAGACACCATCCCTGAGGGGAGAAAATAAAAATAATGGGTAGGTGCTGCACTTGTGGGGGGGAACGTGCTCTCCCCGGGGAGAGAGAGAGAGCAGCCCGAATTTCACGCAGAGAAATCTGCTGTAGTGACATACAGTGGTATAAAATAAAATAAAACAAAACGTACACGTTGAGTTTTTTGCCGCTCTGGATCCACTGCTTGAGGAGGTACTCGTAGTAGCTGTCGCCGCGTGCCCCCAGGGTGATGGTGGCGGAGGTGCGGAAGTTGCCGCTGTTAGCGTTGATGAAGATGGGCACCAGCCCGCTGACCTTCGGAAGGTCGTGCACATGCATCGACACTTCGTGCACAATGTCCTGGAGATGGAGGAGGACGGGAGAGTTCAGGGGGGTCATGTGAGAGTGAGTGAGTGGGGAGTGTGGGTTTTTGTTTTCTTTTTGTTTGTGGTTGAATTTTTTTTTTGCTCCCTCTCTCTAGTAACCCTCTCCCCTACACACACACATGGACAAATATACATAACCACACTCACACACATGCATGCACACACACACACACACACACACACACACACACACACACACACACACACACACACACACACACACACACTCACTCACACACACACTCACATGGACACACACACACACACACACACACACACACACACACACACACTCACACTCACACACACACACACACTTGCTAGGGATTTTCTGCTTTGTTTTTTGTTGGGTTTTTTTGTTTGTTTCGTTTTTTGTTGTTGTTGGGGTTTTTTTTCTTTTCTTTAGATAGATGGCTTGATGGAAAAAAGCAAATCGATGCTTATTCAATGTACCATCTGGAAATAAAAATTTGATTTGATTTGATTTCACACACACACACACACACACACACACACACACACACACACACACACACACACACACACACACACCACACACACACACAACATACACACACACACACACACACACACACACACCACACACACACACACACACAAACACACACACACACCCAAAAACACACACACACACACAAACACACACACACACACACAAACACACACACACACACACACACACACACACACACACACACACACACACACACACACACACAGCATCCCCCCCCCCCCCCATACACACACACCATTATGTCCCCTACACACACACACACACACACACACACACACACACACACACACACACACACACACACACACACACACACACACACAACATAGTAACCGTCATCCAAATACAAATATCGTCTGCATATTGCACTAAAGTTACATCCTTTGATATATGTTTTGGAAGATCATGTAACAATATGTTAAATAAAACTGGAGCTAATACAGAGCCTTGGGGCAAGCCCATTTGAAGATACTTTGAATTAGAATATGTATTTTCCACCCTCACTTGAATTGATCTTTTACTAAGAAAACTCTTGATGTAATGATAAAAATGACCAGAAAATCCTATTGACTTTAACTTACTCATAACTTTTGCATGCCAGACTTGATCGTATGCCTTTCTAAGATAAAAAAATGTGGCTAGAACATTTTTCCTTCGAGCAAATTGATTTTTCACACACGTTGTAAGCTTGACTAAATTGTCCATTGCAGATCTATGAAACGAAGCACGTCGAAAAGGGCTTTAAATTATACTAGAAAAATATACCAAAAACAACTAGATAATCTGAATCAATATATAATAGAAAACGGCCTCACTCTTTCTACGGAAAAAACACACATGGTATTATTTAACAATGGTAGTGATCCAAACGAATTACCAGTGTTAAAGATTGAAAATGAGACAATTCATTATAAACAAATAGTAAAATTTTTAGGTGTATTTCTTACCTCAAAGTTAACATGGAATGCCCATATTGAATATATTTTAACTAAAGCAAGAAAAAGCTTAAATCTCCTGAAAATTATTAGTAAGCAGTATTGGGGGCAAGATCTATCAATTCTTAAACACTTATCAACATCAATAATAAGATCAAAATTATCGTATGGACATGAAGTCTTTTTTAATGCTCCAAAATATTTATTGAGGAAGCTTCAAAGTATAGATTGTAAAGCATACAGGCTTACTCTTGGTGTACCTTTTCATGCATCAGCAATTGACACATATAAAGAATTCGGAATGTTGCCCTTAGATGAATACCGAAAACTTGCATGCGCCAAATACGTACTGAGAAGTTCAACTCCCAAAAACTTTGCGTCAGAAGACGTAAAAATAAAATCTGATATAGTTTTTTCCAAAACGAGCACAGCAAATACGCTCTTTGAAAACTATTGGTACTTACGTTGCTGACCTTTACGAGCAATCTGAAATTAATAAAATGAATGTAGACTCTCAAAAAGTAGTTCCAGCTTACCCCTCTTGGGAAATGAATCCAGCAATTTTTTATATTGATTACACAGACATGAAGAAGGACGAGAATCCAAATGTTTTGGCAGCTACTGTTAGATCTCATATTCATAACAACTACTGCAGTTATCTTAAAGTGTACACTGATGGATCACTTTTAGAGAACCATCAAGCTGGTTCAGCTTTTGTTATACCAGCGCTCAAAGTAGAAAAATCTTATTATATTGGTGTAAATCGGTCAATATTTACAGCCGAACTGGTTGCAATTATAATGGCTTTAACATACATACTATATCATCCATATTGTTTTCACCACATTTTACTTTGTGTCGATTCTAAATCAGTTTTATATGCTATAAAATCTGCAGATTACAAGAATCATTCGAATTTTATATTAGATGTAAAACACATTGTACACCTTTTAAGTTTAAGAGGTATATTTGTCACCTTTCTTTGGGTACCTTCACACATAGGATTGTACTCAAATGAATGGGTTGATTGGGCTGCAAAAAGAGGTGCAAGTAATAAAAGTGAAAACATTGAGCTACATATTCCTTTGTCTATCCAAGAAGGATACCACATGTTAAAACAAGCATCCTCAAATATATTCACTGAAATAATACAGCAAAGAACAGATTGTAAAATGGGTTCTAACCAGAAAAAAAGTGTTTGTGAAAGCATACATCAGTTAAAGACTTATAGAAGTGTGATCAAAGAAAGACAGCTTGAGGCATTATTTTATAGAATCCGATTAAATGCTTTTATCACAAAATTTAGCAAGGATGTTAAATGCTTATGTGGAAACAATCATATTTCAAATACCCATATTGTATTTGAATGCAAGACTTTAAAACCATATTTACCCAGTTTTCATGAAACTTCCCTTGAACAAGTTTTGGAGAATATCAAGTTAGTGTTTGCTATTGCTAAAGGTTTATTGTTAAGTCCTATAGGGCATTTGTTGTAGTTATATCAATGCTGTTCTGTTATGAATTTTATTCTCTCCTGTTAATTTAGTGTTTAGCATACAGTTCCGCTTAATGTAATGAGGATATCGTCAGTCACAATTACACACCTGCACCAACACACACACACACACGCACGCACGCACGCGCGTGCACGCACGCACGCACACACACACACACACACACACACACACACACACACACACACACACACACACACACACACACACACACACACACACACACACACACACACACACACACACATGCTAACATTCTTTTTTGGTGCATATTTTTCTTGAATCGTTATTTATCTTTAGTCATTCCATCCCCCAACTATTCTCTGTCTTTGTCTCTCTCTTTCCTTCTTCTTTTTACCAATATTTCAACTGTTATTATTATCATTAGATTTTATGTTAAGGGGGTTTGGGTTTTTGTTTTATTGTTTTCTTTTAAAGTTTATTAATTTCATTATTTATTTTATCTATCTATTCATCTTTATCTTATTTTTATTTTATTTTATTTATTATTATAATCATCATCATCATCTTTTTTATTTATCTATTTATTTTATTTTTATTATTTTAGTTTTATTTCTATTTTTTAAATTCCCTCCCCCTACCCCGTCCAGTATCACTTTATGTGGAAGGACGTAAAATTGAAGACTACTACACACAACATCCTCTCCCCCCATCCCCCCCCCCCCCCCCCTACACACACACACAAACACACAGACA
>CM060341.1:24942857-24945357 GCA_030674155.1 Stramonita haemastoma | reverse complement strand
AGTTAGTTATAAATTTATACACCTGTCTGTCTGCAGTAGTGTTGTTGTTGTTTTTTTAATTCTATTTTTTATATTTTATACCACTTTATGTCACATAATCTTGATGATAATGATAATGATGATGATGACGATGACAATGACGATGATGATGATGATGACGATGACGATGATGATGATGACTTATTTGTTTATTTATTTATTTATCTATTTATTAAATTTATATCACTTCCAGTCACAGCAGATTTATTTCTCTGCATGAAACTCGGGATGCTCTCCCCTGGGAGAACGCATTGCCACAAGTGCAGCGCCTACCCTTTTGTTTTTTTTCCTGTCTGCAATTGTATAAATTTGTTTCCCTATCAGAGTGACTTTTTTGTACAGAATTTTGCCAGGGTCAACCCCCTTGTTGTCGTGGGTTCTTTTACATGCACTAATTAACACAGGGCCTTGGTTTATTGTCTCATCCGAAAGACTAGCATACAGACCACCACTCATGGTCTAATGGATGGGGGAAAAGTTTTGGGCCCAAGCGGGATTCGATCCACCGCACACTGCAACCCATACTTTTCACTTTCTAGAAAGGCACGTTACCTCTAGACCACCAATCCTACCTTGATGATGATGATGATGTGGATGGATATCATTATCTTCATCGTGATTATTATTACTATGATGATGCATGTAAATTGTTAAAAAAACAAACAAACAAACAAACAGACATAACCAGAAAGAGAGAGAGAGGGGAGGGCCAGAAAAACAGAGACAGAGAGAGAGAGACAGAGAGAGAAAGAGAGACAGACAGACAGAGAGACAGAAAGGCAGAGACAGAGAGACAGATAGATACAGAGACACAGAGAGAGACAGACTGAGAGAGAGAGACAGACACAGAGACAGACAGAAACAGACAGACAGAGACAGACAGTCAGAGACAGACAGATACTGAGACAGATACTGAAACAGACTAAAACACACAGACAGACAGACAGACAGAGGAAGAGAGAGAAAAGAATACAGAGCCTAAGATAAACAGCCCGTTTCTGACACCACAATTTTTATAACCCGGGAGTGACAGAAAACACAAAAAAAGTTTACTCTGAAAAGTGTAAGTCTAAGGGGACAAAAAAATCCTTTTAACAGGTGTGGCCTCAGTAGTCGGTTGAACCTAGGCCATCAGTTCATGAGGGCAATGTTCTAACCACTAGGCTATTCTGCCCCCTAGCCTACCCCCCTCAGCTCCCCACCTCTGTACTGATATATAGCATGCGATTTATAGCATTCATTCATTGTGTGTGTGTGTGTGTGGTGGGGGGGGGGGGGGGGGGTGTGTGTGTGTGTGTGTGTGTGTGTGTGTGTGTGTGTGTGTGTGTGTGTGTGTGTGTGTGTGTGTTTGTGTATTGTGTATTGTGTGTCTGTGTGTTGTGTGTGGGGGGGGGGGGGGGGGGGAGGTGGTGAGGTTGAGAGGGTGTGTGTGAGTATGTGTGCACTGTGTGTGTGTGTTTTGTGCACATGTGTGTGTGCGTGTGTCTGTGTCTGTGTGTCTGTGTCTGTGTCTGCATGCATGCATGCGTGCATGCATGTGTGCATATGTGTGTGTGCATATGTGTGTGTATGTGTGTGTGTGCTCTGTGTGTGTGTGTGTGTGTGTGTGTGTATGTATGTGTGTGTGCATGTGTGTGTGCTGTGTGTGTGTGTGTGTGTGTGTGTGTGTGTGTGTGTGTGTGGTGTGTGTCTGTGTGTGTGTGTGCATCCATGCATGTGTGTGTGTGTGCATGTGTGTGTGCATGTGCGTGCGTGCGTGCATGCATGCATGTGTGCATATGTGTGTGTGTGTCTGTGGTCTGTGTGTGCGTGTGTGCATGCGTGCGCGCATGTGTGTGTGCGCACGCACGCACTAAATCACGACAGAGACAGAAGACAGGGGGCCTTGCAGATGGCTATAAAAGCAGCCCTGCACATAAATAAAACCTTTGTACAACAGCTGGTCATGGAAACTTGACAACAGCAGGCTGGATAGACTCAACAACACCATCGCCCAGAACACACACACACACATACACACACACATACACACACACACACACACACACACACACACACACACATATGCACACACGTGCGCGCGCGCACACACACACACACACACATATGCACACATGTACGCGCGCACACACACACACACATACACACACACACACATACATACATGCGCAAATGCGCAAATGCACACACACATGCATGCATGCACACACACACATGCACACACATACACACATACACACACATGCACACACATGCACACACATGCACACACACACACACAAACACAAACACACACACACACACACACACACACACACACACCTGTCTGAAATCACTTCTCTTAGTAGATACAACGTTAAAACGAACACACACACATGCACACAAAAACACCTATACACACAACACACACACTTTCTCAAACACCTGCAATGTCTGTCTGTCTGTCTGTCTGTCTGTGTCT
>CM060341.1:24925357-24935357 GCA_030674155.1 Stramonita haemastoma | reverse complement strand
AGAACATAAACAATACATGAACATGTGTTGTGTGTGTGTGTGTGTGTGTGTGTGTGTGTGTGTGTGTGTGGTGGGGGTGGTGGGGTGTGTTGTGTTGGTGTGTGTGGGTGGTGGTGTTTTGTGTGTGTGTTGTGTGTGTGTGTGTGTGTGTGTGTGTGTGTGTGTGGTGTGTGTGTGTGTTGTGTTGTGTGTGTGTCTGTGTGCTGTGTGCTGTGTGTGAGTGTGCATGCGTGCGTGTGCGTGCATGTGCATGTCTGAGAGCACATTTGAGTAAAAAAAATATGGCTAGTATAACATTTTTATTACATGAAAAATGCATTCCCTAGGAAACGGACGATATAAATTAAGCAATTTCCCACACACCTGACCTGGACTACAATCTCAATTTTTTTAAAAATATTAATTCAAATTTATAGCTGAGGAATAACCCATCTTCCCCATACAAGAACCCCCCCCCACCCCACCCACCCCCTCCCCCAAAAAAAAAAAAAACTTAGGCTGCAAGGTGTGAACGTGTAGTTTTTGCAAACCACATTTATTTATAATAATTTATTTAAGAAACCTCAGCCACAACCTGAAACGGAAACCACCCCACCCCACACCCTCACACCACCCCAAAAAAGAAAACTTAGGCTGCAAGGGTGAATAGCTTAGTTACCCGCAAAGTCCACATTTATCTATGATCATTTTTTTTTTTTTTTAACTCAGCCACAACCTGCAAGTTAACATCAGTGCTGACTCCACTTCCCCAAAAACTTCGATGAGACTCTGACTATAACTGAGGCCCGTGTGGAATGCACCAGAACATCTTGCGCACACATTAAATCCTGTTCCGCTTTTCTAAGAGTAGGCCATCGTGTGCTGGTGGGAACAGATGACATTTACAAAAACTGCATACACACAGGGACTGGATGTAAAAAAAAAAAGCACAAGAGTGCTTATCCCATTATCTTCGACATAAAAGAATAAAATAAAAAAATAAATAAAATAAACAGACAGGTAAAGGTATGATGAAATGTCTCGTAATTTCTAACCATACTTACTATCTGTTTGTCTGTGTCTTTCTGCTCCTGCTCATCCACAGGAGCATCTATCACATTGGGTGGAGGTATTTATTCTTTCTCCTCCTCCTCCTTCTCCTCCTCCTCATCCTTCTTCTTCTTCACTTTCTTTATATCATCCTGCAGAAGACAACACCCACCATGACAACAATATCTAGATATACAATACAACCACAACATGTATACGTACACAGGCACATGACCATTGATCCAGCAAGATATCACTTTCTCAAGGAACACCTGCCACTTCTTCTTCTTCTTCTTACTGAAGCATGTGACAGGTTCGGTTTAATACGCTACGGAGATTGTTATCACAATTTTCATTTCTTCCCTTTTTATAAAAAAAACAAAAAACAAAAACAAAATAACATTCCTCTAGATAGATAGATATACTGAAAACAAAAGGGTTTTTGACAGCAAGGAAATCATGTATACACACAAGCCTGTATACATGTATAGTATTTCACTTGGCAAAACAAAAGCACAACAAAAAAAAAGCAATATTATCTGTCTTGATCACAGCTGTTTAGAATACTCTTCTCTATACTGTTATAAAATTGGTAAATCTCAAGCAGAATTCCCTTTTTTTTTTTTTTAAAAAGGAAGAAGAAAGAAAGAAAGAAGAAGAGGACAAAAACAAGAAGAAGGTTCAACAACAACAAGAATCCAGAAGAACAAGAACAAGTAGAATGGAAAGAACAGAAGAACAAGAAGAAGAGAAAGTAGAAAAAGAAGAAGAAAAGGAAGGAAAAGAGGAAGACGAAGGCAAAGAAAGAAAGATAGAAAAAGAGACAAGACAAGATCTACACCAAACAAAAAGAAAAGAAAAAAAACCAGAAAGTTTGCTTTTTCAAAATATCAACTATACACGATATCATTTGAAAATATTGCCGTCAGCCATTTACAATGGCAACACAACCAGTTTCTAGGTGAAGCAGCAAACAACTTCCTATATATATGTATCAGTGCTGACTCCACTCTCCCCAAAAGTCTTTCGGATGAGACTGTAAACTGAGGCCCCGTGTGCGAACCCACGCATAACATCTTGCACACACGTTAAATCCTGTTCCGCTTTTCATAAGAGTAGGCCATCGTGTGCCAGTGGGAACAGATGATATTTACAAAACTGCATACATACAGGGACTGGATGTAAAAAGCACAAGAGTGCTTATCCCATTATCCTCGATATAAAAGAATAAAAATTAAAAATAGATAAAATAAAATAAATAAATAAATAAAAAGTATAACTGGCAATGCTTTTCAGGACTTCCTGACTGACTGATGGTGTGTTGTTCAACACAACACACCCACACGCAGTCTACAATTTGTAATCTCACCTATTTAAAACTGAACTTCTACCTATCTAAAACTGAGCTATCTCATTTCCTCAAATGCATGAATGCCATCATGGTGTTGGCTCATGAGTACAATACATCTTTCAGCTGATTCAATGATCACAAACAATACCGCTGTAAGTGTAACCAATCAACGATAGCCCTTCAGATGCAAGAAATCTTTTGCACATACATGTAGGTTTATCATCAATTTAATCAATCAATCAATCAAATTTTTATTTCCAGATGGTACATTGAGTAAGAGCGATCTCTTTTTTCATCAAGCCATCTATCTAAAGAAAGAAAAGAAAAAATCATTTAAACCTTATCATTAAACCTTGTGCTGGCTTTTATAATTTTATTTTATATTTTATTCTTTTATATCGAGGATAATGGAATAAGCACTCATGTGCTTTTTTTTCATCCAGTCCCTGTGTGTATGCAGTTTTGTAAATATTGTCATCTGTTCCCACCGGCACACGATGGCCTACTGAAGAGTAGGCTATTGCAAGCCGGTAGGAACGGATGACAATTGTTTTTAAAATGCATGCACTCTGGTTTGTGTTTCTAAAGAATCATCCCCGAAGTCGGAATGTAGCTACCATAAATAATGATGAGCAAACAGCTGCATGTTAGCTGAGAGACAAGAGACAGAAGGGGAAGGGAGGGGGAGAGGGAGGGAGGGAGGGAGGGAGGGGGAGAGAGAGAGAGAGAGAGAGAGAGAGAGACAGACAGACAGACAGACAGAAGACAGACAGACAGACAGACAGACAGACAGACAGACAGGGCAGACAGACAGACAGACAGACAGACAGACAGACAGAGGACAAAGACAGAGACAGAGACAGAAGGGGGAAGGAGGATGGGGGGAGACAGACAACAGACAGACACAGACAGACAGACACTGAGATATACAGATATTGAGGTTATAAACAGACAGATAAACAGACAGACAGAAAACTGAGAGAGAAACAGAGATAAACACAGAGGGACAGAGAGAAACCTATAACCTCTGCTGCTTCTTATCTTTCAGATGACAGTTTGTAAACAAAAAATAGTATGCACATGACCAGCTCTGCAAACAATCCAGCCTTTCATATCACACTGTGAAATGTGTAGCTAGAGCTCTACCACACTGAAATAGCAGAACAGTCAAAGCAGTGAAGCAACAACCTAGATAGATAGATCAATCTACAGAGCAACAGCTCAGCAAAAACAGTGAGATAGATCTTACAGAGCAATCAGCTCAGGAAAAAAGGTGAGACAGTATTCTACAAGTAGCAACAGCTCAGCAAGAACAATGAGATAGATCTAAAGAGCAATAGTCTCAGCAAGATCAGTGCGATAGTTCTACAGAACAACCAAGAATAATGAAATCTGAAGACATAGCTTTACAATTCAACCACTAAGCAAGATCTCCTCAAGTCACATATTTTTAAGTTTTAAATCACACACACACAACTCACAGCATACATAGATGTACATGTTTGCATGCTCACATGCGCACGCACACGCTCACATGCAAATGCATTACACGCACACACATTCCCAAATGCACACACAAGCAAACACATACACACACATTATAATACTCACACACACACACACACACACACACACACATACACACACACACACACACACACACACACACACACACACACACACACATACAGTCCCAGGCATGCGTGCACATGCACACATAGTAAACAATTTATTCGTTTTACTCCTCTTGGGGTATGGAGGAAATCAAAAACATCATATTTAATCATTAACACTTTATAATCAATGCATTACTTACAAAACAAAATACAATGAATCAATCAAAAATCCACAAAATGCTAGTCCTAAAGTACTTCACAAGACTGTGGTAAGGCAGTAATACTAAGCAGAACACATCACTCTCAGTTAACACATTAGCTGTTATCAGGTGTCAGTTTATACAATACAGCTAGGCAAACGTTGATATGTGCCTTGGGCAAGAATTATGTCATCAAGGCATAATCTATACATGATCTAAGCCTTCAAACAAAAACAGCCGTGAATATCATGAATACAAATCTATAACATTAATGTACACACACACACAACACACACACACACACACACACACACAACAAACAAACATTTTGTTTGTTGCAGTTGTTTTGATTTTGTTTTCTTTTCTTTAGATAGATGGTCTGATGGAAAAAAAAAATCGATGCTTACTCAATTGTATCAATCTGGAAATAAAAATTTGATTGATTGATTGATTGACATACACACACATTTGTAGCACAAATTTTGATAAATTAATAGTAGCATGGTAAAATGAAATAATATTTTTCAGGAAACATTTTTCAAATAATTAATTTTTCAAATGAAACAATGACATGGAACTGAATGGAGTTTGATGCATACAACACACCTTCTGTATTCTTTGACTCACAGTCATGTGTCATGTGTGTGTTTGCCTGTGTGTGCATGCATGGGTATGTGTCTGTGTAGGCATGTCTCTGTATGAGTGTGTGAAGACTAAATCTTTACACTGTGAGTGTATGCTATTTCAAATTACACAAACACCTTTCACTCTTTTTACAGAGATGTTTGTTACTTTTCAAAGTAAAACTAAAGACAATGCCCAACACTTCCAAAAAGCCATCAACACTACGAGTCATTTCAAATTTTACTTGTAAACTCCTTTTGAAATTCTTTTTACAGTGATGTTCATTACTTTTCAAAGTAAAACTAAAGACAATGGCCCAACACTTCACAAAAGCCATCAACACTACGAGTTACTTGTTTCTGACACAAATCACAAAGATAGATTTCAACCGAAAAATTGGGCCCGAAATTCAGAAGATTATGATTCACTTGTCAAAAACTACTGAAAGCATTGCTACTTCCTAGCAGGCAACTTGTGAGCCAGCTAGCGCAACAAACTAAATTGCAATGCAAATAAAGCAAGCTTCAAATTTAACAAACATTCAACTCGTAACAATGGACAGCTTTGCATCGTAATATAGAACAAAAACTATATCAGACACTGACTATTAACAGCCAGAAGCACTGAAACAACTGACAACTAAATGACCACAAGTACAGAACAACTGAACAACTGAACAGCCACAAGTACTGAACAACTGAACAACTCAACAGCCACATGTACTAAACAGCTGAACAATGAACAACAACAAGACAACTGAACAGCCACAAGTCCTGGACAATCAAACAGCCACAAGTCCTGAACAACCAAACAGCCACAAGAAAACAACCAAACTGCCACAAGTTACTGAATAACTGAACAACTCAACATCCACATGTACTAAACAACTAAACAACCAAACAGCCACAAGTCCTGGACAACCAAACAGCCACAAGTAAACAACCAAACAGCCACAAATAACTGAATAACTGAACAACTCAACATCCACATGTACTAGTAAACAACTGAACAGTGAACAAGAAGACAACTGAGCAGCCACAAGCACTGAACAACTGGACAATGAACAACAACAAGACAACTGAACAACATGAAGTACAGAACAACCAAACAGCCACAAGTACAAACAACCAAACAACCACAAATCCTACACTACACCAAAAAAGCCCTACTACACCACCACCACAACAGTCCACACTCACCTGTAACTCTGCCAGCCTCTGGTCGGCCTTGTCTTTGAGGTCCTGCAGCTTCCCAGTCCTGTGGCCCACAAGCTTCTCCTCTTCCTCCAAGCTCATGTGCGCCTCCTCCTCCTCCTCCTCCTCCCCCACTCCTCCGTGGTGAGTCCTCTGTCGTCGGCCCGCATGGCCCCCTTCTGCCGAGCTGTCCTCGATGTCCTCGAACCACAGGGGCAGGAAATACGCCGAGCACAACAGACACAGGACCACGAGCGACAGCACCACCGTTCGCTGCAGGCGAGAAAGACGGTACCAGGTCTGCGATGGAAGAGGAGAAAATATTTTTTTTGGATATGATGTTTTTTAAAATGTTTTTTTTTTTGTTTTTTTGAATCAAAGGAGAAAAAAATATACTTCATGTAACACTGTTACACCAATGTATGTTTAAACTTTTTTTGTTGTTTTGAAATCAAAGGAGAAAAAAAAAAATTTCATGTAAAACTGTTACACCAATGTTAACTGTACTGTGTACTGTTACTGCTAATGCTGGGGGGGGGGGGGGGAAACATAATTTATACTGTAACATTTTCTTGTTTTGTTTGGTTTTTTGACTCAGAGCTCTGATGATAGTGAGATTTCGCTATAAATCATGCGAACTTTTTTTTTGACCACTATTAACTAAGGTAGCCACATTCCAACTTAAGGGAAAACCATAGAGTAACATTATAAATAATTGATAACCAAAAGATTGTGTTTCTTTTAATGACGACATTATTCTGTATCAAATAAATACATGTATCAGCTGTGATAACTGAACATGCTTTCTTTCTGCGAACACAGCTGCTGGAAATATACTCCACTTCACTCCAAACGCACACACATATCACGCATGTACACACACGCGCAGCACACACACACACACACACACCACACACACACACACACACACACACACCACAACAAGGATGGGACAGAATAGCCTAGTGGTCAGAACATTGCGCTCGAAATTTGATGACCTGAGTTCAATTCCCGTTCAAGTGGATTTTTCCCCTGGAGTTAACATCAGTGCTGACTCCACTCTCCCCAAAAGTCTTTTGGATGAGACTGTAAACCAAGGCCCCATGTGCAACACACAGAGAACATCTTGCTACACATGTTAAAACCTGTTCCGCTTTTCGTAGGAGTTGTGTGCAGGTGGGAACAGATGACAAGATTTACAAAACTGCATACACACGGGACTGGATTAAAAAAAAAAGCACATGCATGCTTATTCCATTATCCTCAATATAAAAGAATAAAATATAAAAATATAAAATAAATATAACACTCACACACAGACACAACAACACACACAGACACAGACACAGCACACAAACAACACACACACACACACACACACAACACTTTCTTTTAGCAATGCAGAGATTTGAAAAAAATTTTTACCTGTTTTACATACGTTTGCATCTAGAGCAAATTCTAAAAGGACATTTCGCTAATGAAAGAAAGTGTATTGTCATTTAGTCATAGTCCTATTATCAGGTTTTTATAGTTTAATGGGGGGTTTTTTTAAACTAGTTATATGAATTGCAAAGTTAGTGTTTAAGATGTTATTTCTTTCTTTTCATTATTCTTGTTCTATGGTTTTAATTTTGGTTCTTATAGTTGTTTAATGCAGAAATTTAGCTATGAGCTCATCCCACCCCCTCCCCCTCCCACCCCCTCCATACACACACACACTCACTCATATACACTTTCCCGTCTGATATCACTATTCAGTGGAAGGATGTTAAACTGAAGAAACTAACTAACACACAGACACAGACACAACACACACACACACACACCACACAACACACAACACACACACACACCCACACAATACAGATGAACAGATGACAATATTTACACAACTGCATACACACAGGGACTGGATGAAAAAAAGCACATGAGTGCTTATCCCATTATCCTTGATATAAAAGAATAAAATAAAAAATGAATAAACACAACCACACACACACACACACACACACACACACACAAGTCTCACACACACACACACACACACACTCACACACACACACACACACACACACACACACACAGAAAATATATTTATAACCATGTGTACATGATAAATATGCATACATGTTCCTTACTTCCTCACTTCCCTATTTTGCGCACGTGTTCTTGACTAATCATGAGAGGCATTATATGTATATTTCCTCATCAAAAACCATCACAAGTGCATTCATTTAAATAGGAAATGAACTAAAAACAAATTTTAAAAACCTAATGTGCATATTATAGTTATTCTACACTTGTTCTCCTATCACCAACTGATGGGAACCATTTTTATAAACTCAACTTCTGCTGCATGTTTTGCCATCTTGACAAAATAACTCTGAAATCACAGATACAATACAAACTACCTTCAAACTTCTGACATTTATCAAAAGCATTTTCACCAACAGAGTCTGCTGAAATTGTTCAATCTGCTTTCTGATTCTCCATTTTAAGTCTCCTATGGTATCATTGCAAACAACTCTTTTTCTGTCACCATTTTTTTATCAACTCACATACATCTAGCACGACCAATTCCATCCACTCACATCATCAGCAGAGGCAGACTCATTGATACCCATGATGTCAAGCTCAAAAAGATCAATGCCACCAAGATCAACATCAAGATCAACATCAAGATGCCAGAACCGGCACAACTCACACATCATCACCCTAGTATTTTCAGGAATTTCCTCTAACCGTTTCTTGCAAGATCTACAAACGTGCACATCTTTTTTAACAGCAGGCTTTACTTCTGAGTTTCTCAATACTTTCTGCTTCAAATGGAGAATTACTACTGTGTGAAACATTGCTATGACATCTACTTCTAAGACTGGATGATGGTGAGTCTGGCATTGCTTCTGAACCACCTCCTAGTCTGCCGTGGTTGCCTTTGTTTCAAGCGTGTAAATATATTTATAACTGTGCATCTGTTATTTGATGCTGAAAACATATCTAACCACACCCACTCCCTTCATAGCAAGGCTTATTGCTGCTCTAAAATCAATAGTTGACACCAGTCGACTTTTAAGTTGTTTGGAATTGAAGATTACTCCTGAAAACACTTGCGCTTACAGTTACACACACAGAAAAACGCTTAATCACACATATGCAAAACTAAAGTCAACACAAGCGTACCTAACGGATCATATGGCTGTTTGTTTTAACGGATCAAGTTTACACTCTACACTTAACATCCGATCAACAGCAGTTAATAGTTACTGGATCATCAAGACTTACCCGAAAGAACGACTGCTTCTTCTTCTTCGATGCATCCTCTCTGTCTCCGAGCTCGATGTGCAAAGTTGTAAATTCTCGTCGACTGGACATGATTTTATTATCACAGGATTATGTAGTTTTGCGCCCACTTCAGGGCAGTAATTATGCTGCCTACACAACTTCACACGTTGAACACATTCAGCACTGTCGCCGTGTCGTCTGTCGCAGTGTGCGTTCGTAGTGCTACACATTAGAGATGGGGACCACAAAGGGAAAGCACTCTGAATAGTTTCAACAGAGGAAAAAGAATGTAGTGGGTGTGGGTGTGTGTTTGGGAGGGGGGGGGGGGCGTGTGTGTGTGTGTGTGTGTGTGTGTGTGTGTGTGTGTGTGTGTGTGTGTGTGTGTGTGTGTGTGTGTGTGTGTGTGTGTGTGTGTGTGTACGCCCGCACGCATGCAGTGAAAAAAATATCTTACATTCTTGCTAAATGAGAAAGTGTCAATAATGACACCCTTTAATTCCAATCTGGTTCCTACATACACATAAACACGCGTGCGCGCGTGCATGCATGTGTGCTTTTTTATTTGCTAAAAGAAAATTAAATAAATAACATCAATCCATCCATGGAAAGAATGCAGTCAGGCAAAACTCACACCTGCTTTAACAACAACAAAGTACAGAAAAGCGTTATACAATGCAAAGAAGAAGAAGAAAAAATAATATATCT
>CM060341.1:24900357-24920357 GCA_030674155.1 Stramonita haemastoma | reverse complement strand
AACTATAAAAAAGAAATAATACCACCCAAAAATCCAACAAAACCCAACAATAATAGAGGACACCAACCCCCACCCCCACCCCACCCACAAACACGCACAACAGTAACAACAAATGTTGGCTATAAATGACATCGCTGCCAATACACAATTTTGGCAAACATGTTTGTTTTACACTAATTGAGTCTCAGCCACGACTGTTCGTTTTTTTGTGTTTTTTTGTTCTTGAAATTTAGTCTTAAATCTCGAATCTGGTTTTTTTTTTCTTGAAATACAATCTTGAATCTTGAATCTTTACCCACCGTTATAGGTAGCTGCAATCTGACCCCGGAGAGAAGACATTTATAATTCTGTTTGTGAAGAAATCCAACAATGTGGTAGATGTGGACATTTCCACATTCATATTTTTCCTTTCTCTGCTGAGTTAGCGTCAAGAGGCGACGGCAGGTGACAGCAGTGTATTGTATTGTCTTTTCCATGAGATGACAAACTGACGTCAGGTGTGCCACACCCTTCAGTGCACGTAACCGAACCCACGGCAAACAAGAGAGTTGTCCCAGGCAAAATTCTGTAGGAAAAAAAGCCACTTTCTTAGGGAAACTAGTACACATGCACACAGGAAAATAATCTTAGAAAAAAAAGTAGTGTGGTTCTTATAGGGGTGCTTTTGTTATTGAAAGAGGTGTTCACGACACTACGCTACGCTACGCTACTCTACACTACACTACACTACACTACACTACACTACACTACACTACACTACACTACACTGCACCCTGGCTTCAGTACAGTCCCCCAGCTCACCCAGTTGTAAATGGGTACCTGCCCTCTTTAGGGTCAGGGAAGGTAAAGCAGCGAGGGAGAGGAGATGGGAGCTGTCCTCGTATGCTGGCCCCTAGAGAAGCTGAGGTCTCTGATGCCTCGCTTCCCTTTGGAAACTACGCTCAAGCATAGCTTGGGGAAAGCAAGTGCTCTGACCACTGAGCAGTCCCATCCCCACAAGTCACTAAAATGATGCCTTGAAAAAATAAAAGTAAACCATGAAGAGTATGCTTTGATGAAGATGAAAATATCACTTTGTCTATGTACAAATATGTAAAAAGTACTTCCATGAGCAGTTGATGATGCCTTGATTGGTGTGTGCATACTTTGTCACTCGTTTGTGCCAGTGAAACTCAAGACATGTAAATAACAACAAAATGTTAATGTATATCAAAAATTGATATGACCGCCAAATGTCTACCACCGAGATAAAAAAGGAGTGAGAGGAAGACACACAGACACAGACAGTAGACAGACAGACAGACAGACAGACCACAAAAACACACACACTACCCTCCCCCCCCCCCCCCCCTCCCCCCCCCCCCCACACACCCCACACACACACACAACTACAGGACAACCCAACAGACTTATATATATAGCCAGTACGTGAAAGTCACCAAACATGCTATATTCCCCTGCTTGTTGCCGGGATACAACGCATGCGCACAGAGGAGGAAGACAGGTAAGATTGACAGTTGTGGCAGTCAGGAAACTGACACGACCATCGTCGTCATCATTACCATCATCATCACGCCATGGACAGTAGCGCCACCTGCTGGTAGCTAGTCGAGGGAAAGAACCATCATGGCGTGGACAGGACCTGTTGCTGTGCTGGTATGTGACAGTGCTTTTCCTGATTTTCTACATGGAATGGTGTTGTGTGGAATGTTCTGTAAGGTCTCTGTATGTTTGAAGTATGTTTTAGATTTAGGGAGCTGGGTCGTGTTTGAATTTTTGCCCGGCAAAATTGAAGTTTATGACGGGCTTTTTGCCTGATGTGTTCCAAAAAAAAGCCAGAAGCCTTTCAGTTTCTTCTTTAATTTTTTTTAATTAAGCAATAAAAATCATGTGTCAAACAACAGTGCTGAACAAAAACTAACTTTGATATACTACAAAAAATGAATTCTGGGACTTCTTATTAACGCAAACACATGTCTTACAGTGACAATGGTTCAGACAAATCTGATCCAGTGACAAACTAGGTACAGCAGGTAAAAATGCTTTTAAATGTCCACACTGAAAAAGAACATGACTATTTGTAATCTTCTCACCACAAATACAGTTTACATCTTTCACGTATTTTGTCCTGAAAGGCGTAGTTAAAATTTGTACATGAGGATTAACATAATACCGAGATTATACCAACCAAAGACTTTAATTGCTAGAAATCAAAGCATTTTTTTTTTATAATCTATCACATTGATTTACAGGTATTCTAAAGACAATAGCCAAAATCACTTGTCATCTTTCTTATGCTTCCAGCAGGCGTTTTGTAGCAAGTTGTATGGCATGTAGAGAGATAAAGCAACATTTATTTCCACAACTTTTTTTTTTTTTTACCTGGATCCATATTTTGCAAGGCTTGTCAACTTTTTTCATTAAAGTAGATTCAAGTGTGTGTGAGAACCACAATAAAAGTAACAGTCTTCACCTTCACCTATCCCGTAATCCCGCGGACTGTAGGGGCACCAATGAAGATTTTTCAACCAGCTTCCTCACTCCCCTCCAGTACTATCTCTTGATACCAAAAAGTGTACCAGGTGCCTGATTTCAATGATAAATTGATTTCTTGCTTAAAAAGTAGAATTATTTAAAGCGTGTTAAAACCTACTTAGAATCAACACACACAAGTATTTTTTTTTAATGTCTTTAGGAAAGTCAAGTAGGTTACATAGTGCAGTACCAACAGTAATAGTCCTTAGCTCAGCTGAAAATACATATTTGTTTTTTCACAGGTTGAAAGATCTTTCAACTTTTAATGATGGAATAATGAAAGCCGCACCTGCCTCATTAGTATTAAGAATGGAACCGTCAGTGTATATTTTGAGATGATCAGAATAGGTAGTTTGAATAACGTTCTTTTACAAATGCTGAATGAATATTAACATCGTCGGCTTTTCTTACAGAGGAACAATCAATGTCAAAATACGCTTTAAGCAGTTCCAAATGTGGGTAGAGAGCTGACTGTGCATCTGATTTTGATAACTAATTTGGATTAAGTTCTGAAAGTTTAAAATCACACACAGTGTGTGTGTGTGTGTGTGTGTGTGTGTGTGTGTGTGTGTGTGTGTGTGTGTGTGTGTGTGGTGTGTGTGTGTGTATTGTGTGTGTGTGTGTGTGTGTGTGTGTGTGTGTGTGTGCCAAAGTCACAAGCACAGGACAGGACCAGGCACTTTGAGAGACAGACAGACTGACAGAAATAGACAGACAGATAGGTAGGCAGGCAAGCAGACAGACAGAAACTCGAATATTTTAATGAGGGTAATTGGAACACAAGCTTCTTTACACCAGGCCCTAAGAATAAATAACAACAAAATTAAGACAGAGAAATAAACAAGCCAAACAAACGTAATGGAATCCGTAAGACAGACAGAGAGACAGACACATACAGAGAGACAGACACACACATACAGAGAGACAGACACACAGAAACATGGACTGTCAGACATACAGACAGAAACATAGACAGACAGACCTACAAACACAGACATAGACAGAGAGTCTACTGACCCCACTTCGCTTATTATTGTTGTTTTCGTTTTTCTGTTAATAGTTCCGAAGTTTGCCAATGGTAAGATTTTGTGTATGCGACCGTTTTTGCCCACTATGAAGGTAGCCACATTACAGCTGGTTTTAAACAAGGTTGTTTTTTTAAAGGGATTTTGGTGACCAAAAAAATTTAATCAGCAGGCTGTTATTTTGCTTTATTTCTACTACTGTCGTTGTCGATCATGACAAAGACAAAATGATAGTAATGATATTGATCCCAAATAATGTATAAGAAGGCTTTGGGTCAGGATTTTTTTTTTGCTCCTCATCTAGAGTTCCGAGGTTCACTAATGGTAAGATTGTGTGTTTGCGATCATTTTTTGCCCACCATGAAGGTAGCCGCATCCCGACTTCAGGGATGAATGCTGGGAGTGTTCATGTTTCCGTGACTCACCAAATTCTATCATGAATCACTTGAAATTAACCTGGGAGATCGTAAAATCCCCACTCTGAATTCCCCAAACACCGCCAAGATTCGAACCCTCGACTTCATGGACCCATGGGATTGAAAAGGACGGTCTTGGCCACTCGGGTATAGCGTCCGTCGGACCGTTATGAAATTTCTCTCTTTGATTGTCTAACATGGTGCAGTTTTGATGATTGTACAAGTTTAACAACATGGTAGTATGATAGCACACATATAATTATAATTATGCATGCAATCCTTTCCCGCCCCCTCCCCCCAACACTTCCTCCATCTCCCATGTCTTTTGGCAGTACATTACTTTATAATTATAGTCTTTCTTTAAATCTGAACTTAAATCTCTGTCTCTGTCTCTGCAAAAAAGATGGAGGACGGAAACCGGAGGGGGGGTGGGTGGGGGTAAGGAAGGGGGGGGGTATTGAAACTTTTTTTCAATGTGTGACCATGGCAAGTTCCCCTCTGTGGTGTGTGTGGTGTTTGGTGTGTGTGTGTGGTGTGGTTTTGGTGGGGGGTGGGTGTGGTTGTGTTGTGGTGTGTGTGGGGTGGTGGGTGGTGGTGGTGTGTTTTTTCCCAAAACCTTGCAAAAAATTGAAGTGTTCGTTTTTGGAAGAGATTTTTTCCCTTTTCAGTGCCTTTTTTTTTTTTTCTAAGTTTTTATGTTTTAAAAGCTTTTTTTTTGGGCAATATGACCCACCTACAATAAGTTTTTATTTTTTTTACGGTTATTTTTTTATTTTATGCCCTTTTAATATGCATCGTCCCCCCTCTTTTTACAAATTGGTTCACCCCCTGAAATTGAAAATACCCTGGGGTGTTTATGAAACTTTTTATTTTTGAACGTGGAGTTTGAATCAAATGAAGAGGCCAGATTCGTGTTATTGTTCTGAGAAAAATGTAAACCAGTTTTTCCCTGTTTTTTAAATCTGCATAATAGCCAAACTTTCCCAGTAAAATTTTGGCCCAAAGTAATCTTTATTTTTTTTTTTTTTTTTCCTAAAATCCCAAAATTTCCATGGGTTATTCGGTGCAAATGTTTTTTTTTTTGAAAATCCGTATTTATTAATGAATAAAGACCATGCTTAGTATCAAAATCCCCCTGCAAAAAAAAATCTTTATATTCGATTTCCATGTATTCTTCCACAATAATCCATATTTTTTTTATATTAAATTTTAGAAATAAAAAGTGGACCTAAGACTGAAATCCTGAGGAATCCCAAGCACATTAATTGATTTTTTTAAAGTTCCTGAATTTTTTTTTTTTTACCTTAATTAACACTTACTGGGCCTGGGTAAGATTTATTGAAAGATTAGTTACAACCATCCCATTTTTGCCTGCCCGTAATACCCATTAAGGCCCTTAGTCATCCTTGTTGTAAAGGAAAAATCCACTTTGTGCAGAAACCCGGTCAAACGCTTTTTAAGATTATTTAAACCTTTTCTTTATTTTTTCCTTTTTTTTTTTTTTTTTTATTATCCACTTTTTTATAATAGTAAAACACAAGAATTTTTCTCTGCTCTGCGTAAAATCCAGCTGCTTCTCCCGCCAGGGAGAGCGCGGGTCCGCCACAAAAGTGGCAGCGCCCTACCTATTTATTTGTTGTTTTTTTTTTCCCTTTTTTTTTTTTTTTCCTGTCTGCAAAAAGTATTTGGGTTTTCCCCTAAATTTCCAGATGGCTTTTTTTCGTACATAATTTTCCAGGGCAAACCCCTTTGTATTTTTTTTATTCCGTGTTGGGTTTGTGCCAAATAAAGGGCCCCCTGTGGTATCAACACGGAACCCTCGGTTTTTATCGTGTGTGGGCCCCGGTGGGGAACCAGGTGACATTTTTTTACAAACCCTGCAAACAACGGGAACCCTGATGTTAAAAACAAACAAAAAAAGCAATAAAGCAAATGCTTTATTCCCCCCCATTTATCCTCGATGAATCAAAAGAATAAAATAAAATAAATGATTAAAATCAAAAATTAAATAAAAAATAAAAAACCATTTTTATCCCCTCCACCACGTTTGGTAAAGTCCCTTACCGAAATCACTCAGCCCACCCCAAATTTTCCGTGGTTTTTCCTAACACAGTTTCAGAAAATTGTTTCACTTAACCCCTTTCAACATTTCCTGCGCCCGGTTTGTGTGTTTTAAAAATTGTGAGGTAAAAATCTTCGTTTAACCTCCCCCCGCTTACCCCTGATAATTTTGGGTTTACCTGTGGACAACACATATTTCCCTTGATTCCCGTTTGTTTTCCAAACAAACACATCTTTTGTCCACCCACCCCCTGTTTTTCCCCACAAGGGAAAAGCGTTGGACTCCAAAACCACCAGATCCAGAGGCCCGCAAAAACCCGTTCAACATCTCCAAAGAACTCCCCCCTCCTGGGCCCCCCCACCTTCCCCCACGCTCCGTCCCCCTGACCACACCCCACCAACCCACCCCCTCCCCCACCCCTTCCAAACGACGTTACCAGGCATCTTACGCCCAGCGTTTGCTGCTGAACACGTCCACAAAGGCTGTTTAATCACGTCATGCCTGGCCCCCCAGGTCCCAGTGGGACGTCCCAGTATGCCCTGCTTCCCCCACCCTTCCCTCCACCCCTCACCCCTCCACCCTCTCTCTCAACCCTCGCTTCCTCCACCTCCCCTTCCCAAAGATAAACACCGAACCCTAAGACCCCCAGACGGGTAAAAAATCGCCGCCCCCCTTTCCAGCAGGCCAATCCTCGCCCAAAGCCCACAGCGATCCCCAGTTTCCCCCTCCTCCCTTCTCTTCCTACCCGCCCTTCCCAAAACAATCCTTCCTTTGAAGAGTCTCTTTGGGCAGCGGTCCCCAACCTTGCCAAGAGAAGCAAGCAGCAACAGAGCACAGAGGCCCAGCTACACGAAAGTGCAATCAGCAGCCAGAGTCCCCAGCCAGGGCCAGCCCTTCAGCCAAGCAATCAGCCAAGCGCCCCAACGCTATTGCTGCCTTGCAGCCTGCTGGCGCGTAACTCGTGCAAGCAAAACCATCAGCCAAGCAAACAATCCAACAACAAACAAAACAAAACAGCAACAACAACCAGGCAAGAGGAAAGGAAGAGAACAAGACAGGGCGAGGTTTTTTTTTTTTTTTTTAGACCCCTCAACGTTTATCCGCGCATCCGTTTTTTTTCGCGAAGAGCCCCTTGGCAAATAACCAGCACCACCGCGGAAAAGCAAGAGCGGTGAGTGAGGATGAAGAGAGGCGTCCCCCCCCCCAAAGACCACCACCCAACAACACCCAACCAACAACAACTAACAACACCAAACAACAACGTCCCCACCCCCAATCAATCAAACCAACCAACCCCCTCGGAACCGTTCCTCCAGCCCCGAGGCAAAAGTCCCCCCCGGACAAGACCTCCTCCTCCTCCCCTCGCTTGACCCACTGCCCTGAGGTCGTGTCCCCCCCCCTGTGGAGGTATTTCGTAGGGTTCCGGGATGGGGGCCCTGCACCATTCACCCCCAACCCAACGGCAACGGTGTCCCCTTCCTCTCCCAAGCTTCCACTCCTGGGAACAAAACCCAACCCACCTCCCCTCCGCCTCCCCCAGGCCGCAAGAAAATTCCTCCTCCCCCCTCCCACCCAGCCCCAGTCCTCCAACCCTCTGCACTCCTCTTGAGGCCCAGGGTTTTCTCAACGAGGCCCGGTGCGCCCCTGCCAAGCTTCCTGTAGTTTTCGGGGATGTCCCCCCGCCCCTAACACGGTTTTTTTGGTTTGCTGGGGTGGCATTGGGAAATCAACCTCGGTTCTAACTAACTACAAACAACCACACCAAGCAGCAAAGCAGCAACGGCAACAAAGCGACGAGAGAGACAGCAAAAAGAAATCACAGAATGATCACGCTAAGGTTTGGACGACAAACAAACAACCAACCAATGGGGTCCCGACATTTCAGCCAACTGGAGTCCCTCCCAACCAGTTTTAACAGAATCCCTTTTCATTACGAAATCCAAGGCACCTCCTCTTCCTCCCTTTTCTTTCCCCTCCATCCCCCCTGCTCCCCGGGCCCCTGCTGCCTGCTGCTGCTGCCCCCTCCCCCTTCCCTCCTCCCCTTTCTCACCCGGCGCAGAATCCTTTCAATGCTACAGGAAAGCAATTTTTAAAGGGTTAAAAAAAGGTTTTGGTTTGGCAAATCAGGGAAAAATGTTTGGGGAAAAAAAAGAAAAAAAAAGGGAAAACCCCTTTTTTAAAGAAGGACGAAAAAGATTTTTTTCCAGATTTTTTTGTCCAACCCGGGGGGTTTTTTTTTCCGAAAGAAGTGAATTTTTTTTTTTGTTTTTTTTTGTTTTTTTGTTTTTTTTTTTTTTTTGGGGGTTTTTTTTTTGTTTTTTTTTTTTTTTTTTTCCTTTTTTGGGTGAAAAGTTTTTTTTTCATGTGGGAAAAAAATTTTGTAAGTTCTTTTTTTATTTTTTTTTTGGCAAGATGAAGGCCCCAATATTATAAGTAATCAAAATTATATAGGTTAACCTACCTACCACACACAACAAGGCCCCACAAAACACAAACACCCACAAAACAAAAACAACCCAACACCACAACACCACACACACAACACACACACCCACACCCAAACAACACACAACACACAAAAACACACAATCCCACCCAACACAAAACGCACCCCCCCAACACCCACCACCACACACTAAACAAAACACAAAACCACCACACACCACCCCACACAAACAACCCACACACAACACACACCACAACACACACACAACACACACACACCAACACACACACAAAAAACACAAACACACACACACACACACACCTAGGGGTACCTATAACTAGGGTACTACCATAACAGCGGTAAGAAAAAAAACCAAAAAATTTTAAAGTGTTTTGTTTATGTAATTACCAAAATTTCCAAAACCCTTTTATAAAAAAGTTTTTTGCCCCATATTTTTCCCCCCCCAAACCCAAACCACTACCCCCACCCCCCCCAATTTTTTTCCCCCACCCCCCCCCAAACCCCCCACTTTTTTTTTTTTTTTTTTCCCTTTTTCCCTTTTTTTCAACAGAATGAAAATCACTTTTAAGAAAGCGTTTTGTAAAACTGTCCCCCCCCCCGTCCCCCTTTAAAAAAAAAAAAAAGGAATATAAAAACTGTATTTATATTGATTTTTTTTATGTTGTCTTTGGTTAGTTGTTTTTTTTTAAATTCATCTGTTTTTGGGTTTTTTTTTTTTTTTTTTGTGGTTTTGTTTGGGGGTGGAATTTTGGGTTTTTTTTTTTTGGGAATTTTGGGATCAGCAGAAAAGAAACAAATCGTAAAACCCAAATTTTTTTTTTGCAAGTCTTAATTTTTTTTGGAACCCATACATGTCCAAAAACCCGGCTGTACCTATAACACGTGAATTTTTTAAACACACCACAACCACAAACACAAAACACCCAAAAAAAACAACCCCAACACCCCACACCCCGGCGCCGCGCCGTGCCCCCCCCCACAAGCAACCCCATGCCACGCACGCAAAAACACCCACGCACCCAACGCACCGCGGGCGGCGGCGCACACACACTAACACCCCCCACGCACACAAACAACCGCCAATCAAAATGGTTGGGTTTTTAATGAAAAAAAATAATACCCCTTTTTAAATGAGGGAATCAGTATATGAAAAAGAATTTTTCAAGGGGAATTTTTAAAATTTAGAAACAAAAGAGAAGAAAGGGGAAGAAGAGGGAAAGAAGAGAGAGAGAAAAAGAAAGAGAGGGAGAGAGAAAAGAGAAGAGAAAGAAAAGAAGAGGTGCCGGGGGGGGGGGGGGGGGTAGAAAAAAAAAAAAAAAAGAAGAAAGGAAGGAAAAAGAAACAACATAACAGAACAAAACCAGACAGACCAAGCAGAAACAGGCAGACAACAGAAAAAAAAAAGAAAGAAAGAAAGGAAGGAAAAAGGAGGGAAAAAGAAAGGAGAAGAAAGAAAAGGGTTAGAAATGAAAAGAAAAAAAGATAACCCTGAAATATATTGGCTTTTATTTAACAGTTTCTAAACATGTAATCGGGACAAGTTTAGCCGTGAAGAGTTTTGTTTTTTATTTTTTTTTTTTTAAATAATTTAATTTCACTACCAAAGGCCCAAATTCCTTGGTGTAAACAACACCAGACTTGTTTACACATTTTACATCTCTCCTCTCTCTCTATCCTCCTTCCCTCTTCTCTCCCTCCTCCCTCCCTCCTCACTCGTCTCTCCTCTCTTCTCCTTCTCTCCTCTTCCTACCGCTTCTCCTCCTCTTCCTCTCATCCACTCCCTCCTCGTCTCCTCTCTCTCTCTCACACCACACACAACAACCACACACAAAAAACTTAACAAACCTACCCAAAACACACACACAAGCACCACACACACAACACACAACCACCAACAACCCACACACACACACACAACAAACAACACACCACCACACACCACGGCAATCGCAAACGCAAACCGTAAACGCAGGCTCCGCAAACACGCCCAAAACTAACCGTAAATACCACTAAAGCAACCCTTGCCACACATGCATACACCATACATACACCACACATACCAACATCCACCACAAAACAACACCCCGACAACCCGGCAGCGCGCGGGCGCCCCCAACCCCCTGCGAAACCATACTTTTTTGCTAAGTAATGTATACAATGTTTGTCAGCCCTTTTTTTGCAAAGATTTTTTTTTATGGAAAGTTACTATTCCGTCCCTATATGGCTTAGTAGAAAGAGAGAGAAAGAAGAGAGAGAGAGAAAGAGAGAGAGGAGAGAGAAAGGGGGGGGGGGGGTGAAGGTGAGAGATGACAGACCAAACGGACAGATGGACGGACGGTTAGACAGAGAAAAGGAAAAAACCGACAGAACAGAAAGAAACAGACAAAGGGGAAATGAACTTGGGTTTTTAAGGTGTTAGCCTGGGTGACTTGGCCCCGCTGTGAGCGGTAATCTCCCGATTTTTTTCTGAAAAAACAAAAAAAAAAAAAAAAAAAAAAGGTTCTGTTTTTATTATAGAAATGCTTAACTAGGACGCCAATTTGTTTTTTTACTGGCCCTTGAACTTTTTATAATATCGAAAAAATGAAATTTTTTTGGACTCCAGGAAATATCCTTAAAAATAATTTTTTTTTTTTTTCGAACAGGAGAAAACGGAAAAAAATTTTTGAGTCAATTGAAGTTTGTTTTTTGTTTGACATTTGGGCAAAAGATTTTTTTCCTTGTTTTTTCCCCCCCCCTTTTTCCCCCCTTTTAAAACCAATTTTTTTGTTTAGATTTTTTTTTTTTTCTAGTTCCCCGTAAAATTAATAAACCTTATTTCTTTTTTTTTTGTCCCCTAAGAATTGTTACCCCCCCATAAATTTTGCATTTTTATAAAATTGCTTTGATTTAGAGATTTTTCAAATAGAATAACCCCCTTTTGTTTCCTGGTGTTTTTATTTTCTGTTATATCCATTCTATCTAATCCCCTTATCCCACCTGGCGGAAACTGTGGGGGGGGGGGTTACCCAATGAAAGGAATTTTGACCAAACAGTTTTTTTATCCCCTCCAAATTTCCTCCATCCTCTGTTTTTTTTTTTTCTGCCCCTACCACATACTAGCTGGGCCTTGCCCCCTTCCAAAAATTTGGTTGAGCTTTTTAAGAGCCCCTTGTCCACCATTTCGCTGATGTTGTTTCCGCTACCATCATTTCTTCCTTGGTCCTGCCTCTTTTTTTTTTCTTTCTCCCAGGATAGTGGGGCCCTTGCAAGGTATTGTTTTTTTTTTGGCCATTTGCAAGTCCCTTTTCGATTTCTTGTGACATGCCCCCTCTTTTATTATATTAAAAGTGTACGCTTTCTTTACTTAAAAAAACGGATTGATAATTAATATTTTTTTCCGTAAGGGACTCAATGATTTTGCTGGAATTTTTCCTTTGACAGAAATTCCCAGCAAAAGACATTTATCCCCTGTATAATTACATTGTTTTTTTTCATCTTTTTTTTTCTCAATGTTCCTTAATCCCCCCACAAAAAGGGTACCCCCCCCTTTTTTAATTTTGTATAACGGAAAAGGTGTTTTTTTTTTATGTAATGCCTTTTTTGGTTCCCCATAATCTAGGCTTGTTTGGTATGTTAATGAAAACGTTTTTTTAAACCATTTTTTTTTTTTTTTTTACTCCCCTAAGATTATGATTTATACTTGTTAGAATGTTTATGTATTTAACATATGTTTTTTAAACGTCCCCCCAGGTGTAAACATTGGAATTATTTTAGTTATTTTTGTTTGAAGTTTAGGTAGAAACCTGTTTTTAAATATCTAATCTAACATTGATTTTTTATTAGAGCCTTGTTTGATGTTTTGTTTAAAAAACTATGTTTTTTTGAAACCCCAACTTTTAACTAAACATTAAAATATTAGTTATTTGTTGATGTTTATTAATAAACTGTTAAGCAAACATAAATAAGACATTGATATTTTTTAGTTTGATGTTATTGAAACCCCTGCCTTGAACATACTTATTCCCTAAAACTTTGAATATAAGTTTTTTGTTTTTGAAACGTTTAATTAAAAAACCTGTTTTAACATCTTAAATCCTAACATTTAATTTTAGGATTCATCTAATTCTAAAATTGAACTTTAAAGTTATCGATGGTTTTATAAAACTGTATAATATTTAAAATCTATTATCGAAACATTGAAAATATACTTTGTTGAATGTTTAAATTAAAACTTGTTTTTTTTTTGCATCTAATCCTGTAAAAATTGAAATTTTTAATTGAATGTGTGGTTATAAACTAATTTAACAATCTAAATCTTAACATTACAATTTGTATTTTTTTGGAAATTGTTTACTAAAAAGTGTTTCAACAATCCTATTTTAAAACATTTGAATTTTTTTTAGAAAGTTGAAAAGTTTTTAATTTGACACTGTTTTTTTTTTTTTTTTAGCAATCTAGTTTAAATTTAGTTTTTTTTTTTTTTTTTTGAATCTTTAACTTTTTTAGCAAATCAAGTTCCCCTACCATTTCAGATTTAGTTTTTGGATGTTTTTTTATTTTTTTTCAAAAAATTTCATCTTACGCTTTGTGCAACAGGCGGGGACCCACAGTGATATATTCTGTGATTATGGGAACAACGAGGCCCAAAGGCACAAATGGTTCCCTTTACTCAAAATTAGTTCCCCAAAAAATGCTGGCCTTCAAGAATTTTTTTTTTTTTTATCTTTGTAAAATGAAGTTTTTTCCTGAGCTTTTTGACAAAAAATCATTTTTTCCCATAATGGTTGATAAATGAAGCAATAAACCTGGTTTTACCATGCAATGCTTCGTTTCCCCTACTACAACTATAATTTTTTTTTTCCTCCCATTTATTTATATAAAATTATTATATAATCTTTTTTTTTTTTTTTTTTTTTTTTTTTTTTTTTTTTTTCCAAAACACCATTTTTTTTATTCCCTATTTTTCCAATCTTTTTACTTGGCAAGCCATTTGGTAAGCCAACGGCCCAATTTTTACCTTATTACCTAGAGCCTGCAATGGACCACCCTGAAAATTCTAAAAGGTGGGTTTTATGCCCCTTCTTTACCACAGAAAGTTGAGTTAAGGTTTTTTTGCAAATCACTGCCGGGACCCCCTGTAAAGAGTGCTCAACCAGGGGGCTGGGTTTGTGAGCACTCCCCCTTTGTACAGGTCCCGGCCCCAAGTGATTGCCCAACCTCACTTCAACCTTCTCTGTGGTAAAGAAGCAAAAAACACCTTTTTTTTTAAGAAATTCAGGGTGTCCCGCATGCATAAAGCTCCCTAGTGAATAGGGTAAAAATATGCCTGTGGCCTAGCCACAACTGCTCCAAGTAAAGATGAAAATAGAAAAGTGGTTTTTTGAAAAAAAAAAAAAAAAAAAAAAAAAAAAAAAAAAAATAAATAATAATATAAATAAATAAATGGAGAAAATACTAGTGGGGTAGAAGAAAACAAGTTGCAATGTAACGCATTTTTATTGGCTTCATTTCTCAACATGAAAAAATGATTTTTTTTGTTTCAAAGAAATCAGAACAAAACTTCAGTTACAGATTTAAAAAAAAAAAATTTTCTTTGAAAGGTCAAGGCATGTTTTTTGGGGGAAACTAAAGCATTTGAGTAAGGGAACCAAGCCTCTTGGCCCTCTTTGTTCCCCATAATACCACAGAACACAGTCCGCCTGTGCCACAAGCAAGAAGAAATTTTTTGGAAAATAACATCAACTAAACTGAATGGTAGACCTAGATGCTAAAAAGTTTTAAATAAAGATTCAAAAAACTAAATTTAAACCTTAGATGCCTAAACAGTTTTTTTTTTTCCAATAACTTTCCAAACATCTTAAATTTCCAATTTGTTTTTTTTTTTTTTTTAATAGATGATTGAAACACTTTTTTTTTAGTAACATCCAATCAATTGATGTTTTTTAGATTTAGAAATGTTTTAAAATTAGTTTTTTTAACAACATCAAATTTAAATTTTCAAATACAGATTTAATAAATGCCCAAAAACAGTTTTTAAATAACATCAACAATTAAATTTCAATTTTTATATTTAGAATTTTTATAAAAACATTTTTTTTTTTTTTTAAATAACAATCCGAATAACCTAATTCCCAATTTTTAATATTTTAGATGAATCCAAAAAATTTAAAATGTATTAGATTAGATGTTTTAAACAAGTTTATTTTTATTTAATAACGTCCAACAACTCTAAAATTCAAATTAGATAAGGATTGTTCAAAGGCGCAGTTTTGTTTTTTTTTTAACAATCAACCTAAATTCAATGGTCTTTAATTATTTGCTAAAACAAGTTTTATTTATTAAAAATAAGCATCAACCAACTAAAATATTAATGGTTAAGTTTAAGAAAATGTTTTTTTCCCAGCATTTTTTTAACAACATCAACCGTAAAATATCAATGTTAGATTTAGATATTAAAACAGTTTTTTTTTTTTTCACTAAATCATCCAACAACCTTAATTCCCCAATGGTTTTTTTTTTTTACACCTGGAAACGTTTATTTTTAACAATTTTATTAACAACATCAAACAAGTATTAATCCAATCACTTAAGACGTAACTGTTTAAAACATTTCAATAAACATCAACAGCTATGAATATGACAAAAGCCATAAAAAACACTTCCGTTTAAAAACAAATAAAAAGGACTTTGTGGATAGACAATGGAAAATAGAATAAACTATGTAAAATATTACAGAAAATTGGTTTGTCTGGATTTTCTGTCCCAACCAGAATCCAGCAAATTCATTTGGTTCCCCCTAAGAAAATCTTCCTATCCAATCGTAAAGAAGCGGTAAACACCTTTAAATAATAACGGGCCCCATGTCACAAGGATCGAAAAGGACCTTGCAAAAACCAAAACGCAAAGGCACTATACCATGGAAGAACAGAAAAAAAAGAGGGCCAGACCCCAAGGAAGAGATGGGAGGACAACCAAATCAGCAATTGGACAGGCCCTTAAAGCTCACAAACCAAAAATTATTAACCCTAAGGCAGAAACCAGATAGAGGAAAAATGAGGGAACTGGTTTGGTCAAATCTTTCAATACTGGGTTAATACCTCCCCCCAACAGACCCCGCCAGACCTCATGGGGATAGATTAGAAAAGAAAACAAAAAATAAAACAACAGGAACAAAGAAAAAATTTTATTGCCTATTTTGAAAATCTCCGAAATCAAGGCAATTAAAAAATGAAAATATGACAATTCTAGGAACAAAAAAAAAGAAAGTAAAATAATAACCGGAACTAGAAAATCCTAAACAAAATAATTGGTTTTAATAAAAGAAAAGGAGAAAAAAAAAAGGAGGGAACCAAGAAAATCTTTTTTTGCAAAAAAGTTTCACAAATAAACACTCATACACACAAATTTTTTATAATTAAATTAAACCGTCCACCTGGTGTTTTTTTTTTTCGAAAATTTTTAAACTTTCAGATAATCCCTAATCCCCCCCCAAAAAAAAAATCATTAAATTTAATGTAATTTCCGAATATTATAAAATGTTTTTCAGGCAGTACATCAAAAAAAAACAAAAATCGTCCCCTAGTACAATTCCCCTTATAATACAACCTTTTTTTTTTTTTTTTTTTTTTTATTTTTTTTCAAAATCGATACCGCAGCCAACACCTTTAAAAACCAAGTTTTTTTTTTTTTCCCTTTTCCTTTGTCCCCTGCCCCCCCCCCCCCCTTTCCCTGTCTGGGTCCGTCCCCCCTTCTCTGTCCCCCCCCTAACCGTTCCCTCCCAATCTGTCCCGTTCCCTGGTTTCTGTCCCCCCACTCTCTCACTCACCTCCCCCCCCCCCCCCTTTTTTATTCTCTCTCTCCTCACCTCCTCTCTCTCCCTCTTCTCCTCCTCTCTCTTCTTACCCCTTCTCTCTCCCTCTCTCCTCTTCCCCTCTTCTCAGCCCATAAAATAGACGAAGTAACTTCCATATAAAATATCTTGCAAAAGGCTTGGAAAACCAACATGTAGTACATTACTAGGCAAGTTTATGGGTCCCAGGGGTGCGGCCCGCGCCCGCCGGCGCGGGGTGTGCGGTGGGTGTTTTTTGGTTGTGGAATGAGGGGTATGTGGTGGTGGATGTTATGGGTTTTGTTAAAATGCATGTTTGGCAAGGTGCTTATGTGGATACGATTGCGGTGGGGTTGCGAGCCTCGTAGGTTTGTCTTGCGTGCGTGGGGTGTTGTGTGTGTGGGGTGTGTGGTTGTGTGTGTTGTGGTGGTGGTTTGGTGTGGTGTGTGGTGTGGGTGGGGTTGTGGGTTGTGGTGGTGTTGGGGTGTTGTAAGTTTGTAATGTAATGTTGGTGTGTGGGTTGGTGTTGTGGGGGGTGAGAGAGAAGAGAGAAGAGAGAGAGAAGAGAGAGAGAGATGAAAAGAGAGAGAAAGAGAGAGGAAGGGAGAGAGAGAGAGAGCAGGAGAGAGAGAAAGGAAAGAGAGGAGAGAGATGTAATGTGTAAACAAGGTCTGTGGTTTTTGTTTTAACACAAGAATGCCTTTTCTGGGTAGTGAAAATTAATAATAACTCTTCACGCCCTTAACTTGTCAGATTACATGGGTAGAAAACAGTTAAAAAGCCAAAATATTCCAGATAACTCCCCCCTTTTTTTTTTTTCCCCCTTTCATTTTTTTCCTACCTTTTCTTTCTCGTCCTTTCCTTTTTCCTCCTCTTCCCTTCCTCCCTTTTTTTTCCTTTTCTTTTCTTTTCTTTTTTCTGTTCCCCTGGTCCTGCCTTGTTTCCTGCTTTGTTCCCCCTGTTTCCCATGTTCCTGTCCTGTCCCCCCTTAGTTTTTGTTTTTTTCCTCTTTTTCCTTCCCCTTTTCATTCTTCTTTTTTTTTTTTCTTACCCCCCACCCCCTCCCGCCAACTTCTCCCTCCTCACTCTTCTCTCTCTCTCTCTCCTCTCCCTCCTCTCTCCCCTCTCTCTCTCTCTCTCTTTCTCTCTCTTCTCTCCTTCTCCTCCTCTAGCTTCCAATGAAAAAATTCCCTATTTAAAATTCCTGTCCCCCCATATACCTTGGATTACTCCAATTTATAAAGTTAATATTTTTTTTTTTTTTCCCACTTTAGCAATGTTACCACTTTTGATGGCGTGTGGGTTTTGGTGCGTGTTGGTGAGGTGTGGTGGTGGTTGCCCGGCGGCCGGCGCGTGCCGTTTTGGGTTGCGTGCGTTTGTGCGTTGCGAGGCAATGGCCCCCCGTTGCCATGTTGGGAAAAAGCGCCAACGCGGGCTCGGCCCGCGGTGGTGTGGGGTTGTTGTGTGGATTGTGTGTGTTGTGGTGTGTGTTGGTGTGTGTGGTTTCATCACGTGTTTTATAGACACAGCCAGTTTTTGACATGTAAAATGAGTCAAGCAAATTAAAGAACATGCGACAAAAATTTTTGTTTTACGAAAAAATTTTTTTGTTTTTTTTTATTCTTATATTCCTGCCCTTGACGTTCCCCCATCCAAACAAACCAATTTCCCCATCCAAACAAACCCACAAAAAAAAACAACCACAGAGAAAAATAAATTAACAACACCTAACAATGACAAACATAAAACATCAATAATAACCAGTTTTCACTACTATTTCCTTTTTTTTTTTTTTTCCTTTCCTAAGACAGACAGTTTTTTACAACCGCCTTTTTCCCTTTTGAAAAGTGAAAATTTGTCAATTCCTGTTTTTGAAAAAAGAAAAGGAAAAACAAAAAAATTGTTGGGTGGTGTGGTGAATAATGGTGGGGGTAGGGGTGGGGGGGAAAAAATTTAATAGCAAAAACTAGTTTTCATGAAGGGAAAAAGAAATTTTTTAAAAATTACATACAACCCCCGGGGAAATTTGGGTTTTTTGTTTTTTTTTTTTAACCCCCTGTTTTGGAAAAGAAACCCGGTTTACTGGGGCCCCCCCCCAACCCCCTATTTGTGTGTTTTGTGTTTTGGGGGGTTTTTGGGGGGTTGTGTGTGTGTGGTGTGTTGGTTTTTGTTTTTGGGGTGGGGGGGTGTTTTGTGGGGGGGGTGTGTGAAATTGTGTTTTTGGGGGTTTGTGGGGTGGGGGGGGGGTTTTGGTGGGGGTGAGTTTTTTGGGGGGTGTGTGGTGGGGGCGTTTTGGTGTGGGGGGGGCGTTTTGTGTGTTTTGTGGGTTTTGGGGGGGGTGGGGGGTTGTGTTTTGTGTTTTGTGGGTGTGTGGGGGGGGTTGTTTGGGGGTTGTGTGGTGGTGTGGTGTGTGGGGGTTTGCGTTTTTTTGGGGGTGGGGGGGTGGGTTTTGGGTTTAAACCTATTTTATTTTTTTTAAATATTTTTTTAAAAAATTATTTTTTCCATCAATTTTTCCCCCCAAAAATAAAAAAAAAACCCCCAATTTTTTTTTTTCCTCCACATAAAAAATCTGCCCCCAAACAAAAAAAAAAACCCCAAAAAAAAAAACCCCAACCAAAACAACACCAACAACAAAAAACCCCAAATTCACTTTTTTTTTCGGAACACCCCCCCTTGAAAAAAATTTTGACATTTTTTTCCCCCCTGCCCCCCTTCCCCCTTTAATTTTTACCACCCATTTTTTTTTTTCCCTCAAACTTTTTTTTTCCCCCCCTGGAAGGCACCAAACCCTAAACCCCCCTTAAGCCCTGTTTTCCGTAGCATTAAATTTTTTCCCCCCGGCCGGGCCCGCGAGAAGGAGAGGGGGAAAGGGGGCCCCCAAAGAAACCAGAAACAAAACCCAGCACAGAAAGGGGGGAGGGGGAGGAAAAGGGGGGGGGGAAAGGGTTTTTTTCCCTGAAGTGGTTTGGGGAAATTTTCTTTTTTTGGGGGGGCAAACCCTCACTGAAAACACTTTTACCCCACGGGAAAAAAAGGGGTTTTTTGATCCGTTTTTTTTTTGGCCCCCTGGTTTTTTGGGGTTTTTTGGGGTTTTTTTTCCCCTGGGGGGAGCCCGAGGTAGCTTTGGGGAAAAAAGGGAAAAAGGGGGAGGGAAGGGGAGGGGGAAAGGAAAAAAAAGAGGAGGAAGAAAATTTTCCCCCCCTGTTTCGTAATAAAAGGGATTCTGTAAATTTGGTTTGAAAAACCCCAGTTTTGTTGTCCCTTCCCCTGCTCTGGCCCTTTTGCCTTTTTTTTTTTTGGGTTTTGGGTTTTTTGTAGTTAACAGGTTTTTTCCCCCCCCCACTGCCCCCCCAGGAAAAAAAACCGTGTTTTTTCGGAAAAAATCCCCCCAAAATACCCAAGGGGCTTGCAGCGCCACAGTCCCTTTTTGTTGAGAAAACCCTTTCCCCAAGAGAGCCCAAAAGGGTTTGGGGCCTGGCCCCTTTTTGGGAAACCCTTTATGGCCGGCCCGAAAGAGGATGGGGAGGTTTTTTCCCGGAGGGGGGGGCCCGAAAAAAGGAAAGGCACCGTTTCCCGTTTTTTTTTGATGGTGGGACCCCATTTCCCCGGGCCCTACGGGCCTCCCACAGGGACCCCCGACCTCAGGCATGTCCCGCGAGGAGGAGGAGGAAATCCCGTTCGA
>CM060341.1:24890357-24895357 GCA_030674155.1 Stramonita haemastoma | reverse complement strand
GGGGAGGGAGGGGAAAAGGAGGGGGGAGAGAGGGAAGTGAGGTGGGAAAGGGGGGGGGGCTGGATGTGAAGAGAAATCAACATCGATAATTTCTTTTTTTTTATACCAAGGGTCACAGAGAAGCATTTTACATACTTTTTTTTTCTTTCGGCTGGCCATGATTAGGGACTACAATAAAACCGCCGACAACAACAAACAATAGACAGACAGACAGACACACAGACAGCCAGAACACACAGACAGATAGACAGAGATTTTAAGTTCAGATTTAAAGAAATACTATATAATTTACCGCCCAAAAGACATGGGGAGGGGCAGGAAAGGATTACATGCATAATTATAATTATATGTGTGCTATCATACAACCATGTTATTAAACTTTGTACAATTGCCCAAAACTGCACAATGTTAGACAATCAAATGGATAAATTTCAGAACGATCCGACGGACGCTATGACTGAGTGGCTAAGACCGTCCTTTTCAATCCCATGGGTCCAGGAAGTCGAGGGTTCGAATCTCGGCGGCGTTTGGTGAATTAAGAGTGGGGATTTTACGATATCCCAGGTTAATTTCAAGTGATTCATGTTAGAGTTTGGTCAGTTACGGAAACATAAACATACCCAGCATTTCATCCCTGAAGTCGGGATGCGGCTACCTTCATGGTGGGCAAAAACGGTCGCATACCACAAAAATATTACCATTAGTGGAACCTCGGAGCTCTAGCTGAGGAGCAAAAAAAAAAATCCCAACCCGAACCCAGCCTTCTTTATGCATTATTTGGGATCAAATAATTTATCATTACTATCATTTTGTCTTCGTCATGATCGACGACAACAACAACAGTATAGTAATTAAAGCAAAAAATAACACCCTGCTGATTAAATTTTTTTTGGTCACCAAAATCCCTTGAAAAAAACAAACTTGTTTAAAAACCAGCTGTAATGTGGCTACCTTCATAGTGTGCAAAAACGGTCGCATACACAAAATCTTACCATTGGCAAACTTTCGGAACTATTAGCAGAAGAAACGAAAAAACAACAACAATAAGAGAAGTGGGGTCAGTAGACTCTCTAGCTCTGTCTGTCTGTATTTGTAGGTCTGTCTGTCAATTTTTCTGTCTGTATGTTTGACAGTCTTTTGTTTTTTTTTGTAGGTCCCCCCGTCCCCCCCCTTTTTTTTTTTAGTCTATGTTTTCTGTAGTCTGTCTGTCAATGTTTCTGTCTTGTATGTTTGACAGGTCTTGTTTCTGTCTCTCTGTATGTGTCTGTCCCTCTGTCTTGTCTCACGGATTCCATTACGTTTTGTTTGGCTTGTTTATTTCTCTGTCTTAATTTTTGTTGTTGCTGTTTATTCTGAGGGCCTGGTGTAAAGAAGCTTGTGCCTTATCCAATTACCCTCATTAAAAATATTCGAGTTTTCTGTCTGTCTGCCTGCCTGCCCTGCCTGCCTGCCTACCTATCTGTCTATTTCTGTCTGTCTGTCCTGTCTGTCTCTCTCTGTCTGCCTCTCAAAGTGCCTGGTACTGTCCTGTACTTGTGACTTTGCTGGTGCCGGCCTCAGCCGACACATTCTTCAGAGCACCTCACTTCATGTAGGTTACAGATTTTTGTGTTTCCAACACCCACAACTAATTTCCACAACTAATTGGCATTAGTTTACGGGATCTTCATCGTGCACATTTGATCTTGTACATTGTATATACAAGAAGAGACTTAAGGCACTGGTAGGTCTGCGCTAGTAGTTGACCTGGGAGATCGTAAAAAAAAAATCTTCACCCTTAAATCGCTAGTTTAACATCACTGAGATTCGAACCTACTACTTCATGGACCCCTCGGGATTGAAATTAAACGGTGTTAATCCCCTGGGTGTAGCGGGGTCAATATAGTACTTATTTTTAGCTTTGGCATATTTCTATACTGTCACTGCTGTCATCATTAGCTCAGTCTCATTTCACAACTTTTTTGTACATTTCGCAGTTCCATCACACCCTTTTACAGTTCTGAACACTACATGGCGAAAGAAAGAGAGATGGGAACCATTTTCAAGAATTATCTTTTCTTTACGCACACACACACGTATGCACGCACGCACGCACACACGCACGCACGCACACACATACACACACACATACACACACCACACGCATGCACGCACGCACGCACACAAACTGTATATGATTTTAAACTTTCAGAATTTTAATCTAAATTAGTTATCAAAATCAGATGCACAGTCAGCTCCCAACTCCCCTTGGGAACTGCTTAAAGCTTTTTTTGACATTGATTGTTTTTTTTTTCCTCTGTAAGAAAAGTTAGACAATGTTAATATTCTTTCAACATTTGTAAAAGAACGTTATTAACATACTACCTATTCTGATCATCTCAAAAAATAACACTGATGGTTCCATTCTAAATACTAATGCGGCAGGTGCGGCTTTCTTTAAATTTCCATCATTAAAAGTTGAAAGATCTTTCAACCTGGGAAAAAACAAAAATATGTATTTTCAGTCTGAGCTAAGGACTATTACTGTTGGTACTGCACTATGTAACCTACTTAAACTTTCCTAAAGACATTAAAAAAACCCAAAAAACTTGTGTGTGTTGATTTCTAAATCGGGTTTTTTTACACGCTTTGAATAATTGTAATTTTTTTTAAGCAAGAAATCAATTTATCATTGAAATCAGGCACCTGGTACATTTTTTTTGGTACCCAAGAGATAGTACTGGAGGGGAGTAGAGGAAGCTGGTTGAAAAATCTTCTTTTGGTGCCCCTACAGTCCCGCGGGATTACGGGATAGGTAAAGGTGAAGACTGTTACTTATGTTGGGTTCTCCTCACACACTGGAATATACTTTAATATAAAAAAAAAAATTAAGTTGACAAACCTTGCAAAAAAATTGGAGCCAGGTAAAAAAAAAAAATTTTGTGAAATAAATGTTGCCTTATCTCTACATGAGACACCCAAAACTTGCTACAAAACGCTTACTGGAAGCAATAAGATAAGATGACAAGTGATTTTGGCTATTGTCTATATACCTGTAAATCAATGTTATAGATTTTTTTTTTTAAATGCTTTGATTTTCTAGCAATATTTAAAATCTCTAGTTGGTATAATCTCGGGATTAATGTTAATCCTCATGTACAAATTTTAACTACGCCCTTTTTAGGACAAAATGCCGTGAAAGATGTAAACTGTATTTGTGGTGAGAAGATTACAATAGTCATGTTTTTTTTTTTTCAGTGTGGACATTTAAAAGCATTTTTACCTGCTGTACCTAGTTTTGTCACTGGATCAGATTCCTGTCCCGAACCATTGTCACTGTGAAGACACTGTGTTTGCGTTTTAATAAAAAAGTCCCAGAATTTCATTTTTGTAGTATATCAAAGTTTAGTTTTTTTAGTACACTGTTGTTTTTTTTTTTACACATTTTTTTTATTGCTTAATTAAAAAAAATTAAAGAAGAAACTGAAAGGCTTCTGGCTTTTTTTTTTTTGGAACACAAACAGGCAAAAAGCCCGTCATCAACTTCAATTTTGCCGGCAAAATTTAAACCCCGACCCAGCTCCCTAAATCTAAAAACAATACTTCAAACATACAGAGACCTTACAGAACATTCCACCACCCAAAACCATTCCATGTAGAAAATCAGGAAAAAGCACTGTCACATACCAGCACAGCAAAACAGGTCGTGTCCACGCCATGATGGTTCTTTCCCTCGACTAGCTACCCAGCAGGTGGCGCTACTGGTCCCCTGGCGTGATGATGAATGGTAATGATGACGACGATGGGTCGTGTCAGTTTCCTGACTGCCACAACTGTCAATCTTACTGTCCCCTTCCTCCTCTGTGCGCATGCGTTTTTATCCCGGGGAACAAGCAGGGGGAATATAGCAGTTTTGGTGACTTTTCACGTACTGGCTATAAGTATGTTGGGTTTGTCCCCGCAGTTGTGTGTGTGTGTGTGTGTGGTGTGGGGGGGGGGGGTTTGGGAGTGTGTGTGTGTGTGGGGGGGGTTCCACCTGGGGGGGGGGGTCCACCTGTCCCTGTCTGTCTGTGTATTTGTGTCTGTGTTTTCCCCTTCCTCTCACTCCTTTTATCTCGGTGGTAGACATGTGGCGTGCATATTAATTTTTTTTTATATACATTACAATTTTGTTCTTATTTACTTGTCATTGAGTTGTACTGCAAAACGGATGACAAAGTATGCAACACCAATCAAGGCATCATCAACTTTTTTTATGGAAGAATTTTTTTTACATATGTGTACATAATAAAGTTGATATTTTTTATCTTCATCAAAGCATACTCTTCATGGTTTACTTTTATTTTTTCAAGACATCATTTTAGTGATTGTTGGGACGGGATAGCTTAGTGGTCAGAGCACATTGCTTTCCCCACCGCTATGGTTGAGCGGGGTTTTTTTCCGAAGGGAAGCGAGGCATCAGAGACCTCAAGTTTCCCTCTAGGGGCCAGCACATTGAGGGCAGCGCCCATCTCCTCTCCCTCGCTGCTTTACCTTCCCTGACCCTAAAGAGGGCAGGAAACCCATTTACAACTGGGTGAACTGGGGGACGGGTACTGAAGCCAGGGTGCAGTGTAATGTAGTGTAAGAGTACAATAGCGTAGCGTAGTGGTAGTGTAGTGGGTAAGTGTAGTGTAGTGTAAAAGTACGGTAGTGTAGTGTCGTGAACACCTCTTTTCCCAATAACAAAAGCACCCCAAAAAATAAAAAAACCACACTACTTTTTTTTTTCTAAGATCATTTTTCCATGTGTGCAAGGGTGTACTAGTTTCCCCTAAGAAAGTGCTTTTTTCTACAGAATTTTGCTTGGGACAACTCTGTTGGTTGCCGTGGGTTCGGTTACGTGCGCTGAAGGCATGTGGCACACCTGACGTCAGTTTTTGTCATCTCATCCGAAAGACAATACAATACACTGCTGTCACCTGCCGTCGCCTCTTGACACTAACTCAGCAGAAAAACGAAAAAATTAATGTGGAAATGTC
>CM060341.1:24880357-24882857 GCA_030674155.1 Stramonita haemastoma | reverse complement strand
CCCTGAAAGGGGGCGCAAAAACTACTAACCCCCCCTGTGATAATTAAAACCCTTCATTTTCCCCCCGAAAAATTTTTAACAATTTGCACATCGACTGGGGAGACAGGAAAAGGGGTGCATCGAAAAAAAAGCAGTCTTTTTCGGGGTAAGTCTTGTGACCCCAGTAACTATTAAATGCTGTTAATGGATGTTAAGTTTTTTGGAGTTAAAATTAAACCCGTTTTTAAAACAAACAACCAATGATCCGTTAGGTACGCTTGTTTTTGCTTTATTTTTTTTGCTATGTGTGATTAACCCTTTTTTTTTCTTTGTTGTAACTTAAGCGCAAGTTTTTTTTTCAGGAGTAAATCTTCAATTCCAAAAAAAAAAAACTTAAAAAGTCGATTGGTGCCCCAACTTTTGTTTTTTTGGAAGCAATAACCCTTGCTATGAGGGGAGTGGGTTGGGGGGGTTTGTTTTTTTTTTCAGCAAAAATAACAGTTTTCACATTTTTTTATAAATATATTTCACGCTTTTAACAAAGGAAACCACGGCAGCAGGGTTGGTTCAAAGCAATCCAGCTCACCATCATCCAGTCTTAGAAAGATGTCATAGAAAATTTTCACACAGTTAAAAAAAAATTCTCCTTTAACCCCAGAAAAGAAAATTTTGGGGAAACTCGAAGTAAAGCCTGGGGGTTTTTAAAAAAGATTCCCACGTTTGTAGATCTTTTTTTTAAAAAAACGGTTTTAGAGGAAATTTCCGAAAAAAAACTAGGGTTTTGATGATTGTGGAGTTTGGGGGGTTCCCTGGCCCCCTTGATGTTTTTTTTGGATTTTTTTGGGTTTTTTTTTTCTTTTGGCATTGATCTTTTTGAGCCTTAAATTGGGGGTTATCAATGAGCTTTGCCCCTGATGATGTAAAGGGGGGGATGGAATTGGTCGGCTGATGTATGTGGAGTTGAAAAAAAAAGGGTTTTGACAAAAAAAAGGGGTTTTTGCAATGAACCATAGGGATTAAATGGGGGGAATCAGAAAACCCGTTTTGAACAATTTCAGCAACTCTGTTGGGGGGAAAAAATTGCTTTTGATAAATGTCAGGATTTTTTAAAGGGTATTTGTTTATTAAAATCGTGATTTCAGGGTTTTTTTGTCAAGATGGAAAAAAATTTTCAGCAGAAGGGGGGTTTATAAAAAATTGGTTCCATCAGTTGGTGATAGGAAAACAAGGGGTTAAGAATAACTATAATATGACATTGGGTTTTTTTTTTAAAATTTTTTTTTTTCTATTCATTTCCTATTTTAAATGAATGCCCAGGTGATGGGTTTTTGTGAGGAAATACATAAATGCCCCCTCATGATTAGTAAAAACACTGCGCCAAAAAAAGGGAAAGGAGAAGAAGGAACTGTATGCATTTTATTGTACAATGGTTTTTTAAATATATTTTTTGGGTTGGTGTGTGTGGGTTTGGGGTGTGTGGTGGTTTTGGGTGGTGTTTTTTGGTGGTTTTGTTTTGGTTTTGGGTTTGGGGTTGTGTGTGGGTTGTGTGTTTGGTTGTGGGTTGGTTTTTGGGGGGTTTTTTTTATTTTTTTTATTTTTATTCTTTTATACAAGGGTAATGGGGGAAAAAAAAACTCATGGCTTTTTTTCATCCAGTCCCTGTGTGTATGCTTTTGTTAAAATATTTGTCATCTGTTTTATCTGTTTTTTGGGGGGTTTTGTTGTGGTTGGTGTGTTGTGTGGGGGTGTGTTGTGTGTTTTGTTTTTTTGTTTTTTTTGTTTTCAGTTTAACATCCTTCCATGAATATGATATCAACGGGGAAAAAGTGGTAATATGAAAATGGGGTTTTTTGGGGGTGGGGGGGGAGGGGGGGTGGGGGGGGGGAAAGGGGGGGGGAGGGGTTTGGGGGGGGTTATTTCCCCATAGTAAAATTTTTTCTTAAAAAAAAACTATAAAAACCAAAAAAAATTAAAACCATGAAAAAAAGAATAATGAAAAGAAAAAAAAATTAAAATCTTAAACACTAATTTTGCAATTTTAAAAAAATAGTTAAAAAAACCCCATTAAAAAATAAAAAACCTGAATAAAAGGAACTATGACTTAAAATGACAATTTCATTTTTTTCATTAGCGAAATTTTTCCTTTTTAAAAATTTGCTCTAGTCTAGTCAAAAAATATGTGAAAAAAAGGAAAAATTTTTTCAAAACTCCATGCAAAAGAAAAGTGTTGGGTTTTTGTTTGTGGGTGTTTTTGGGGGTTGTGTTTGGTGGTGTTGGGTGTTTGTGTTGGTGGGCTTTTGGTGTCTGGTGTGTTTTTTTTTGTTTGGGTTTTTTGTTTTGGAGTTTGTTTTTTTTATTTTATTTTTAATTTTTTTTTTTTTTTTTATTGGGATAATGGAATAAGCTTTCCCTGTCTTTTTTTTTTTTAAAAAACCATCCCTGTGTGTATGCAGTTTTGTAAAAAACTTGTATCTGTTTTTTTTTCCCCCCTCACAAAACCCTAAAAAAGGGGGGGAAAAGG
>CM060341.1:24870749-24875749 GCA_030674155.1 Stramonita haemastoma | reverse complement strand
GAGGTTTCAGATTTTTGCATATGCAACTGACTTTCCCCCACTATTTAGGTAACTGCATTCAGACTATCTATCTATCTATCTATCTATCTATCTATCTATCTATCTATCTATCTATCTATCTATCTATCTATCTATCTATCTATCTATCTATCTATCTCTATCTATCTATCTATCTATCTATCTATCTATCTATCTATCTATCTATCTATCTATCTATCTATCTACCCATCTATCTATCTATCTTACTCTACTCTCTTCCTACTTCTATCTATCTATCTATCTATCTATCTATCTATCTATCTATCTATCTACTATCTATCTATCTATCTATCTATCTATCTATCTATTATCTATCTATCTATCTATCTATCTATCTTATCTATTTGTCTATCACTGTCTTCTCTCTCTTCTGTCTGTCTGTCTCTCTGTCTGTCTCCTCTTTCGTCCTTTCTCCTTCCCCTCCCCCCCCCCCCCCCGGTTCAAACAGTGAAGGAAACAGCAGACACCATGTTGTTCCTGTGTGAGAGAAGACAGTGGTCAGGACAGCGGAAACCATCAGCCTATGTTCCATTGGCAGAAAACAGCTCCCATAATAGCCTGCACTGCCCACCTCTTTGAGTCTCCTCTTCTGTCTGTCTGTCTGTCTGTCTCTCTGTCTGCTGTGTTTTCTGTCTGTCTCTGTCTGTCTGTCTCACCTGTCTGCTGTCTGCTGTCTGCTGTCTGTCTGTCTGTCTCTCTTTGTGTGTTCCATTGGAAGAGGACAGCCCCCATACAGCTAGCCTGCACTGCCCACCTCTCTGAGTGCCCTCCTCTTGCTCGTCTGTGTCTGTCTGTCGGTCTGTCTGTCCTGTCGTCTGTCTGTCTCTGTCGGTCTGTCTGTCTTGTCGGTCTGTCTGTTTTGTCTGTCTGTCTGTCTGTCTGTCTCTGTCTGTCTGTCTGTCTGTCTGTCTTCTTCGTCTTCTTCTGTCTCTCTCTCCCTCTCTCTCGTCTCTTCTCCCATTGGCAGAAGACAGCCCTAATACAGCCTGCAATGCCCGCCTCCTCTGAGTGTCCATTTCTCTCTCTGTCTCTGTCTCTCTCTTCTCTCTGTCTCTCTCTCTCTCTCTCTCTCCCTCTCTCTCTCTCTCTCTCTCTCTCTCTCTCTCTCTCTCTCTCTCTCTCTCTCTCTCTCTCTCTCTCTCCTCTTCGCCCCATACAGCCTGCATGCCCGCCTCTCTCTGATTCCTTCTCTCTCTCTCTCTGTGTCTCTCTTCCTCCCTCTCTCTCTCTCTCTTCCCTCTCTCTCTCTCTTTCCTCTCTCCCCCCCTCTGTTGTTGTGTCTCTCTCTCTCCACACACACAACACACAGCACGCTCGCAAGCACCCCCCCTACCCCCACCCCTTTTATTTCTTCCAATGAAGCAGCAAGACACACTGAAAGGTAAAAACAAAAGTAAAGCTAAAACCATAAACGAAAAGAAAAGAAAATCGGAAAAAAGCAAGGAGCCTTAAAAGCCCCCCCCCCCCCCCACATTCCACCACCTCCCCCCCAAGAGATGCTAGATCAAACATAAAAAAGACGAAGTTAGAAAACAAAACACGAGAAATTCTTAAAGTAAAGCAAACAAAAAAAAAAAGAACACAAAAGAGAAATAACCCAAAACATCAAAAATAAGCAAAGCAAACACAAAGAACAACAAACAGAAAAAAGAAGTACAAATGCTAAAGCAAACACAAGAATAAAGCAAGAAATTCTAAAAGCAAACAATAAAAGCAAAAAATGCTAAAAGACACAATAGAAAAGCAAGAAGTACTGAAAGCAAAGCACAAACAAAAAAAAGCAAGAAAACTACAAGAAAAAAGCAAGAAATCACAAAGCAAAAAAAAAGCAAAAAAATGAATAAACAAAAAGCTAGAATGCAACAAAAGAAGAAATGCTAAAGCAAACACAAAGAATAAAGCAAGGATGCAAAGCACAAAAAAAAAGCAAGAAAGCTACAAGAGGCAAACAAAAAAAGCAAGAAATGCACAAGCAAACAAAAAACAAGAAATGCACAAACAAAGAAAAAGCAAAGAAACACAAAGCAAAGCAAAAAAGCAAAGAAAATGCACAAGCAAACACAAAGAATAAAGCAAGGAATGCTAAAAGCAAACACAAGAAAAGGCAAGGGCAAACACAAAGAATAAAGCAAGGACCCAAACACAAAGAATAAAGCAAGGAGCAAACACAAAGAATAAACAAGGAGCAAACACAAAGAATAAACCTAGGGCAAACACACAGAAAAAGCAAGGAGCAACACAAAGAAAAAGCAGGAGCAAACACAAAGAATAAAGCAAGGGGCAAACACACAAAGCATAAAGCAAGAAATTCTACAAGAAAACAAAAAAAAACAGAAAAAAAAGAAAACAAAATAAGAAAAAGATAAAGAAAAAAAAGCAGCATCAGAAGCAGCAGCAGGCAAAGAGGAAAATAGTTTAAGCACGCCATTTGCCACGAAAGGTTGGAGATACAATCAGGCTATTCATCACAAGCTTTTTCGAAAAGAAAAAAAATGTTGTGGTTTTTTTTTTTCTCCCTTTTTTTCCCTTCTTCATCTCCCCCTCTTTTCTTTCTCTCCTCTCTCCTCTCTTTTCCTCCTCTCTCTCTCTTCTCTCTCTCTCTCTCTCTCTCTCTCTTCTCTCTCTCTGCTCTCTCTCTTCTTCCTCTTCTTCTCTCTCTCTCTCTCTCTCTCTGTCTCTCTCTCTCCTCTCTCTCTTCTCTCTCTCTCTTTCTCTTCTCTCTCGTCTTCTTCTTCTCTTCTTCTGTCTTCTCTGTCTCTGTCTCTCTCTCTCTCTCTCTCTCCCTCTTCTCTCTCTCTCTTCTCTCCCCCTTCTCTCTCCTCTCTTCTCTCCCTCTCTCTCTCTCCTCTCTCTCTGTCCTTTCCTGATTTTCTCTCTCTCTCCTCCCTCCTCCTCTCTCTCTCTCTCTCTGTCTCTGTCTCCTGTCTCTCTCTGTCTCTCTGTCTCTCTCTGTCTCTCTTCTCTGTCTCTGTCTCTTCTCTCTCTCTCTTCTCTCTCTCTTCTCTCTCTTTCCTTCTTCTTCTTCTTTTTGCTTTCACGACGTTGTTGATTACGTTTACACAGACACACCTTACCCCCCCCTTTACCTCCCCTTTTTCATTAGTTCCCTCCCCTACACAATTCTCTATGGACTGTTGGTTGAAAGAGGAAGGGGGGGGGGGGGGGGGGTACAAAGTGTTTGTCACCTCTTATAGGAAATTTAGTGTTTGCTTTTTTTCCTCTGTTGTTATCATTTTCTATGTTTTTTTAGGTTATTTTTGGCGGATTTTCTTTTTTTTTTTGTCAAGGATCCTTGTGTTGCTTGTGTTCTGTCTCTGTGGTTTGTATGCCTGTGTTTTGTTTTGAAAATAGTATTTATTCTGATAACTAAACAACTGTTGCCTGTTTACAGTGCTATGTGTTGAAGTTTAGGGCACACAGCACGCACCGAACGCTACGCACGCACATCTATCTATCTACACTACATCTATCTATCTATCTATCTATCTATCTATCTATCATCATCTATCTATCTATCTATCTATCTATCTATCTATCTATCTATCTATCTATCTATCTATCTATCTATCTATCTATCTATCTATCTATGCTGTCTGTCTCGTCTCTGTCTGCATCTATTCCTCCCACTCTATCTATCTATCTATCATCTATCTATCTATCTATCTATCATCTATCTTCTATCTCTGTCTCTCCTCCTCTCTCTCTCTGCCTCCCTCTACTCTGCTTCATCTATTCTATCTCAATCTCTCTCTATCTATCTATACTATCTATCTATCTATCTATCTATCTATCTATCTATCTATCTATCTATCTATCTATCTATCTATCTATCTATCTATCATCAATCATCTATCTATCTATCTATCTATCTATCTATCTATCTATCTTCTATCTATCTATCTATCATCTATCTCATCTATCTACTTTCTACTCTTCTTCTCTCTATCTCTCTTCTCTATCTATCTATCTATCTATCTACTCTATCTCTTTTCTATCATCTTCTCTCTATCTCTTTTCTATCTACTATCTATCATCTATCATCTACTTCCTATCTCTCTATCTACTATATGCTATATCTCGATGTCTCTTCCAAAATCTTTGTATTTCTGTGTGTCTGTCTTTCCCCCTTCCTGTATTAGTATTGTCTGTCTGGTTTCTGCATGTCTGTCTCTTTGTGTCTTTCTCTCTATTTCTTCCGGTCTCTCTTAGTTTGTCTCTGTCTTTTACTGGGTGTCTGGTTGTGGGGGGGGGGGGGGGGGGTAGGTGTAGGGAGGGGGGTATATGGTGGGGGGTAGGTGTAGGGAAGGGGGGTATATGGTGGGGGGTAGGTGTAGGGAAGGGGGGTATATGGTGGGGGATAGGTGTAGGGAAGGGGGTATATGGTGGGGGATAGGTGTAGGGAAGGGGGTATATGGTGGGGGGTAGGTGTAGGGAAGCGGGGGTATATGGTGGGGGGTAGGTGTAGGGAAGGGGGGAGATGTTTAGGGGGAGGAGGAGTATGATGGGGGTAGTGGTAGGGAAGGAGGGAGGGAATGGTAGGGGTGGTTAGGTATAGGGAAGGGGAAGATGTAGAGGAGTATGGTGGGGGTAGGGAAGAAGGTAGGGGGAATGATGTGGGGGTGGTAGGTGTAGGGAAGGGGGAAGATGTTTAGGGGGCAGTATAGTGGGGATAGATGTAGGGAAGAGGGAGGAAATTGGTGGGGGGTAGGTGTAGGGAAGAGGAGGAAATTGGTGGGGGGTAGGTGTAGGGAAGGGGGAGGAGGTTTAGGGGGAGGAGTATGATGGGGGTAGGTGTAGGGAAGGAGGAGGTTAGGGGGGCATGATTGGGGGTTGGAGGTTTTCGGGGAGAGTATGATGAGGGGCTGCTCCCGATTGTGGGAAAGATTATCACATCTCACTTCTTAATTTGTCAAGGTTGGGGTAGTGGTCGACATTGCACTTGCAGATTCAATTCCTGTTCG